>SJYX01020242.1:0-19580 GCA_006410675.1 Oreotragus oreotragus
AGTAGATATAGTGGTCATCTGAGTTAAATTCACCCATTCCAGTCCATTTTAGTTCACTGATTCCTAGAATGTTGACGTTCACCCTTGCCATCTCCTGTTTGACCACTTTCAATTTGCCTTGATTCATGGACCTAACCTTCCAGGTTGCTATGCAATATTGCTCTTTACAGCATTGGACCTTGCTTCTGTCACCAGTCACATCCACAACTGGGTATTGCTTTTGCTTTGGCTCCATCCCTTCATTCTTTTTGGAGTTATTTCTCCACTGATCTCCAGTAGCATATTGGGCACTTACCGACCTGGGGAGTTCCTCTTTCAGTATCCTATCATTTTGCCTTTTCATACTGTTCGTGGCATTCTCAAGGCAAGAATAGTGAATTGGTTTGCCATTCCCTTCTCCAGTGGACCACATTCTGTCAGACCTCTCCACCATGACCCATCTGTCTTGGGTGGCCCCACACGGCATGGCTTAGTTTCATTGAGTTAGACAGGGCTGTGGTCCATGTGATCAGATTGGCTAGTTTTCTGTGATTATGGTTTCAGTGTGTCTGCCCTCTGATGCCCTCTTGCAACACCTACCATCTTACTTGGGTTTCTCTTACCTTGGACATGAGGTATCTCTTCATGGCTGCTCCAGCAAAGCACAGCCGCTGCTCCTTACCTTGGACGAGGGATATCTCCTCATGGCTGCCCCTCCTGACCTTGAACATGGAGTAGCTCCTCGTTGCTCTCCTGTACCCCATGGACTGCAACTATAGGTTTTTTCTATAGCCCCACAAAATTTTATCTGTGTGATAACAGCTATTGTATCATGCTTGTCCCCTGATGGATTTGCTCCCCAGTTGGGCTGTGAGCTCCTTGAGGCAAGATGTCCTTTATTATCATGGTTTCTGGATGTGGAGGCTGCTCAGTATCAGTATGGCACAGTGAGGGGTAAAAGCCGGGATGTTGGTGAGAGGCAGCCTGGGTTCTCGTGTGGGATTCTACTGTTCACTCTGTTCCCTGACTGTATACTGGACTTCTCTATGAATCGATTTCTTCATCTATAAAGTCTATAAAATCAGGCTAATTTTCAGTGTTTATCACAAAGGGCAGGTTCACAGATTAAGTGAGTTACTGACTGTATAGAATAACTTGCTGGACACCTTAAACAACTTCACTCTGTTGGAGTCATTACTATAGTTACTTTTACTACTTTTGTTTTTCATGTTAAAAAAAAAAAACCACAGCAAAGATAAGGAGAAGTAGGCATGTGTCACAATGAGCATTCTATTCTTGCTTTGTTTTCTTTCTTGCCTAGTTTGAGTGAAAATTATGTAGGTAATCATGCAGTGATTTCTTTATACTGTGGATTTCTGGCTTATCACATCTGAAATCTCATGTCTACTTGTGTGTGTGCTCCTTTACTAAGTCATGTCTGACTCTTTGCGACCCCGTGGACTGTAGCCCACCAGACTCTTCTGTCCATGGGATTTCCCAGGCAAGAATACTGGAGAGGGTTGCCATTTCGTTCTCCAGGGGATCTTCCCAACCCAGGGATTGAACCCACGTCTCCTGCACTGCAGGCAAATTCTTTACCACTGAGCCGCCAGGGAAGCCCATATGACTACTTACTTCATGCTTGTTTATCTTCTTTCTTTACTAACAGTCGGACTTCTGGTTCTTCACTGCAACATTTTAGCACATAGTAGATGCTTAGCAAACATTTCCTAAGTTACTGACTTGATGAAGGAAAACACCCCTGGAGTTTCATATTTACCAGTTTTAGACATTAAACAGAGAGAATGCCTTTTAGTTCCAAGTTAAAAAATCCCAGGGTTGGGGGCCTTTAACCTCATTTGGGTCAAATGCCCAGTTAGCAGGTATGGTACAGGGTCACAGGGTAACATGGCTCTTCTGAACGTTAAATGGAAGGAGAGGGAGCGATTCCAGAACAAGAAGGCAATGCTCAGCTGATAGAACAGCAGATATTGAACAAAAATTATACAGTCCTTTCCTCTAAGGAGTTTACCTATAGTAATTTCCTCCTTTTCTCTCGAGTTTTGAATTTCAGAAGGGCAAGGCCATCTTGACCCAGAAAAACCCTTTTATGCATTTACCCAAAAGAAGATTACTTCCATCTTATTCTACAATCAGGCGGCAAGTGTTTACTGAGTAATGATTGCCTGCCAACAGCATGCAGTAAGTACCCTGTGATGTACAGAGATAGACATGCAAAGTAGAGAAATAGATTTGGGAGTCATTTACATCCTGGTGAGAGAAGAAGCACTGCAAACAGATGAGCTCTCAGAGGAGACAGGTGGAGAAGGGAAGGAAGAGGATCCACAGTCTTGGGAGACACCTCCACAGAGGGAAGGAGGTTGGCAACCACCTGCCAGCTGGGGCTGAGTGAAGACAAGCCTCAGGGAGCCCTGTTCTGCACAGACATGTGTCAGGAGAGGGACCTATCCCAGGAGGAATCCCACCCCAAACACCATGAGCAACTTGAGGACACAGGTTTTGTCATACCCACATCTATTTTGTTATTCTCTGGCACGTGGCTCTGTTTCTTTTTCCTTTTTTAAATATAAATTTATGTATTTTAATTGAAGGTTAATTACTTTACAATTTTGTATTGGTTTTGCCATACAACAACCACAGGTGGTGGATGTGCTGATAAAACATCCCAGTTCTTAAGACAGGCTTTGCAGCCTGTAGTGATCATGGGGAAGCACCATCAATCTCTCTCCTCCAAACTGAAAGACAAATGGTCTAGTGCCATTACCCTTCCTTGTCTGATATTGGTTACTGTTAGTTATCTTAACAAGCCTCCATGAGGTCTCTTCCATGCTTTTGAGAGATCCATAAACACAATAATCTCAGGAATATATGGTATCCTTAGGGATATTCAAGCACACAGAGTTCTAGCAGCATGTGAGCTAAATTGATAGACTTTTAAAAATGATTGACAATTACCAATAGCTGGAGGTTTGAAAGCTTATTTTATGCACTCTGTGAGTACACTGCTTCAACTGCTATTTCTTAGAGGGCTCATGATTCATCCTCTGCAGAAGGCACATTTAAAAAAAAATTGTTCAAGGGAAATCTGGTGAACAAAATACATCCAACTAGATTAGACACTTGTTTGATAACTGAATCACATGTTGCTTACATGCTTCACCTTCTGTGAGCCCTCCCGCCACGCCAAAGGCAAACTTGCTCATCCACTTAGCACGTGTTATGCACCATGTGACCGAAAATGCACATCCTTTGCACTCAAGTAAGGTGTAAGATCTAATAAGGGAAGATAAGGCGGGGACGCAGAAAACTATAATACAAGGCAACAGTTGGTAATTACCAAATATCCACATATTTCCCAAAGAGGTAAGATGTAACATTTTTGAGTAAATGAATAAATGAAGGCATTGTCTAAAAGAGTGTAGGTGAGCTCAGAGGAGGGAGATCAGTATCTCACGAAGTGATAATATATACCTTCTTGTTGGATATGGAACTGGAGAGGAAAAGTGAGTTTGGGTGGGTGGAGCTGAAGGGAGAAAAGAACAGTACGTATTTGGGGAAAAGAACCTGGGCAGAAGCATTGAGACAGCAACCAGAGAGAGCCCGGAGGCCAGGCAGGCAGGCTTGCAGCAGATGCAGGCAGGCTTGCTCAGAGGATACAAAGGAGCTTGGAGAGTTGTGGTGTTTATCATATCACTCCTAGCTAAACACAGGATTCCAGGGTACTCCGTTTTCATTTATAAAATAGCCAATGAATACTTTTAGGATATAATAATTCTTACAGAGGACATGCTATCATAGTATATCAATATATAAGTCACTCCATTAAAAGTGGTCTTCAACAAATTTTTGTGCATTAAATGGTGATAAACTTGGGTAGAAACAGTCTATAAAAGATGTTTACAATAACTTTAAGAAAGAGGACAGTGGTGTTTACAATTCTGTATATGGCGTTTTTATTGGAGAAAGTGAAAGTGAGAGTGAAGTTGCTCAGTTGTGTCCTACTCTTTGTGACCCAGGAACTGTGACTGCACCAGGATTCTCCACCCATGGGATTTTCCAGGCAAGAGTACTGGAGTAGGTTGCCATTTCCTCCTCCAGGGGATCTTCCCAACTTAGGCAATCGAACCCCGGTCTTCCACATTGTAGGCAGACGCTTTACCCTCTGAGCCACCAGGGAAGCTTTCTTATTGGAGATCCTCTGACAAATATATAATTCTACTTTAAAATGATACATAATTGCTTATGCACAGTTCTATTGATGTCTTTTGTTTCTTAGAAAATAATTGCTATTAAAAAGAGATTTTATTATTTCAGATAACTCAAATATACAGGAGGGCAATTACTCACTCTTGTCCTCTTACTTTTCGTATAGAACAAATTGGATAAATATTGGAAACCTCTTTCAAGCGTATGGTGTCTCTACAGTCTAAGATAAAGGTAACACTGACGGGCCTGACTTTGCCCACTGTTACGACAGTGGAATATTCTATAACCTCTTCCTCACTGTTGATAATATGCTTGAAGCTTCGATCTTAGTAGCCACTGGACAGGGGTACAGAGATATGAGTAACTGATGGAGATGTCACGTTTGAATAAATCAACAAGTCGAAACAATTTTATTGGTTCATTTCATCCTAGACCAGCCTTTTGCATATTACAGCATGGGCTGTTGATTGGCTTTTATAATGTTGAAGTACCTTACATTCTATTTGAAATAAGTGGAGGTATAAATAAATAAGCAAGAGAATAGATCGTCAGATATACTGGTGAGATAGCAAATTAGATTACATGAAAATAGCCATCATTCCATATACAGAGACATGATTTTTTTCCTTGCTAATTGAGGGAGAACTTGGTTTTGAGCCCTTCCTGAAAAAGCAGAGAAGTGGCCTTGTGCAGGGAATCAGGAATTATGGAGTTCAGGGATTGGTAGAATTCTAAAAACAAGAGTGTTTAGGTATTGGTGGATCTTTAGCTGTGTAAGCATGGTTCCTCAAAAGTCTTTGTTACTCACTGGCTGACTTTCAGAAATGTTGAGCTGTCATCAACTGGGTGGCCTTCAAAAGCATGATTCCTGATGTGAGGCTGTCATTGATCAATTAGGATGGGTATAGACTTGGTTCTAGTGATCACTTGCTGCTATGGCTGAGGAGAAATCAGTCCTTTTCCTATGAAGATTGGGGTCTTTTTTTTTTTTTTTGTCATTAGACACCATTGTTATCATCCTCCATGCATAAAATTTAAAATGCTAGTCTGACCTCTTTTGTTAATCCGTGTTGAGGAATACAGTAAGAAAGGATAAAATTCTTTTTACAAGATAAAGTATAGAAAATACCAAATATTAACACAGGCTGTCAGCAGTGTTGACAGGTGAAGATAACAAGTGATATATGAATCGTTAACTTTCAAATTAAAATTTTCTATCTCTGGTTATATTATAGTCCTGAGGTGCTCTATGTTTGACTATGTATTTGCATTGCCTTCCATATTATCTGGAGCATATTCATTTACTTCAGATTCCTGTCGTCTTTTGGAGAAAAATGGACATGATAAGTTGAATTAGTTTGACATATTAGCTTGGAAAAAATAAAAGTATAAAAAGGTGTCAAGTTTAAATAATTATTATCTTTATTTCCTCTTTGTAAAAGCTCTCTTTTGCAAGAACTTTGCATTCCAGGCTCTGTAACAGTGAGGATGGCATGAAGGCGATTGGCTGATACATGGCCCAAGCAAGAGTCAGTTTGGAATTAAAAGTTCAAATTTTCTATATATACCAAAATAAACCATTATCCTCTGAGGCCGCTGACCTCATCTCCTGGTGCTTTATTTAGTACTGTCAGAGAAGTTAGTCATACCATACCCATGAGACCATGCTTGGGACCACTAAAACATTCTTTCATTTTTAAACATCTGCCATTGCTATGGGACTATGGTCTTCTGGGGACCCCCGCGGAGGGTTAAGAAAAGAGCAAAGGCCTGTCTTTTATCATTTTGGAATAAGATGGACTCTGAGAAATGCCAGAGAAGGAAACCATTGATTGACAAGGGAAGAGTGATGAGAGAGAGTTGCCTGGGGGAGATGTTTACACAGTTGAGAGGGCAGTTTGAAATAGGCTGATGGAAGAGGACTGATAGGAAGTATTGACTCATTTGAAAAGACCCTGATGTTGGGAAAGATTGAAGGCAGGAGGAGAAGGGAATGAGATGGTTGGATGGCATCACCGACATAAGTTTGAGTAAACTCCGGGAGTTGGTGATGGACAATGGACAGGGAGGCCTGGTGTGCTCCGGTCCATGTGGTTGCAAAAAATCGGACACAACTGAGCAACTGAACTGAACTGAACTGATGGCAGAGGATTTCAGGGAGTAACAAGAGCATCAGCCAAAATAGAGCCAGACAGTGAGAGGGAGAACAGGAGAAGAGATTGGCAGCTGTGCAGAGGGTGCCATGTTGGAAGCAGCTTCTTCTGTTCATCTTAAATGGTGCAGCCAGGAAGAGGTGGAAAGGGTGACAAAGAAGTTGAAAGAGAAAAGACCCTGTCTTTACGACATTCTCCCCTTGCTGGAGCCACAACTTGGAGCCCTTCAAAACACTTATAATCACTCCGCTTAACATTTCTCTCTTAATTGCATCTCCTCCTGTATTGTTCTCTAATTGTTTCAGGTGTGTCTAAGTCAGGTTTCCTAGAGGGCAAATCTGCATTTGCTTTCTCAGTTCTTTACAGCAGAGCTAAGCACAGGGCTGAGAGCATAATTAAGCAAGCTCTCATTTCAGACTTGATTGGCTGACTGATTAAAATGGAAGTAAACAGCGCAAGTGATTATTTTGTCTATGGGTAAGAAGACTGGAAGACATTCATTTCCTAAGTGTTGCTGGATGAGTCTGAGAAAAGTCAGGGCTGCCTCCCTCCCTTAGACCTCAGTCTGACAATCTGTAAAATGTGATGACTTGAACTTTGTCAACACTGGTGTTGCTCCAGAAGGCCCAGGACTTACACGGACTGGGGTTCCAGCCCACTTTTTGCAAAATGTTCATCGCATCCTGTAGAGAAGGGATGCATAGAGCTCTGCGCTTAGAATTTTAATGCCAGGGGAAGAGGCGCTGTGAGTTATACTTCTTTTCCTGCATTTAAATTCTTTAAAAAAATGGTGAAATGGTGAAGGCATCTTGAGAAATGTTTTACTATTTTACTTTTGGTTCCCAAATTATGCACTGCCTGGATTTGTGTACCCCGCGATAATGAGGGAACATCACAGGCTGGATGATAACAATAACTCCCGAATAGGGTGAGAAAGTCGTTTATCTTTCTGTTTCCACTCTGCCGGCAAGCATCTGAAAATCACTAACATTCCTATTTGAATAAATATTTTGGTAAGATATGTTCATTTGAATTTTTACCCTCAATAACTCAGATTGTGATGGGAAGAAAGAAAAGAGATGAAATAGTTTTTATTAAGAATTTCCACTGCATTTCTGAAAGTGCTGTTCATATTAGAATATCTTTTTCTATTTGATATTTTTTTCTTTTCCTGAACAGGTTTGACTCTGTTAGAGGTATAGTGCTCAACAGGGATGTGTGTATGGGGAATGACAACAGGAAAAAAATTGAAGATAATCCCTTATCCTCCTCATACATTTATCACCTGCTCTCTGCAGGTGTTACCAATTAAGTTATAGCTCTTGCTACCCCAAAGCCTTTTTATTTCCTCTCTCAGATTTTGAAAGGTAGATACTGGAGTATCTACGCTCAGCTGAGTTTTGTGCCCTCTTGATACCAAATGCCTAACTTCTCCAATTAAGGCATTTAAGAGGCTGTTAATGATAACACATCATGATGGTCCATATGGAAGATCAGGAGAAACAGCTACCTTGAAGTAGATGTCTCCTTCAGATTGTGAACAGTATTTATCCTAATAGCAAGCAAAAAAGGATGTGTTGGAGGAAATCAACAAATAGTCACCTGAGGGCCTCCTGTAGTCAGTCCTGTTTGCTCTGGGAAACAGAGAGCTAAACAAGACAGACCCCCTGGCCTGGGGAAGTTCACAGGAGACTTGAGGAGACTAATTATAAAAAATACAAGGTGAAACAATATACAACCCAGAAGGGAGTCAAGATCAGCTAGACTGCACAATTTCAGAGGCAGAAGATGTATCAGAGAGTGAGGCAGGGCATGCTTGAAAAGGCAATAATATAAGAAAAAGCATCCATGCATGTGATCTTTGTTATTAAGCTGACATAAAGTCCTTTCCTTTGCTCTCAGGCATCTCTTGCCCAGTTCATGTTTCCCAAGTTTAAGCATCTTGCTCACGTATCTTCTTTTAGAGGCATGCACCTTCCCATCATCCTAATATTTTCTACCATCGCTGTATAAGCTGTCTGAACTCTGGATCATCTCTCTCCAACACAGAACATATTATTCTAACTATCACCTCCCATCACCTGGATAGTCTACCTCTTGTAATGCAACCCAAGATTACAATAAATTTCATCATGTAGCAGTGCACTGTAGTCTTACATTTAACTTATGGGAGTCTAAGTCTTTGTTTCCTTTTCTGCATCAGTTCTTATTAAGCCACATCTCCCAAGGAAATTTGGGAAATTGAAATTTGAAATCCCTATGTGGGATTAGCTTCATTTAAGAAAAAATCAGCCAGTTTGTTTTTACCTATTATTTTAACCAAGCACGTTTTTCTTAGATCTTGATAATATCATCATATGTATTAGTGACTCTTCTCAGCCTTTAGGTAACCACTATCTAAATTCTTCAGAATATTCATGTTGTTGTTGTTGTTTTAATCTCATGCTATACTGAATGGGAAGATTGAGAATTTAGGTTTACCCACTCTTCTTGGTATAGGAAACATGTTACATATTTCGGAAAGGCCATTTATCCTTCTTCACTATAACCACCTTTTGGAAAGACAAACATTCAGATGGTCCTTCCTCCACTATGCAAAGTAGCATAGCCATGGAAACCACAGGAATATATATTCATTAATGGATGAAAGAAAAGTAAAGGATATGCAAAGACTTTGCTTTATCATAGGTCAGGTGTTGTTTGGTACAGACATAGTCAGCTTAAGTATCCAGAATTGGAGTTTAACACATTTCTGAAAAGGAGGAATGAAAAAAATACTGTCTCCCCACACTGTGCCTTCCAAAATGACTTATGTTGCTTTATGCTAATACTAACAGGCTGCTTCAGGCTGGAACAACATGCTGGAAAATCGTGGTCCGCAGTGCATTTCCTTTGATGTTACTCCATGCTGAACTGGCAAGGAGTATGCATAACCTTGGCTGGCTGTAGTTACCTAAGTTCAGAACTCTTTGCATCTGGGGACAGCTCCCTGTACATAGCTATCATCTTCCATTTCATTTAAGGCTCTTCCACAAAGAACAGCTGATGGTTTCCAAGGAAATGTATTGTCCTTGCCCTTGTTTTAGGTAGCACTTGCTTAGTGGTTTGCTTGAATCCAACTCCTTCTTCCTCTTTCTCTTCTTCCCCTCTTTCCTCTTTCTTTCTCCACCTCCTCCCCCTCCCCCTACTCCTCCAGTCTTCCTGCTTTTTCTTCTGTTTCTTCCTCCTCTTCCTCTTTCTATTGTATGTTTGCTGTTATCAAAGCAGAATGAAGTTTGAGAGAATGAACGGTATATCATCATAAAAGATGCATTATTAGATGGCTCAAAACTTATGTAAGTTAAACGTTGGCTAGAGCTTCCATTCTGATAACATGATAACCACCTTCTCATGACAAAACACTAAAGTTACTGTCGCACTGCAAAGCATTACTTAATGAGCTTTAGCATAAAAATAATTTTTGAAAAATATGTGCTAAATTCTTTACCTTCATTGTCTCTTAAAATCCCCATCATAAGCCTACAATGTAGACGCCACTGTCAAGGCTGGTTGCTCAGGCTCTGAGGGTAGGGTCCCTGATTCAAATCCTGGCTCCACCTCTTGTCTCATGAGTTAAACTGGTAAAATCCCTTAACCTCTTAGTTTTCCATCTGTTAAATATTGCTAATGGTTATATATATACATACACATAATGTATATATTAGGGTTATCATAAGAATCAGCATAAGATAATAGGTGTATAGTATTCATTAAAATGTCTAGAAAATGGCAATTAAAATGGCTAACATTTAATAAGTACTTACCCTGTGTTAGCTCAGATGGTAAAGAATCTACCTGCAATGCAGAAGACTCGATTTTGATCTCTGGATCAGGAAGATCCCCTGGAAAAGGGAATGGTTACCCACTCCAGTATTTTTGCCTGGAGAATTCCATGACAGACGAGCCTGGCAGGCTACAGTCCATGGGATTGTAAAGAGTCGGACAAGACTGAGTGACTAATGTTTTCACACTTACCCTATGTTAGCCACTGACCTAAGAGCTTTATATACAGCATTGATTTAGTTCTCACAAAGACCACTATCTTCTTCAGTTTACTTATTAGGAAAATTAAGGCTAGTGAGGAAAGGTATCCAAGGGTACAGAGCTCACTGGGAAGTAGATGGTAATAACAGAACCTGAATCTGGACATGTATGTTCCTGGCTCAGATTAAAAAATCAGTCAGCGTTCATTTTTGTGATCATGATTGCTGTTTGAAACCTCAAATATAAAGGTAGATACACTTGCCTAACATAATGAGAGAAAAGATGATTTGACAATTGCTTTGCAGAATGAAATTTATAGACACAATCTACTGAGCATGATGATTAGTATAATTAAACCACTTACTGAGCACTTGAAGGCTGGATAACACCTCAGGCTTATTTCTTCCAGAAACAGCTCCATACTGTCTCTGTCCCTGTGGTCTCTGTTTTACTAGACAAAAAACTGAGAGCAAGCTTTGGGAGTGAGGGGTGGGGGGAGTCAGATCTAGAGTTTGTATACCAAAGCTCTCTTACTTGCTTTGTGCTTCTCTTGAAAATCATCCACTCAGTGAAAGTCTTCAGATGGTTGGAAGGATCACATAGAAATGTTTAACTCATTGTAATAAGGTTGTCCCATAGACTTTTCTGTGATGAAGGAAATCTACAACTGTGCTCACCTACACAGTAACCACTAGACTAGTATAGCTCTTGAATACTTGAAATGTGGCTGCTATGACTGAAGAATTAAACCTTTAATTTTATTTAATTAATTCTAGTTACTACCACCTCATTTCTTTAATCATACAGTCTGGCTTCTTATTACACTGTCTTCCCTGTTATGTTTTCCTTAAATCTTTTCCTCTGGGTCTGGAACTTCACTTAGAATTGCTAGAGGCTGGATGCAGGTAATTGGTGACTAGTTTTCATTGAACAATACCATAAAACATATTCTTTCTCATTCTCCATCAGATACAACATCCAAAGCTGTATTCCTTTCATTCAGTCCCCTGTCTGGATGGTTATCTTGCAAATGATATGTCTAAACCATGCTATAGACCTGCGAGTGAGCTGCCTCAAAACAGCCCTGGGCAATACCGTAAATTTGGTAGCTTTTTCAGAATCTTTACTTTGTTGCTTGCTCTGTGTTATGGCACTGTGGCCGGATGAGCTTGATGTTATAAGCCATCAGCATACACTAGTGACAAGCTGTCAATGACATTGAGGGATTATCTGCCAGTTGTATACAATTTCTCGAGGACAGTGTTTCCAATAACAAGGAGCGAAGCATATGCCTTGAAACTTTGCAGACATGAAATATTTTCCAGCTTCTTAATTTGCAAAATCCCTACCCCAAATATGAATTGTGGGGGTATTAAAGGACAAAGCTGGAAGAGTTGAAGAAAAGAAATAAAATAACATATGTGCCTGGAGATCAGTTATATTTTTGAATAAGCTTTCTTTAGAAGTGATAGAAATGAATTCAATCAGATGAGGCTGTGAGGACTCTTTCAATTTGGCAGAGACTTAATGTTCTATTGCAGAACAGAATTTAGTGTTGACAGACAGCCCGGGGAGAAGACAAAAATGCATGTCTTCTGTTCATGACTTCTGGTCCATGGGAGGACCAGATTTTTGTGGTCTCCTCGCTTACCTGGTGTTGGTGAAATTTTTTTAGTCATACTGCCAACAGGACAATGTGTTATAAAATGACTGGATGTTTCAGAACAACTAAAGTACCATAGTAAAAAGCAGCTTATCAAACTCAACCATTTTTTTTTTTTTTTGATCCCACATCCTATTTCAGAGTTCACCAATTGGAAGTCGATGATTCTGGCATCAGCATCGTAGGGATTTGCATCTGAAACACAGTCTGACCTTTACAGACATGTGCTTGTCTTTGGCTCAGTGGCATCTGACTTCTAGAAATCTTTAACTTCCCTGTTGTATCTTAGAATAGATGCCTGATATTGGAGGAAATAGATAGATGACACATTATCAGTAACACAGCCAGTCTGATCAGCCACGTGGCCAGAGACTGCCACAGAAGGAATAGTGGGAGAAGGGTGATACTGATGAAGACGACCTGACCTTCTGCTTTGACTAACGTGGGCCTCACCCGGGGGTCAGACGACCGGGGTTCAACCCTGATACTGTTATCTGGGTCACTGATTTAACCTCCTCTTTCCATTTCTTTGTTTGCGAAGAAGAAATGATAACTTTTCCTGCTCCTATCTCAAGTGCTATTTGAATACCAAATAAATTAATGTTTGCAAAAATGCTTTGGGAATCACATGGATTTGAAAATACAGTGATTTATTTACAGATAGCCCCACAGAAACAAATTTCCAGTGGTCTGATTTGTAGAAAGATGACACAGAGGCTTGTAAGAAACGTTTTTTGTGGGCAAAAGGGGACAGAGCCAAAGAAAGGGTGTAGGAGGGAGAAAGCTATGAATAGGCTTCACGCAACATTTAATTATGGAATGTGATAAAATGTTGCTGCGTCCGAGAGAGGGTAAATTATCAAATATATGACAGGATAAATTCCAGTAATGACTTCATTCCATAAATAATAAAGCCATCCAAATTCAATTTGGAAATTGTTAAACTTCACATAAACCAGGATGTTTTATATGCATTTTATCTATACGCAGGAAATCAAACTATAAGTAAATTCCATATGTTAGGTTCAAAGAACAGTTTTTTTCCAAAGGAAAGAAGGCGTATCATGAAGTGCTCTGATTTTTCATGGTATATGTTGTACTTGGGCTTATCGCTCCCAGTTTTGAAAAACATGATGTTGAGTTCCTATGTACCAAGGTACAAGCCATTGTGAATTCCTGGAAAAAACCTGTGTGTGCGGCAATAATAATAATGTAAGGGGGGAAAAAAAAGATTGTAAAATGAAAGGAGAGAGTTTCCTGTTTGTTATTTTTTCAAAATAATGACTGTGGGTTCTTTCCCCACAGAAAAGATGCTATTTATTTTTTAATGATGAGCTGTTTCTCAGAGAAACAAAGTGGCATTCTGTCGACACCATATGGCGGCGGAAAAACAGATTCCACCGTGTTCCATTTGTTAGACTGTCTTCTGCATTTCTGTATCCATAATTTATGTGGGGGCCTCTGTGATTGCCAAAATATTCAAATAGATTTCTCTTAGCGGGGCAGCCTGCATGGGGGGAGAAAGGTTTTCAAAGCAGCAGGACCTGAACAGTCTCCTGCTGCTCAGAGAAGAGAGAGCTTCCAACTCCTGTCCTTCTGGCGGCTTTCATTGTAATACTAATTTACATCCTCGGTTTAGGGACCATGTTTGCATTCAGAAAAAGCAGCTTATGTTCTTTTATGCTAATACAATCATATTTGAATTATCACCCACACCCTTAAAGTCATATTACTCCTGCCCCAGTGGAAGCGTAGAACCTGGCCTTTAAGAAATTAATGGGAGCTGCTACATAGCACCGGCTGAACGAGAACCATTTTCAACACATTGATTCTGCAGCTGGTTTCCAAAAAGACATCTGAAGTGGTTATAGATACATTAAAAATAGTCATGAAGGCTTCCTTTGCTGTCTAAGCATATGATTACCATCTATGCATTCAAAGGCTGTTTTCAGTGGAAGTTTGAGTGGTGTTCTCTGGTGCAGAAATAGAAATATGTTCAATACATGATATGGAATAGAAAGAAGGGATTTGATGAGTCAGACTAATTGATGTTTTGGCAAAATGAGATGTCTGAAAAAAGTTACATGTTCATATGCATACCCAGATAACAAGAATCTAAACCATAAGGAATGTTGCAAATATTTTTTTCTTTTTTTGCTTCAGAGAATCTCAGATGTTCTTTCAGTAAGTTTAGCCATTGCATGTTCTATTGTAGTGCATTCAGGGAAACATAAAATAATTTCATAAGGAAAAAGAAAACAGATGTAGGAAATGCTGTCCAATTACAGATGGAAGGAATAGCGATAATGCAATAATATTGCTAGAAGGTTCTTTTTGCCTCAATCTGTAGTAGAATGGCTAAAATTTTAGGCTGCCAAAAATAGGACATTATCTGTTGGTTGTAAGTATAAATAAAAGGTTAAAGCTTTGACATATGAAGGATAGAACTAAAGGCCCAGAGACCTTAATTGACCCCATCTTTTGTTCATTATGTAAAACATGAAAATTTTTGCCTGGATATGGGTCAAATGTCAGAGGTGGACTTGAGGGTAGTTCCAACTGTCTTGCCACATTATTCACGCTGACCTGACTCTAACCTCACTGTGCTATGCTCAGTTGCTTCAGTCATGTCTGACTCTATGTGACCCCACGGGCTGTAGTATCCCCAGGCTCCTCTGTCCATGGGATCCCCCAGGCAAGGATACTGGAGTGGGTTGCCATTTCCTTCTCCCTAACTTCTCTAACCCTGGTTTAATAGATAACACCATTATAACTCATTTCCCCAAATTCCAAAATGCTTTATTTGTGCAATGTTGATACCTGACAATTAGGACATTTTTAAGAATCTCAATTCTCCCAGGAAAGCTTTTTAGAAAGGAAGGATTTAACTTGAGTCTCACCCTATTGTTAGAACTCAAATCTCATACTTTTCCCCTTTTCAATTAAAAAGTCATACATTCAATTAGACTACATCTGTGAACCTGCTTTAGCAGTAATTAAGATGAACATTATGATATGGGTAGTAAAAAGTAATAGTTTCCTTCAATCTCTTGGGTTTTTTGAAATACATTTTCTCGATGGAAATCAAATTATTTTATTTCATAGAAGTGATTCTTCTCTATTCAATAGGGTGAAACCATGCATGAGGTGTTGCTTGTGTAACTACTAAGTCAGAATCATTAAGAATGAAGTTTAGTAAATAAAGTTATTGGGTGGCTGCTTTTTCACAAAAGGTTTGGAACTGTATTAAATTAACAGGAAATAGGTTTAGAGTTTTCTCTAACTAACTGATCCTCAGTGGAGAACAGAAATGAAATGGCCTTATTCAAGGACATCCATTTGAAATCCATAAATATTTTATAAGCATGGAATAAATTGCTTATTTTCAAACAGGTGCTATTGTGAAAATTATTTTGATTTTTCTTTTGCCTCAGGGCTCCTGAACAAAATAACAATATATCATGTATATAGTGCTTAGACATTAGGTTACGTCTGTATTTTCCATAATTGGCTCAGCTAAGTGGAGGGAAGTCCGCACATAGGGTTCCTCTGCTGTGTCCCCAGTGTCTTTACATAAGGAAAATCATGCCTTAAATAGGACCCACATCTCATTGTGCATTCTGCAAATTGTCAACTAAAATGGTGCCATTTCCTTCAAGATAATAACAATAGATTGAAATGTATTCTGCCAACATATGTGATAGATAATTTTTACCCTTCATCAACACATTCAAATGTTCCCTATGTGTTGAAGGTGATTTTTCATTTGAACAACAGAAAGAAGCACTCTATTAGGGAAAAATATTATTTTTCTTCTTTATTTTTTATTTTGACCTCATTTTTCTTTTGGATTGCAGTCTTTCTCTAGGTAATATGTACAGATGTTTGCTATGAAAAAATTTTGTCCTTTAAATAAATGATATATAAAAAGAGAAGATGGTTCCACTATCCCGCCATCTGTTTACTTCTGGTTATCTCTCCAGGAGTGGAGAGAATCTGAGCTGAGTCATCCAAATTCTGCTTCTGTATTCTCTATAAGCCCAATGGCATAAGGACTTCCCTGGTGGTCTAGTGGCTAAGACTCCACAGTCTCAATGCATGGGCCTGGGTTTGATCCCTAGTCAGGGAACATTGCAGCCAAATAAATAATTTACTTTTAAAGACCAGTGGCATCCATTATTGAGGTCAGCAGCAAGCTGAAGTCGGGGCCTGCTCTGTGGTCAGGGCAAGGATCAGTGAGTGGCCAGAGACGACATTTACTTCACTGGGAGTGCTCAGGTGTTGTTGAGATAAAGACTAGATCATTTTCTGGGCGTGGTCAGGTGGTCAGCAAGAAACTGTGAAACGTTGTAAAATGAATCAATTTCTATGAGTATAAAAGTCTTGGAATAATAAGACGTGCAATCTCAAGGGGAAGTTGCCCCCAAGAGAGGCCAAACAGTGAGAGACCAAGAGAAGCAGCAGCAGAAAACGATGTCAACTAAAGGAAAACTACCCTGGGTATGTCTGTAATCACTGTCTCCCTGTCTGCATCCTCTTTAAAGAGAACATGCCTCTGATTGTGGAGAAGGCAACGGCAACCCACTCCAGTACTCTTGCCTGGAAAATCTCATGGACAGAGGAGCCTGGTGGGCTGCAGGCCATGGGGTCTCAAAGAGTTGGACACGACTGAGCGACTTCACTTTCACTTTTCACTTTCATGCACTGGGGAAGGAAATGGCAACCCACTCCAGTGTTCTTGCCTGGAGAATCCCAGGGATGGGGGAGCCTGGTGGGCTGCTGTCTATGGGGTCTCACAGAGTCGGACACGACTGAAGTGACTTAGCAGCAGCAGCCTCTGTTTGACCCAGGGAACTCACTGACCCTTGATGAACCAATGATAAGCCAGGCTGGTACAGTCTGCTTTTTCCTTTTGGAGCTTTGAACGGAGACACATACAAAATTGCAAGTTTGTGGCTAAGTCGACATAAGTATAGGGCTAGAATAAAGGCTCAAAAAATACTGCTGCTGAGGCCGCTGGGGCTTCTGTGGCTGTGCAACTGGCCACACGTGGTGAAAGTGAAAGTTGCTTGGTCGTGTCCAGTTCTTTGCAACCTCATGGACTATACAGTCCATGGAATTCCAGGCCAGAATACTGGAGTGGTTAGCCATTTTCTTCTCCAGGGGATCTTCCCGACCCAGGGATCCAACCCAGGTCTCCCACATTGCAGGCAGATTCTTTACCCGCTGAGCCACCAGGGAGACCACATGTGGTAAATGGCATTATTTGGCCCTGACTCTCTCTCTCTCTTTCCAAGTCCTTGGCCATGTAACTTCACAATTGCTCCTACTAAACGAGCAGAGTTTATTTCCCTTTCCTTTGGTATTGTGTTTGTTTATTTGACCTGCTTTAACCAACAGAATGCAGGGACAGTGACTGTCATTGTGCCATTTCTGAAAGGAGGTTTTAAGTGGCCTTGAATATTTTCAGGTGTCCTTTTATGCCTTTGCTATAGATAGGATCAAGGAAAATTAAAAGCTAATTTTAATTAGCTAATTAGTAATCCAAAGATTCTAGTGAACATGGAATTAGAGTAACAGAAAGTTTCCTGCAGATGTCAAGCATATTACAGCATCTCCATAATAACCTGCAGTGGATCCTGGTGTGCCTGAAATCCTCGGTGAGGACACTGAATGTTGGCTGGCATTGCCAGTTCCGGCATGTATCTCTGTGACGTGACCTTCCTGGCTTAATGTTCTTCAGCTGTGTTCATAACTTGAATTTACTATTCTACTCTGAAACCATCTTCCTCTTTAGCATGACCTGTGTATCCCTCTTCTGATTGAATGTATGTATTGATAGAATTTCATAATCAAAGAGAATATTATAATTTCTCTTTTAATAACATCTTTGGGGAACACATTTCTGTTGGCCCAGGGAGAAGAATAGACTGAACCACTGATTAATTTTTGTACAAATAACATTTGTTGTTTAACTTCTCTGAAGATAACAATTTTATCTAATATTTCTGGCAAAATATGGGAACATTATTTTATCTTGTAAGCAATGTAGTATCTTGCTTTTTCCCCCCTTCCCCCTTCATGGTGTTCTGAGTGGTAATAGAGTTGAAAGTGTTATTATGTAGAGGAATTCTGACCTTCTCCTTCGGGGCTGAGAGATCACACGGAGAGCAGGATGCGCAGGACCGGTGATCTGTTCCCGACGGAGCTAATTGATAAGAAACATATTTTATGAATGAAGTTACAAGATAAAAAATGAGACTAATGAAATACCCCAATGACTCCAAAGTAATTAAGGAAGGCATCCCATACACTACCTCTAATTAGACGCTGAGGCTGAGAATTCACAATTGACTCGATATTCTCCAGTGGTGCTGACCCCTTGTTTAATATGACAGCAGCTGTGAGTACTCATAACTAAGGAAAGTAAAACCTCACTTCCAGAATGGCGATAGCCCATTTAAGTGAGGCTGGTGGGTACTAGGTAATTACAATCACAGTGAATTGAGCATAGCCTCCATTTTTTCAAGTGATTCCTTGAGCCAAAGAAGTTCAAGAGATGTTTTTAAAAATAATTTTTGTAAGACAACTCTTTTCAACATTAAAAAAAAAATGGTTAAAAATAAGGTCACAAACCTTTAAAAAATGTGTTTGTTTTCCTTATTGGTTTTTCCTTAGCTCTTTAATCCAGTCTTATAGTTTCCCTTAATCATTATTCCTTTCAAATATAAAACTCTCAACTTACATTGATTCTTGCACATTGAACAATGCTTGCTCCTCACTTCTTAGCTCTCTTTCAAAAGATTGTCCTTTGAATTACCTTTGGTGGAGATCTTATTGTTCCTCCAAGTAGACAGAAGCCAAAAATTTTTTTTTTAGTCAATAAGTATTTCTCAAGTATATAATGTGTGTTTTAACCATAATGAGAAAGCAGAAGAAAATTTGACTAGGTACTTATGATCCAGAATATTACAGTCTTTTCTCCAAAATGAGGCAACATATGAGACAGAGAAAGTAAGAGCCTGTGACAGAATGTGGCTTTGTGTGCAACAGTGACCAGACTGTTTTGTAGGAGTTTGGATAAGGAGAGGTGAGCAAAGCCTAAAATACCAGGTAGGGTTTCTGAGTGAGAGAACAAATAGAGGGTATGCAAAAGGCACTGAATTTGGGCAAGTGGAATAGGAAGTAGTGGGCAAAAAGTTGAGTGAATGTGTCAGAAAGAGCTTTAGCGTGGGGTATTCATGACGTAGCCAGAAAGAGGTGGTTTATCTCCACCAAGCCTAAATCATATGCAGCTGACCCTTGAATAAGGAAGGTGGGTGGAGATGGAGTGCTGATCCTCCCCAGCCATCAAAAATCCACATGTAACTTATAGTCAGCCCTCCCTATACGTGATTTCTCTGTATCTGTGGTTTCACATCTGCAGATTCAACCAACCACAGATAGTGTAGTACTACAGTATTTACTGTGGCACCCCACTCCAGTACTCTTGCCTGGAAAATCCCATGGACGGAGGAGCCTGGTAGGCTGCAGTC
>SJYX01020243.1:5681-29710 GCA_006410675.1 Oreotragus oreotragus
GGTAGTTTGAGCATTCTTTGGCATTGCCTTTCTTTGGAATTGGAATGAAAACTGACCTTTTCCAGTCCTGTGGCCACTGCTGAGTTTTCCAAATTTGCTGGCATATTGAGTGCAGCACTTTCACGACACCATCTTTCAGGATTTGAAACAGCTCAACTGGAATTCCATCACCTCCACTAGCTTTGTTCGTAGTGATGCTTTCTAAGGCCCACTTGACTTCACATTCCAAGATGTCTGGCTCTAGATTAGTGATCACATCAGGGTCATGAAGATCTTTTTTGTACAGTTCTTCTGTGTATTCTTGCCACCTCTTCTTAATATCTTCTGCTTCTGTTAGGTCCATACCATTTCTGTCCTTTATCGAGCCCATCTTCATGCTTCCGTCATGCCAGATTTATCATAAGCAGCACTGAATATGATTTTTAGGATGTGCATACATAAAATTTTATTGGTTCTACAGTTTGCTTCTTGATAAGAACTGATATTTGCATACAAGTTAACTTTTCATTGTTGTTGTTCAGTCACTGAGTAGTGTCCAACTCTTTGCAACCCCATGAACTGAAGCACACTAGTCTTCACTGTCCTTCACTGTCTCCTGTACTTTGCTCAAACTCATGTCCATTGCATCAATGATTCCATACAGCCATCTCATCCTCTGTTGTCCCCTTCTCCTGCCCTCAATCATTCCCAGCTTCAGGATCTTTTCCAATCAGTCAGCTCTTCATGTAAAGTGGCCAGAGTATTGGAGTTTCAGCATCAGTCATTCCAATGAATATTCAGGGTTGCTTTTCTTTAGTATTGATTGGTTTGATCTTCTTGCTGCCTGAGAGACTCTCAAGAGTCTTCTCCAACAACACAGTTTAAAACCATCAATTCTTAGTTGTTCAGCCTTCTTTGTGACCCAACTCTGTCATCCATACATGACTACTGGAAAAACAATAGCTTGATTATCATGATCTTTGTTGGCAAAGTGATGTCTCTGCTATTTAATATGCTTTCTAGGTTTATTATAACTTTTCTTCCAAGGAGCAAGCCTCTTTTAATTTCATGGCTGCAGTCACTGTCCACAGTGATTTTGGAGCCAATAAGTAAAGTCTGTCATTGTTTCCATTGTTTCCCCATCTACTTGCCATGAAGTGATGGGACCAGATGCCATGGTCTTAGTTTTTTGAATGTTGAATTTTAAGCCAGGTTTTTCACTCTCCTCTTTCACTTTCAGAAGAGGCTTTTTAGGTACTCTTCCTTTTCTGCCATTAGAGTGGTGCTATTTGAATATCTGAGGTTACTGATATTTCTTCTGGCAATCTTGATCCCACTTGTGATTCATCCAACCAGGCAATTCACATGATGTACTCTGCATTTAAGTTAAATATGTTAATATATTTTCCTAATACAGTATTAATACAGAAGTATGTTAAATAATTTTGGACTTTGAATTTCAATTATATATAAAACCAGTAGACTGATATCTATTCTGTGATATTATCTGAGGTTACTGATATTTCTTCTGGCAATCTTGATCCCACTTGTGATTCATCCAACCAGGCAATTCACATGATGTACTCTGCATTTAAGTTAAATATGTTAATATATTTTCCTAATACAGTATTAATACAGAAGTATGTTAAATAATTTTGGACTTTGAATTTCAATTATATATAAAACCAGTAGACTGATATCTATTCTGTGATATATACATGATATATGGATGATTTTGGGTATGTATTGAATAATGATTGGAAAAGTCCCAGCTCAATCACTACTCAAAGCCAAAAATGACTAATCATTCATGATCTCTGTTTTTCCCATTTGGTAGAGGAAGAGCAAACTCTCTGCTTTAACTAATGCAAGAGAAATTAATTATGTTCAAGTAAAAAAATACATTGTCTGATACTCATCTATACAATGTACATTCTTAAACATTATATAGATGTAAGATTTATAATTTATTAACTTTCTAAAATTTTATGGTCTTCATAATATAGATATTAAATTTTGCACTAGTGTTAAGCATATTTTAATATTTGCCTTACATATATTAAGAAAATTGTAGGTCTAATATCTAAAAATAATAGAAGCTACCATTTATAAGTGTTTGCTAAGTACCAAACCCTGTACTAAAAGTTTTATATATCAATGTCATTTAAATATCAAACAACCCTATAAACTAGACTTTTAATTTTGCAGAAGAAACTGAATTTCAATAAGGTTAAAATGACAGCTGCTTTATGTCAGAGATAGAATATAACATCAGTTCTACTTGACACCTAAGTCTGCTTGGCACATCTTATTAAGAAATGAGTGAAAGGCATTATAAAGCAGTTAATAATTGAGTTTCTAGAGTGAGAGACAACTGGATTTGAGTTTTCCTCTACTACTAGGAAGTGACTTTGGCCAAGTTCCTGTGTGTGTGTGTGTGTGTGTGTATTGCTTCACTGACAAAAGGAAGTAAAAGTTGAACTCACCTCATGGAGCTGTTCTTAAGTTTGGATGAGATCATGTTTATTGCTGGAGCTTTTCAGGTGGTTCAGATGATAAAGAATCTGCATGCTATGTAGGAGACTTGAGTTTGATCCCTGGTTGGAGAAGAACCCCTTGAGGAGGGTATGGCAACCCACTCCATTATTCTTGCCTGGAGAATTCCCATAGACAGAGGAGCATGGTAGGTTACATTCCCTGGGGTCACAAAAAGTCAGATGTGACTGAGTGATTAATACACAGCATGTTTATTGTGCCACACAACTAGTATAATAGCTATCACACCATACTTACATACTGCATATTTATTAATATTTAGTCTTCTTAAAATTCCTGATTTTAAAAGTATGGGTAAAACTAGAACTTAACCCAGAAGGATGTTGCAATAATTAAATGAGATAAAATAAAAAGGTACTGGGTATATAAGTGCTCAAAAAATGGTAGCTATTATTATTCCAAAGATTGACTGATTAATAGATTTTATTAATTTTATTTATTTATTTAGCAAAACTGCTTGCTAAATTTTGTAGATAAATTTAAGCAAGAAGAAATCTTTACACTGGATTAGTTTCATTCTTGTTTTCCCTATTGTCAGTGGAAAACAGAGAAGTCCATGCATGTCTTCTGAAATATGATTTGTCCAGCCTAGTTCTTTTGAAAGTCTACTATCAAATGCAAAATTATATATATATATATATACACACATATACATAAGACTTCCCTGGTAGCTCTGACGGTAAAGTGTCTGTCTACAATGCAGGAGACCTGGGTTCAATCCCTGGGTCGGGAAGATCCCTTGGAGAAGGAAATGGCAATCCACTCCAGTACTATTGCCTGGAAAATCCCATGGACAGAGGAGCCTGATAGGCTACAGTCCATGGGGTCACAAAGAGTCTGACACGACTGAGTGACTTCACTTCATATATATACACATATATATACACACATATATATATACATATGTATATATATTATTTAAATCATGTTGGTTGTAGATATTCATTATTTCTTAAATCACACTAAGAGAGGCCCTGTGACTAATGAATTGCCTAGCACTCTGCTGCTAGGGCTTATTTATACAGGTGGCACTACTGGTAAAGAATTTGCCTGTTAATGCAGGAGATATAAAAGATGTAGTTTTGATCCCTGTGTTGGGGAGATACACTGGAGGAGAGCATGACAGTCCATTCCAGTATTTTACCTGGAGAATCCCATGGGCAGAAGAGCATGGATAGGGTTGCAACGCAACTAAAGTGACTTAGCAAGCCTGTACATATCTTAACAATATAAGGAGAGAATATATATATATATATATATATATATTTTTTTTTTTTTGTTATTCTTTTCTCAAAGAGACCAACAACAAAGAAGTCAACATTTGAGAGCAGAAACTTTGCATTAAATTTTTATGTATGACATTCTAACTCTAAGTGAATGTCCTTAAAATAGGCATTTATAACAATTCCTNATATATATATATATATATATATATATTTTTTTTTTTTTTTGGTATTCTTTTCTCAAAGAGACCAACAACAAAGAAGTCAACATTTGAGAGCAGAAACTTTGCATTAAATTTTTATGTATGACATTCTAACTCTAAGTGAATGTCCTTAAAATAGGCATTTATAACAATTCCTTAGTCAAACGCAATGAAAATAGATCTGGAATGGATGATGGTGTGATATCAACAGACAAAGACCAAAATGTACAAGATATATATGGGGAGATATGCAGTCCATTTTTGGAACTTTTCTTTAAGGCTAAAATTGATATATTTTAATATAAAGTTGGAATTAGGAAAAGTCTGGAATTCTAAAGAGTGTAAGTTTTTCCATCAGCAAGTGAACAAAATGAAGCATATTTTTTTAGTTCTTAGTTTGTAATGGTGTGATCATGAACTATACAAAGATCAAATTGGCAGGGATTAGAGGAGGGGGGCAAGCAAAATGTAAAAGTAAGTAATTATCAGGGAAATGCAAATTAAAGCCACAATAAACCATCATCTCTTAACTAGAATGGTGATTATGAAAAAGGACAAAAACAGTATATGCTGGTGGAAACATTATACTATTGGTGAGAATGTAAATTGGTATATTCACTATAGGAAAGATTATGAACTTTCCTTGGAAAATTGAAAATAGAACTAATATAAAATCTAGCAATTCCCCTTCTGGGTTTTCATCTAAAGAAAATGAAAACACTAACTGAAAATATATCTACACCCTAATGATCACCACAACATTATTAAATATAGCCAAGGTATGCAAGCAACCGGTGTCCACTGAGGAATTGAGGAATGGATAAAGAAAATGACCAACCTAGACAGCATATTAAAAAGTAGAGAGATTACTTTTCTTACAAATATCCTTCTAATCAAAGATATCATTTTCCCAGTAGTCATACATGGATGTGAGAGTTGGACTATAAAGAAAGCCGAAGAATTTCTGCTTTTGAATTTTGTGTTGGAGAAGACTCTTGAGGGTCCCTTGGACTGCAAGGAGATCCAACCGTTCCATCTTAAAGGAAATCAGTCTTGAATATTCATTGGAAGGACTGATGCTGAAGCTGAAACTCCAAAACTTTGGCTACCTGATGGGAAGAGCTGACTCACTGGAAAAAACCCTGTTCCTGGGAAAGACTGAAGGCAGGAGGAGAAGGGGATGACAGAAAATGAGATAGTAGCTTGGTATCACCAACATGATGGACATGAGTTTGAGCAAGCTCGGGGAGATGGTGATGGACAGGGAAGCCTGGCATGCTGCAGTCCATGGGGTCACAAAGAGTCGGACACAACTGAGTGATTGATCTGAACTGATATATACATACATATATAATGGAATACTAGTCAACCATAAAAGAAGGCGATCTTGCCATTTGCAACATGAATAGATCTTGAGGGTATTATGCTATGTGAAATAAAGAGATACCACACAATCTTATTTACCTGTGAAATCTTTAAAAAAAAAAAAAAAAGCAGAAACAGACTTATAGATAGAAAAAACTGGTGTTTGCCAGAAGGAAAGAGAAATTGGGAGATTATGCAAAATGCATGAAGTATTAAGAGATTAAGAGATATCACTTCCAGTTATAAAATAACTAAGTGATAGGAAGCAAAGTCAATAATATTGTAATTACTCTGTATGACAACAGATGGTACTAGATATTATGAAAATCATTTCAAATGTATATAAATATGGCATCACTATATGTACACCTGAAACTAATATGACATTGTATATCAATTTTATTTTAATTAAAAATAAATGCAATTGTACTCCCACAAGAAAGTACTTATTAAAATTTAACAGGCATTCCAAAGCCAGTTTAATTACATAGTCTTAAGCAATATGAAGAAAAGTTTAAATTTTTCTTTAGTCTTCAAAACTGTCTACCAACTTTACTTCTGTAAATGGGGGGGGAAAAAGCACACAACCTAAAAGTTGATAACTGTTTGATTTTGTGTACAAAATAAGGGCTTAAACCTAGGATACATCCTCTCAGACAGCTCTGGAGGAACTGCTTCTACGAGATAAAGAAGAAGCCAGGATATACAGAAATCTTTTGCAACAAATATCAGGTAGTTTGAAATTCAAAAGATTACTATTAAAGAAAATCAGACATCTAAAGTTAATGAATTTAGTGTGTTTCTACCTATGGGAAGATGCAAGAGTCTGGGCTCATTGAACTCATTCCTTTGATATGGACTTAGCTGTCTAGGGCTAGTAACATGTTCTTTCCTATTCTGAGTTCCTTCAGGGTGCCTCAATGGAGATGGCTGCCATGGTTTGATACTTGCAACACCATTTGCTTACTGATATGGCAAGTAACATTTTTCTTTCACAGTTTTTTTCATCTGAAAAATACAAAACAACCATAACTTCCCCTTGGTTAGGGGTGTGTGTGTGTGTGTGTGTGACATATGCACAGATACACACAAGTGCTTCTCTAATGTTTGCCATGATTCTACCCTCAATGAATTAATTTATTCAACAATGTGCTTTTTGCTGTTTATTTCCCCCCCAGTGAGCTCTTGCATATCCAGGCATTTGGCAGACATTAGTAAATGAAATAGAAAAAAGATATCTTCCAGTACTCTACTAAGGGAAGGCAAAAATAACTGGTATGAGGGCATGAAGGGATGAATTGGGAGATTGAAATTGACAAATACACATTATTGATACTATGTGTAAAACAGATAACTAATAAGAACCTACTGTTTAGCTCAGGGAACTCTGCTCAGTGCTCTGTAGTGACATAAATGGGAAGGAAATCCAAAAGCAGGAGGGGATGTATGTATACATATAGCTGATTCACTTTGAGGTACAGTAGAAACTGACACAACCTTATAAAGTAACTATAATAAAAATTAATTTTAAAAATTAAAAAATAAAAACATGGGACCGTTACAGCCAAAGACTCTGGGAAACAAACTCACTCAGGGCAGCACGGATAGTGGAGTGCAGTTTATTACATTGGCGGGTCCGAGATGGAGCTTCCTCTTTAGCCAGGGACTCCAACTAATTATTGTGAAAACCTTATATATCTTAGCTGTACTTGTTCAAGCCCCCATCCCCAAATTCTTTAAACCTAGCCTGGAAAGTGTTAAAGGGAAAGATAATCAGGTTACAGCCATGATTCATAATCAGAAGGGTCAGCTGGTTATACATTGTAGCCTACACCAATGGGNATTGTGAAAACCTTATATATCTTAGCTGTACTTGTTCAAGCCCCCATCCCCAAATTCTTTAAACCTAGCCTGGAAAGTGTTAAAGGGAAAGATAATCAGGTTACAGCCATGATTCATAATCAGAAGGGTCAGCTGGTTATACATTGTAGCCTACACCAATGGGTGCCACAAAGATTACAAAGGTGATTGACTACATAGGAGATTATTCCATTATTTCTGGCAATGGGAAATCTTGGTATGGAACCTGGTGTTTATCAATCCAGGAGGCCTGTTCGGCCATAGGTATATTATTTCTATGGCTACCAGGCGCATAGTCCAAAGTTCACTGGGAATGTAAAATGGAGTTTCCTTCTTTTTCAAGGTGGAGTCAGCTTGGCCTGTTCCTTTCCTCCTTCATTCCCCTTTCTTGGTGCTCTCAACTTCCAGTCTGAGCATCACTCATTGGGATGTACTGCATTTTAGATTTCCTGGTATATATTTGGGTAAATGAAGTCAGCCTCTGTGATACAAGTAAACAACACATTGGAGAATACAAGGTTCACATAACAGAATCAACAGAAATATAACAGTGGTTAATATAGTTTTTCACTGATCACCTTTTACCCATGATAGAACAGAAGTCCAAAAAGGAAGATCATCATCATGCATAGATTTTACTTGATCTTTCATGCCATCTAGAGTGGCTGATATATTACCAGAATAATCAGGAATATATACACAACATTCAGCTTTGATTATAGCACAGGTCATTCCTTGAGTGGGTATGTCTAAAGCCATTCTGCTTTGAATTACTGCTATTCTCATTTGTATTTGTTCAGTATTTAGTGCTTGAATAGCTCTTAGGCTGTCATTTAAGGCTCTTTGGGTGAAATTAGTTAGAGCTTCAACTCTAATCATTGTGTCCATAGTGTCTGCCTAATAAGGGAACAAATAGAACAGCCAAATAATCATACCAGTGGAAAACTGATTGTGACCACCTGGCTCATAGGGAGGGTAAATTTAAAGGCTTTGGTATTGATGACCTGATGTTTCCATGGGCAAAGGCCAGACCTGAAATACACCTCCTTTTCTATCCTGGGGGCCACCAAGGCCATAAGTTAGTCCCACATAACCAGTGCATGCCATGAGGAGCAATCCACCTGATTCTGCGGTTGAATCCCCAGTCTGTCCCGGGTCACTGGTGGATTGACTGGGATCTTAAGTAACTTTATAGGTCTTATAGTGCTGTTCTGTCCAAAGAAACCCATTGGTTTTAAATTCTTTTTATCTATCATTCAGTTATTATACCTAATAGTGTGTACATCTTGTTCCCAGTAAATTACAGCTATCCTAACAAGTTGTCCCTTTTCTGGAGTAATACACATATATTCATCCCATATCTGGTAAAATTGGTCAAAATATCAGTCAGTTTCTGATTGTTTGGACTTATTGGTTGTCACATAATATTGATATGCATTTTCTGAGCTAAGAATATAATTAAAATGTGTCCCATGGCCATTTGTCAGATCGTCGAACTTTTTATCACACCAATGGGTAATGGCTGTTGTGATTACAGTTTCTATAATCAATTTTTGTTGTTTAGCCTGATGCAAAAAGTCACATAAGCTAGGCATATCACCACTCTGTAGAGGTGATACCCACCATGGGAATCCATCCATGACAGACATGGGCATGACTCCACACACTCAGCAGTTAGATTTTTTAGTGGAAGTCAGCATAGGAATGTGCCCATGAAATGAAAATGTTGTCTTGTGTTGAAACTATAGCTAGTCTTAACAGAATATTTGCAAGTCTTTGAAGCAGCAGTTGATTGTAGAGCTTCATCTCTTCTTTTTTTTTAAGATGATGGTCCACTGGAGAAGGGAATGGCAAGCCACTTCAGTATTCTTGCCTTGAGAACCCCATGAACAGTATGAAAAGGCAAAATGATAGGATATCAAAAGAGAATCTCCCCAGGTCGTTAGGTGCCCAATATGCTACTGGAGATCAGTGGAGAAATAACTCCAGAAAAAAAGAAGGGATGGAGCCAAAGCAAAAACAATACCCAGTTGTGCATGTGACTGGTGATAGAAGCAAGATCCGATGCTGTAAAGAACAATATTGCATAGGAACCTGGAATGTCAGGTCCATGAATCAAGGCAAATTGGAAGTGGTCAAACAAGAGATGGCAAGGGTGAACGTCGACATTCTAGGAATCAGCGAACTAAAATGGACTGGAATGGGTGAATTTAACTCAGATGACCATTATATCTACTACTGCGGGCAGGAATCCCTCAGAAGAAATGGAGTAGCCATCATGGTCAACAAAAGAGTCCGAAATGCAGTACTTGGATGCAATCTCAAAAACGACAGAATGATCTCTGTTCGTTTCCAAGGCAAACCATTCAATATCACAGTTATCCAAGTCTATGCCCCAACCAGTAATGCTGAAGAAGCTGAAGTTGAACGGTTTTATGAAGACCTACAAGACCTTGTAGAACTAACACCCAAAAAAGATGTCCTTTTCATTATAGGGGACTGGAATGCTAAAGTAGGAAGTCAAGAAACACCTGGAGTAACAGGCAAATTTGGCCTTGGAATGCGGAATGAAGCAGGGCAAAGACTAATAGAGTTTTGCCAAGAAAATGCACTGGTCATAGCAAACACCCTCTTCCAGCAACACAAGAGAAGACTCTACACATGGACATCACCAGATGGTCAACACCGAAATCAGATTGATTATATTCTTTGCAGCCAAAGATGGAGAAGCTCTATACAGTCAACAAAAACAAGACCAGGAGCTGACTGTGGCTCAGATCATGAACTCCTTATTTCCAAATTCAGACTTAAATTGAAGAAAGTAGGGAAAACCGCTAGACCATTCAGGTATGACCTAAATCAAATCCCTTATGATTATACAGTGGAAGTGAGAAATAGATTTAAGGGCCTAGATCTGATAGACAGAGTTCCTGATGAACTATGGAATGAGGTTCGTGACATTGTACAGGAGACAGGGATCAAGACCATCCCCATGGAAAAGAAATGCAAAAAAGCAAAATGGCTGTCTGGAGAAGCCTTACAAATAGCACTGAAAAGAAGAGAGGCGAAAAGCAAAGGAGAAAAGAAAAGATATAAGCATCTGAATGCAGAGTTCCAAAGAATAGCAAGAAGAGATAAGAAAGCCTTCTTCAGCAATCAATGCAAAGAGATAGAGGAAAACAACAGAATGGGAAAGACTAGAGATCTCTTCAAGAGAATTGGAGATACCAAGGGAACATTTCATGCAAAGATGGGCTCGATAAAGGATAGAAATGGTATGGACCTAACAGAAGCAGAAGATATTAAGAAGAGGTGGCAAGAATACACAGAAGAACTGTACAGAAAAGATCTTCACGACCCAGATAATCATGAGGATGTGATCACTAATCTAGAGCCAGACATCTTGGAATGTGAAGTCAAGTGGGCCTTAGAAAGCATCACTAAGAACAAAGCTAGTGGAGGTGATGGAATTCCAGTTGAGCTGTTTCAAATCCTGGAAGATGATGCTGTGAAAGTGCTGCACTCAATATGCCAGCAAATTTGGAAAACTCAGCAGTGGCCACAGGACTGGAAAAGGTCAGTTTTCATTCCAATTCCAAAGAAAGGCAATGCCAAAGAATGCTCAAACTACCGCACAATTGCACTCATCTCACACGCTAGTAAAGTAATGCTCAAAATTCTCCAAGCCAGGCTTCAGCAATATGTGAACCGTGAACTCCCTGATGTTCAAGCTGGTTTTAGAACAGGCAGAGGAACCAGAGATCAAATTGCCAACATCCGCTGGATCATGGAAAAAGCAAGAGAGTTCCAGAAAAACATCTATTTCTGCTTTATTGACTATGCCAAAGCCTTTGACTGTGTGGATCACAATAAACTGTGGAAAATTCTGAAAGAGATGGGAATACCAGACCACCTAACCTGCCTCTTGAGAAATCTGTATGCAGGTCAGGAAGCAACAGTTAGAACTGGACATGGAACAACAGACTGGTTCCAAATAGGAAAAGGAGTACGTCAAGGCTGTATATTGTCTCCCTGCTTATTTAACTTATATGCAGAGTACATCATGAGAAACGCTGGACTGGAAGAAACACAAGCTGGAATCAAGATTGCCGGGAGAAATATCAATAACCTCAGATATGCTGATGACACCACCCTTATGGCAGAAAGTGAGGAGGAGCTAAAAAGCCTCTTGATGAAAGTGAAGGAGGAGAGCGAAAAAGTTGGCTTAAAGCTCAACATTCAGAAAACGAAGATCATGGCATCCGGTCCCATCACTTCATGGGAAATAGATGGGGAAACAGTGGAAACAGTGTCAGACTTTATTTTTTGGGGCTCCAAAATCACTGCAGATGGTGACTGCAGCCATGAAATTAAAAGACGCTTACTCCTTGGAAGAAAAGTTATGACCAACCTGGATAGTATATTCAAAAGCAGAGACATTACTTTGCCGACTAAGGTCCGCCTAGTCAAGGCTATGGTTTTTCCTGTGGTCATGTATGGATGTGAAAGTTGGACTGTGAAGAAAGCTGAGCGCCGAAGAATCGATGCTTTTGAACTGTGGTGTTGGAGAAGACTCTTGAGAGTCCCTTGGACTGCAAGGAGATCCAACCAGTCCATTCTGAAGGAGATCAACCCTGGGATTTCTTTGGAAGGAATGATGCTAAAGCTGAAACTCCAGTACTTTGGCCACCTCATGTGAAGAGTTGACTCATTGGAAAAGACTCTGATGCTGGGAGGGATTGGGGGCAGGAGGAGAAGGGGACGACAGAGGATGAGATGGCTGGATGGCATCACGGACTCGATGGACGTGAGTCTGACTGAACTCCGGGAGATGGTGATGGATAGGGAGGCCTGGCGTGCTGCGATTCATGGGGTTGCAAAGCGTCGGACACGACTGAGCGACTGAACTGAACTCAACTGGTTTCACAGGGATCAGTGGGGTCCTTTTGTGTAGTCCATTCGGTGTCCTCTGGGTCTGCAAGCTTTGCTCTTTTCACCCTCTTGTGGTGGATCCAGGGAGTGACATCTGCAACTTTAACTGCTGTAGGTGTGGTTAGAACAGCAGTATATAGACCCTTCCAATGTAGGGCCAAGAAGTTGTGTTTCCAGTCCCTGACCCACACCTGATCATTGGGCACAAACGTGTGAATCTGTTCCCCAAGGGGAAAAGGCACCCTTTCCTTTACAAACTTCAGTTCAGTTCAGTTCAGTTCATTTCAGTTCAGTTGCTCAGTTGTGTCTGACTCTTTGCAACCCCATGAATTGCAGCATGCCAGGCTTCCCTGTCCATCACCAACTCCCGGAGTTCACTCAGACTCGCATCCATCAAGTCAGTGATGCCATGTAGCCATCTCATCCTTGGTTGTCCCCTTCTTCTCCTGCCCCCAGTCCCTCCCAGCATCAGAGTCTTTTCCAATGAGTCAACTCTTCACATGAGGTGGCCAAAGTACTGGAGTTTCAGCTTTAACATCATTCCTTCCAACCTTATTTATTACCTTAGCCAGTTGTTCCATCTGCTGTGAAATCCCCTCCCCCCTTACCTGTGGCATATTTGCTGACACCTGTCTTACTATGAGAGGGGCTCTCCCATAAACAATTTCATAAGGAGAATAACCATGGGAATGTGGGGTTACCCTTGATTTGAGTAAGGCTGCAAGAAGCATGTCTATCCATGAACAGTCAGTTTCTATAATCCATTTTGAATGTGTCTCTTTAAGAGTTCGGTTGGTTCTTTCCACCATTCTGAAACTCTGAGGCCTATTTTGGACTGCAAAGAGATCCAGCCAGTCCATCCTAAAGGAGATCAGTCCTGAGCGTTCATTGGAAGGACTGATGTTGAAGCTGAAACTCCAATACTTTGGCCACCTGATGCGGAGAGTTGACTCATTTCTAAAGACGCTGATACTGGGAAAGACTGAGGGCAAGAGGAGAAGGGGACTATAGAGGTTGAGATGGTTGAATGGCATCACCGACACAATGGACATAGGTTTGCGTGGACTCTGGGAGTTGGTGCCTGGCATGCTGCGGTTCATGGGGTCACAAAGAGTCAGACACGACTGAGTGACTGAACTGAACTGATATGCCTTATGTAATTTCCCCTTGATTTTAGAGCTTTATATATCTGTTGAATTAAGTCAGCTACAAGTGAAAGTCTGTTGTCTGATCCTATAGTTGTTGGGAACCCGAATCTGGGGACTATTTCTCAAAGCAGACACTGAGCCAGTTCATTTGCTTTTTCCATTCAGGTGGGGAAGGCCTCCACCCATCCTGAGATGGTACATACTATGATGGGTAAATAACGATAGTGTTGGCAGGGTTTCATCTCAGAAAAGTCCACTTCTAAATGTTCAAAAGGTAGAGTGCCTTTTAACTGTATTCCTGGAGGTTTTTCTTTATGTCCAGGGGCAGCACTGACTGTGAGCAAGCAGAACTATTCCAGGATTCCATTCTACATAAAGAATAAAGTTGTGGAATTAGGAAATATTTTTGAATTAATTTTTCCATTTTGTCATATCCCAAGTGAGTTGCCTGGTAAACCTGAGACACCAGTGTGGGGGCTAATGCCTCGGGTACCAGTAACCTGCCATCCATCAGTTCCCAATAACCTTTTTCGTTTTTGGTGGCCTTTCTGCTTCAGCCAACTAATCTTGGGCTGGGGTATACCATGGGAGAGTCAAAGTTAACTCAGACATTTTTGAGAGTACAAAGGTTCTGATAGATTCCCCACCCCACCCCCAATTTTTTCTGCTGCATTTTTTGTGGCTTTATCTGCTAGTCAGTTTCCCAGTGCTCATGGGGTATCTTCCTTTTTGTGACCCCAATAGTGCATTACTGCTACCTTTCCAGGTTCCCATACAGCATCTTATAGAGTCAAGTTTTCTTCCTTGTTTTCATTGTCCTTTCTGTTAGCTATCAGAAGACCTCTCTCTTTATATAAAGCCCTATGTACATGAAAGTATCAAAAGCATACCTGGAGTCTGTGTAAATGTTTGTCTTCTTACCTTTTGACAGCTGGAGGGCCCGGATTAGAACATGTAATTCAGCGCATTGAGTAGACCAGTGTGATGGCAGAAAGCTAGCCTTAACAATGTTTTTTTCCATGACTACTGCATATCTTGACAGTTGTTTTCTTGTTTCAGCAGGCTAGTGCCATCTGTGTTCAGGATCCAGTCTGGGTCTGAGATTGGCTGGTCTCTCAAGTCAGGTTTGCTCGCAAAAACTTCTAGGATATTCTTGCAATCATGTGAGGGACCACCTTCTCCCACAGGAAGGAGAGTGACCAGATTCAGGGCTTGACAATGTTCGATTGTAACACAGGGGTTCTCACATAACAGTTCTTGGTATTGAGTAATCTAGGATGTTGACAGCCATTTATGGAGATCCCCTCACAGAAGAGCGTTGACCTCATGAGGGACTTCTATGATCAGGTCTTGGCTGAAAGTCAGCTTGGTTGCCTCCTGGACAGGTAAGGGAACTGCAGCAACTGTCCATAAGCATTGTGGCCACCTGGTGGCAACACTGTCTAGCCATTTCAAGAAATAAGCCACAGGTCTATCCCATGTCCCCATAGTCGGGGTCAACACTCCCATAGCCACCATGTCCTTTTCAGTTACATAAAGAATAAATGGCTTAGATATGGCAGGCCCAAGGCAGGTGCTGACATAATTGCCAGCTTTAGTTCCTCAAAGGCTTGTTGCTGTCGCTCAGTCTAATTTAGTGAATCTCCTTCTGGTCCAGTTAGGAGTGCATATAATGGCTGGGCTATCTGGGAGTAGCCCAGAATCCAAATCTTACAAAACCCAGTGGCATCCTAGAACTCTTGGACCTGTCGTCTGGTTCTTGGTTGCGGGATTCTCAAAATGACCTCTTTTCTAGACTGGTCTAATAGCATCATGCCTCCTCTCAGAACAAACTCAAAGTATCTTACCTTCTCTTTGCAGATCTGTGCCTTCTTTTTTGAGACTCAGTAGCTAGACATCATTAACAGCTCTAGTAAAGCCTTGGTCTCTTCCAAGCAGTCTTCTCCATTCTCAGCAGCCAAAAGCAAGTCGTCCACATATTATAGCAACCAGCAGGTGAACTTCTCTGGCAGGAATGAGTCCAGGTCGGAAGGCAAGGCTTCCCCAAAGATGGTTGTGGAATTCTTAAATCCTTGTGGAAGGTGAGTCCAGGTGAGCTGTTGTTTGGTGCCCTCTGCTGGGTCTTCCCACTCAAAAGCAAAAATGGGATGAGACACCAGGGCCAGGCCTTTTGTATAAGAAGAAAGCATCCTTGAGATCTAAACAAGTATAGATCTTAGCACTCGATGGAAGGAAGCTAACTAAAGTATAGGGATTAGGAATGGTAGGATGTAGAGTCATGGTGGCCTGACTGACCAGTCTGAAGTCCTGTACAAGTCTATAGCCCTGTCCCCCTTCTTTCTTGACTGGTAGGATTGGTGTGCTTCAGGCTGACAGTCAATCACAATGCCCGCTTGTTTCAGTCTGTTTATGTGTGGCAAAATGTCAACTCAAACCTCTAGTGGCAGTTGGTACTGACGTTTTCTGACTGGGGTGGCACTGGGTTTAAGTTCTATTACCACTGGGCCTTGATGTTTTGCAAGCCAGGGTGGCGGTTGTGGTGGGGGGGATCAGTTTTCTTCCACTCAGACCTCAGGGAATCATTCGGCTTCTCTTCTGGGAGATCGTGCAACCTCCATTCTTCTTGAGGGGTTACTGAGAGGGAGAATAAATAGATGGTTGAGCCCAACTGAAGAGTGGCTCTTTCATGGGGGGAAAAGGTCACTTGTGCCCCCAATTTAACAAGTCTGTTCCCAACAAAGGTATTGGGCATTCAGGGATGTATAGAAATTCATGAGTCATTTGGTGTCCCCCAATCTGACATTTTCAGGGTAGGCAGAATGGCCGAATTAGCTCTTCCCCAGTTACTCCTGATATAGCAGTGGCCTTTTTTGAGATGGGTACCACCGGTTCAGTCACCACTGACAATTTCCGCTCCAGTGTCCACTATAAAGTCAATAATTTCATCCCTCACTTTTAATTTTACCATGGGCTCTTTGAGCCCTATCACCCCTATTCAGTCTCTAGTCGGGGCAGCCCTGTAACAGCCAATGCTAAATCCTTTCCCCTGCTATTTCGGGGGCATTAATTTTTCCAGTGGTGGAAGCCCTGGCATCAGGTGCATTGATTTGGTTGTGGCGCAGCCCTGGTCCTTCTTGGAAAAAGCCTGCTGTGAGGCTGGCTCTCATTCAGAGGGGCTAGGAAGATATATGGAGGGACCTTCCCAGGGCTGTGGCCAGTAGTGTGACCCTCTGGTCTACCCTTTTATTATCTTCTCTCCACCTTTTCTAGACTTTCCTTTTTGTCTCCATGTCACTATTCCTGAATACCTTATCAGTGATCTCAATTATTTGTGAGCTAGTCATAGCCAATACCCTGTTCACCTTTTGAAGCTTGCGTCTGATATCAGGGTAGGCTTGAGACACAAAATCTGCATTTATCACCATCTGAGATCGAGCAGTCTCTGAATCGATTGGTGTCTATAGGCCTCGCACAGTCTTTCGTAGAACTCAGAGGGTGATTCGGTCTTTGAATCACTTCAGAGGGTTTTGTCATATTCATAGGTTTTCAGGCCCCCTCTTGAGGCCTTGTAAAATAGCTGCCTGATATCTCTCCAGGTGGCTCCTCCCTTCCTCTGTGAAATAGTCCCAATTGGGCCTCTCATTGGGGGTGGCTAGTTCTGCCCATCACTGCGGGTTTGCGGTACCCTCAGGTTCCATTTCTCTTAATCATTTTCTGGCCTCAGTTAGGATCCTGTGTCTTTCCTCAGTGCTGAAAAGGGAGACTAGTAGTTGGATTATGTCATCCCATGTAGGGCAATGGGTTCAAAAAATAGTTTCCATTAGCCTAATCATGGGTTGTGGCTCCCCAAGTATGGTGGAGTGTATCTCTGCCAGTTAAATATATACATAGAGGAAAATGGTTGGTAATAATAGGCTACAGGAGGCTGGTGGTAGTGTCCAACTGCGTCCTGAATTGGGGGCTGTTGTGCCTCTCTGAGGGGCATCTGCAGTGGGTTTTTTTCCTTCTATTCCTTAGCAGGACGCAGTCTCTGTCTAATTCCTGTGTTTCCTTCCACCTTTTCATCTGCACTCACCAGGAGGGGCGGGTACAGCCTGGGAGATCCAGCTGTGGCTGAATCCTGGGATCAGAGCCTGCTGAAATGGCAGTTCCAGGATCTCCAGGAGAGTCATTGGAGGAGCAGTGGCGGCTGCAGGAACTTCACCTGGCCCTGGGTCTGGCATTAAGGTGGCCTCCGGTCCTGGTGGAACATTGCACAGCGGGTGCATCATCATCCAGTATGCGGGAGGGAGTAGGTCATCCCCATTCAAATACTGCATAATTTCTTTTTTTTTATAATTAGTCAACTTTTGTGCCATTAATAATGTTCCTTTCCCTTTCCTGATATAGAATCTCACCCAAGGAAGGGGGTCTTAAGCTAACCCTAGCCATGAATCAATATATGGAAATTGATCTGGATGTCCCAGCTCTCCTATGACTACTGTATAGATTGCTTCCACTATTTTTAAGTTCATGGTGCTTTCTGGGGCCCATCCTACTCCCACAGAGGGCCATTCGACCTCACAGAGTATGTGGAGGTGGTTAGGCATCATCTTCACTTCATAGTCTCTTCCAAATCCCTTCTTAAAAATTTTAATCATACACTCCAGTACAGTTGCCTTAGATTCACTTCCCCTGATCTTGCTTACCTTCTTGGACCTTCTTCTTTCTTTCTTTTTCATTCTGTCTACAAAATTCTTGGTACCCTATGTACTTCTGATATTTCCACTCAGTGAAACACTTAAATTGCCATTCCACCTCCTTCCTAATTGGAGCGAGAACAGTCTTACCTGCCAGATCCCAGAGGGAGAAGGCGGATCGATGTGTCTTCATCTGCTGGTCAACATGACTGAACCAGAAAACCACATGGCCCAAGACTGCTTCTCCCTTGACTTTTAAGGTCTGTTCTGCCTTGGTGGGCTTGATCATGTGCAGATGAAAAGACAGATAGGTTAAATATCCCATGTCCCAGGCTGTCTCCGGAAAAGCCTATTCTTACTCATTTGTGTATCCCCCTTCTTCTAGCCTGGCAGTTTTGAAGGGATCAAGAATTTCACAGCAGATAGGACACCTTCTTGGTGAGGGCAAACTACAGGCATGCAAAGACCAAGTTTCTCCCCCTAGAATCACCTTTGCGATTGCCTGGTAATAGCTTACCCCCAGGTGACATGGACACCACTTCCTCTGTGACATTCATAGCCCTGCTTTCCCCAGAACTTTCTCATGTTTGTCCAGTAGCAATCTATCCCAGAACAATGTGGATAACACCTCTTTGTGACAGTCTGGTCTGAGTGCTCCCTATTCCCTTCCAGGGGGTTGATGAAGCCCCCTCCTCCACCCTGCTGGGTAGAAACTTCCTACCTGCTGCCATCCAATATCCACCAACGTGAAAGTTCTGGGCATCGAGGAGTGGAACCTTTTCAGAAGGGTGAGGTGCCTTCCCCGCTTTAGAAGATCCAAGCTACAAGGCCTCAGAGTAGGCCCAAGCAGGACTTGTCTCCTCAAAGTGAGGAAATTCCCTGCCAATGCACCAAATGTTATTGCTCTGGGAAGCAAACTCACTCAGAAAGACAGCGTGGATAGTGGAGTGTAGTTTTTAACAATGGTGGGTCCAAGATAGAGCTTCCTCTTTAGCCAGGGACCCCGACTAACTTTTGTGAAAACTTTACATAACTTAAGTGTACGTGCTCAAGCTCCCATTCCCAAATTCTTTAAACCTAGCCTGGAAAATGTTAAAGGGAGATGCAATCAGGTTACAGCCATGATTCATAATCAGAAGGGTCTGCTGGTTATACATTGTAGCCTACACAAATGGGTGCCATAAAGATTACAGAGGTGATTGACTACATAGGGGATTATTCCATTCTTTCTGGCAATGGGAAATCTTGTTATGGAATCTGGTGTTTATCAGTCTAGGAGGCCTGTTCGGCCATAGGTATGTTATTCCCATGGCTACCAGGCACATAGTACAAAGTTCACTGGGAATGTAAAATGGAGTTTCCTTCTTTTTCAAGGTGGAGTCAGCTCAGCCTGTTCCTTTCCTCCTTCAGGATGAGAAGAAAAAAACTGATATCATAAAACTAATAACCATAATTATATTGTCAAGTTATTAATAATCAGGCATCTTCTAGAATTACACATTATCTCAATTACCATAGGGTTGCTCCCCCTCTGTTTGATTTCTTATTTCTGAAAAAGGTATATACATGTATTTGAGTGATCAGCATCTTGGAAAGGGCAATATCCGATTCTCCTAAATAGGTGCAAGATGGAGAGTTTTGGTGTTTCAAGCCTCCTTTAAATTTCCAATTTAATATGAATTAAAATAAGTAAAACTCTTGTCATAAATGTGTGTTCAGCAAGCATGCGGGCATATTTCTGGATGTGAAAATTTTTAAAGACAGAAGAAAACACTCATTCAGGCCATGTAGAGGCCTGCAGCCCTGAAGACTTATGTACCCTTGTGAACACTACACACTTATATTTTAGTAGAGTTTATTTTTATATCTTGTTTCTACTTAAGCCTGTGAATGCCTCATGAATAGAAACCTTGTGATTCATCATCAAACAGGCTAACAGCCATGACTACATGAGAATGTCTCTGAGACATAAGAGATTAACTCAATGAGAACAAACTCATAATTTTTAATGCAGTTGAGTATTTTCTCTATCGTTCCTGTATTAATGTCTTTAACCAGTGTTAAATCAATTTTTTTTAACCTGTTCTTGTTATGGATTTTTTCCCTTTCTGTTTGTTGGTATATTCCTTCCATTCATCACAAATTTTTGTCTACCCTAGAGAACTGACTCATAGAGAATTCCTCAGTCTCTCTCATTGGATCTCTACTATCATACCTGCCTTTGCATCATTATCATTGAACTTTGTCTCAGGTGGCAAGTTTGCTCCAGGAAAAGAGATGACCAAATCACGTGTGTGCAGTCAGTAAGTCATGTCCAACTCTTTGCTACCCTATGAAATGTAGCCCGTCAGCCTCCTCTGTCCATAGGATTTCCCAGGTAAGAATACTGGAGACGGTTGCCATTTCCTTCTCCTGGGGAGAGTCCGAAACTGCACCTCCTACATCTGCACAGACAGGTGGATTCTTTACCACTGCACCACCTGGGAAGCCTATGAGTTAAAGCAGAGAAAACTTTGCCATACTTCCTCTTGATGGTTCTCCTAGAAATGCTTTTCTATAGTGCTTCGCTATTTTATATAAAAAATAAATGTACAAATATTTTCTCAAATCCTTATGCAGTACATAAGATTTATCATTTTGAAGTTGAGGATTTTTGAAATCTGAATTTAAACAGACTATTATAGATCTTTAATTTGAAGAGAAGTAAAGTAAAACTTTAAATAACTTGAATTAAAAGATATTTTATTGGCACGTGTAATAACAGTCTGAGATTAGGGAGGCTTTCAGGAATTATTGGATTTAAGGTTAAGGATAAAATTGTTTTACCTCATTTCTCAGAAATATCAACATTTCTTATACTTTGTTTCATTCCCAGACATGGGGTTGTATCCTCAGCTGGTTTTAAACATACATCCTGTGGTAGAAGGGGGTTGGCTATTGTCTCTCCAAACAGAAAGTTATCATGAAGGTAAATGCAAGTTTTCAATAATGTCTATAAAATTCCTGAGTGTAATTCTGATTTGAAAGGCTTGTATAGCATGCCCAGTCCTGAACCAGCTGCTGGGTATAAAGGTTTGCTGTCAGTCAGGGGATCATGCATGAAAAATAGTTACAGGTGGAAGACTCTCAATTTGACCACATGAACTAAGTATCCTCACTTTGTAAATAAGTGGATAACCAAATAAAAATTGGGACTGATTCTCAAGGAGGAAAGGATGCTGGACATGTCAACTGAAACATCTGCCTCTGAAGATGAACAGTTAAAGGTGTAGGATGTAGGCAGCAGCAGAATACAGGCACTCCACATACATAGAGAAAAATGATTTTTCAAATTAGAGACTAGGAAAAATAGATATGTGCAAGTATGAAGTGACTAGAAAATTGAAAGAAAAAAAATAGTTGCAAAGACTTGAGTAATGAAAGTTTCTTGAGTCATAGTAAATGAGCCCTGAAAAAACTCCATGAGAGGCATAGCTTAAAGAATTACACAGACCTCCTTTGAATTTTCTATTTGATATGTAAAATTCTAACTGAAGGTATGACCAAATGAATTCCATAGATCATGTTTCAGGGACAGACATATCCAGGGAAATTATTTTTCTATTCAGTGCATTTTTGGCTGCCTCATTTCACCAGACTACATGCATTAACAGATTTAAACACTATTAAACAGTGATAGAGATATGCACTCATCTTTGAAACACGAGCATAGCTAGTGATATTTCCTACTGATAGCTATCAGTTGTGTAGCCCTAAGTTACAGTCCATAAGTATAGGACTGGGTTCTCAGCAATTACACGTTCCTTTCAGATAAGAAGGAAAACAACCTTATATATTTATAGCCAACTCTATCAGGTATTCAATGATTACTTGTTGATTCATGCATTGATTTTTTTTTTTTTAATGCAGGATGTTGTTATTTGAAGGCATTTACTCATGGGAAAAGATCTAATTGGACTGATTATACAAGCAGCATGGCCTTCATAAATAACTGATGTGTGCTATCTGTTGGCATTTGCAAATGTAGATTAGTGTGAAAGGAAGAGTGAAGAGAGAGAAGAGGACTAACAATACAGTTTGTTAGCTTACTTTATTGATAATTTGTAGCCTTGATTAAAGTTCAGATCAAGATATAAGTTTATTTACTTCTTCTAAACAATATGTTGATATGAAGAATTAAAAAAAACTGAAGCTAATTTGGTTACTTAAAGAAATGAATCATACTGACAGCAGCCAATCAAAAATATTGCATAAAAAATTGGCTATGTGTAATTAAAATACTAAGTTTTTGTTGTTGTTGAAGTCAACTTGTAACTTTGTAATTATATTGGCAGTATATAATAAAGATAAGTTACAGTACGGTTCTGAAAATTTAGTAATACAATAGGATTATTTGTTAAATATTGGCCTGAAGAATTTTAAAGGGTTATTTTGCAAATATGACTGGGGTCCAGCCCCACAGGCTCCAGGGTAATTCGAAGGGGAGACAGAATTGGTGTCCTAGGAAAAAACTTATTTAATTACAGATATAAAGAGAGATTAGAAAAGAATAGTTTAGTAGGAAAATTAGTGGAAAAAAAAGAGGCTGAATAACTTGGTTTATGTGGAATACCAATAAAACTTCAAGACAAGGAGTTTGCCGAGTGTCCACGCTCCAGATGGGAATTCAGCCAGAAGGGGAAAGAAAGAATGACACGGGGGAATCAGTCTTCCCAGAAACTGATCCGTTTTCTTTATTTTCAGGTTTGCTTATATACTTTTTCTTATACATAGGGATGAATACAGAGTCACGCGGGGTCAGCAGACCTGACCCTTGTCACAATCAGGTGTTTCATATAAAATTATACAAAGGTCTTAGGGGTTTTACATCATCTTCTGGCCATGAGGCCTGCTGACATTTTATGGCCCTTTCTGATAATGGTCAGTCAACCAGAAAACTTATTTTTTTCCAGGGGTGATTTTTTTCTTAAACCAGGTGCCACTGTCCAAATAAAGTTGCATGCCTATAGGGTGAGGGTGTAGCGGGTTACAATCAAGAAAGGAATTTACTTAGCCTAAGGTTTAACATGATTAATCTTAAAGGTTAATACTTATTTCTCCTATATGCTAGTTATATTCATTATAAGGGCAAGGAATATGGAGATTTAGCAGCAATATTGGCTCAACAAATGAAAACCCTTCACCAATACAATTTCCAATCAATCTACTATACTATACTAATAATTTTCTAACTTCGCAAAAGAGTCTGTATATAGAAAGTTTAAAGCATCTCATGCCTCTCACGGTTGGGAAGCTGTAAACAATCACATGTGGCCAGACGAACCTGCTCAGGCAGGCTAGAGAACCTTCAAAGGAGTTTGTAAGTTGAAACACTCTTGTCACGCCCAAGAATTTTTATTAGCTGGAGCTTCAAGTTAACTCCTTCTCCGAGAGAGGTGGTGGAGGGTCAGCCCCCCATAAAGTCAGATGTATAGGTGAAAGCATAAAACAGTAAAGTAGGCACTCTGGTTTGGGGGGTAGATGCTTGGGAACAGGGGGTTTTCTGAGGCTCAATCCTGCCTTTGCATATGCCAAAGCCTTCTTCCTCATGACCTTTGCCATGGGCGGAGTTCCTCATGCTGGCTCCCAGCACATGACCACAAATCCTAGTGGTCCTATTAACCTCATTTGGGTTTGTCTGTTTCTTAAGATGTAGAAACATGAAAGCATTTAAAAACATAAGTCAAATCTTTTGAATGCATATACTGTCATCATTTCTTTTGGCTTTAGGATGAGTGAGAATCTTTTTCCTGCTTCCACATAGTCATTTGCATATAAAGAGATTATTTTAATTTGATAGGATAAAATGCCTAAATGTTTTAATCAATAAAGACTACTAGCAATGTGACTATCCAGGACACAAGCTCTAGGCAAAAGAAGCTTAGAAATGTAGAACTGCAGAATGGGTTAAGAGGACAAAGTCTATCGTTATTTTCTTCTCTACTTTATTCTAGGATGAATTTTTGGTGCTATCAGTTCAGTTCAGTCGCTCAGTCGTGTCCGACTCTTTGCGACCCCATGAATCGCAGCACGCCAGGCCTCCCT
>SJYX01020243.1:30515-57814 GCA_006410675.1 Oreotragus oreotragus
ATTTTGTATTGGAAAAACTGGACAGCCTCATGTGGATCAATGAAGATAGAAGACATCTTCACATCATACACCAAAATAAACTCAAAGTGGCTTAAAGGCTTACATTTAATAAAAGACACAACACTATAAAACTGTTAGAAGAGAGCATAGGCAAAACATTCTCTGACATAAATCGTACCAATGTTTTCTTAGGTCAGCCTCCCAAGGCAATAGAAGTAAAATAAAAAATAAACAAATAGGACCTAACCAAACTTACCTGATTTTGTAATGAATGAATGAATAAATGAAATTTTGCCATTTGTGACTACATAGTTGGACATTGAGGACATTATGATAAGTAAAATAAGTCAGACAGAAAAACAAATACCATATAATCTCACTTGCACGTGAAATAGTAAAAATAAAAAAAATTAAAAACTGAACTCAAAACAGTGGTTGCAAGAGACAAGGAGCAGGAAATTGGCAAAATAGATGNGATGTGTATAAGAGACAGCTACATAGTTGGACATTGAGGACATTATGATAAGTAAAATAAGTCAGACAGAAAAACAAATACCATATAATCTCACTTGCACGTGAAATAGTAAAAATAAAAAAAATTAAAAACTGAACTCAAAACAGTGGTTGCAAGAGACAAGGAGTAGGAAATTGGCAAAATAGATGAAGGGAGCAAAAATATACAAATTTTCAGTTATAAGTCATGAGAATGCAATGCACAATATAATGACTGTACTTAGTATTTTATTGTTTATTGGAAATGTGCAAGATTTTATTCTTATAGCTGAACAATGTCCAATTTTGTATGTATATATATATAGAATTTTCTTTAATCATTCATCCATAAATGGACACAGATTATTTACATATCTTAGCTATTGTAAATAATGCTGAAATGAACCTGGGGGTGTCAATATCTTTTCTAATTAGTGTTTCTGTTTTCTTTAGATAAATACACAGAAGTGGAATTGCTGTATCAAATGAAATTCTTAAAAGTCCTGAACACAAGAAAAAAGTTTGTAACTTTGTATGGTGATGAATTTAACTAGACTTATTGTGGTAATTATTTCACAGTATATACATATATGAAATCATTGTGCTGTACATCTACAGCTGTTATATGTTAATTATACCATTTTATCTCTTTGCTTAGCATATCAGTTACACTTACTTAAAAAGAAATGTTTAGCTATTGTTCTTGATTTGGCAATATAGGTTTTTAACTAATCTAAGTCTAATTTCAAATAAGCAGATCATACCACTTAGTATATAATGTAGGTATCTTATAATAATTTCCCCAATTTCCTCCTGTCCCTTCTGAGGTTGCTAATAATTCATTTAATTTATCTGTATACTACAATCATCAATACGTTGTTATATTAATGTGATCAATTCTCAGGTTAACAATGAGAATATTTCAAATTATCTTTACTTCACATATTCTTTTTTTGATGATCTTCCTTTCCTCATTAACCTTGGTTGGTGGCTCAGAAAGTAAAGAATCTGCCTGCAACGGAAGAGATCTGGGTTCAATCCCTGAGTTGGGAAGATCGCTTGGAGAAGGAAATGGCAACCCACTCCAATATTCTTGCCTGGAAAATCTCATGGAAAGAGGAGTCTGGTGGGAGGAGCCTGGTGGGCTAAAATCCATGGGGTTGCAAAGAGTTGGACCAGACTGAGTAACACTTTCCTCATGTAGATATGAGTTACTGACCGAGATCATTTTCCACTAGCTCTCTTAACATATTAATATTAACTGCTTACAATTCCCTGTTGGAATTCCAACATCTATATTATATTTGGATCTTCTTGTGATGAATACTTTGTCTCTTCAAAATGTGTTTTTCCTTGCCTTTTGGCATGGCTAAACTAACTTTTTGAATAACTTTTTGTTGATACCAAACGATGTATCACACCTTTAGTGTGAAGGTTTTTATTACTTTGCATTGAAGTAGTGCTGTGTTTAATATTTGTTATAGAAGGAAATGGTAACCCTGTCCATTAAGTGTTCTTGCCTGGGAAACCCCATGGACAGAAGAGGAGCCTGGCAGGCTACAGTCCATGGGGTTGCAAAGAGTCAGGCATGACTGAGTGAGATACTTTTTTTATATATATATAGTGGTATATATGCCAATGAATAAAAATTCCTGTCCTGTTCTTGTTTTATCTCCACCATTGTCTTGGGCTTTTCTAGTAATTCCTTCTCAGTGTGAGTCTCTATCTAGCAACTTTTTTATTAAAATTCACTGCTAGTACACTGGAATCCTATTGATGTGGTGATTAAATGAAGAGGAAATAAATTGTTGTATAATGTTATAATTAAATCTGAGCCTTTTAGTGGGCTAATGTCCTTGGGCATGACATTCACGTATATTTTAACTTTTTATTCCCAGTTATGTGAGACAGGAAGGCTAGGGGGAAGGAGTTGAGAAGTGATTTCCCCCAAATGGGCTAGCACTATTATGTCTTTGCTTCCTACAGACTAGACCTTTGTTTTGAGCAAAACTTAAGTATATTTTACCAAGGTTACTTTTCCCTTAGCACTACTAGAGCCATGAGCATTTCTTTCTTGGTACCTCACAGTGAGAAACTAGTAGGATTTCTGCAGATAAAACCCAGAGAAATGAGGGTGGGGAGTCCTGCCAGTCAACCCCAAAGAAATGGGAGGCCCCACTTACACTACAGTTTACAGGAGTTTATCACTTTCTGACTGAGTCTAATTTACACTAAGTCTGTGGCACTTTACCTACTCCTATCTGTTTATGTCCCCAGCCACTTCTGCTCCAGATAAATAGATCTTGTCAGTAAATTTTAGAATCAATTGTCTTTCCGTAGTTCAGGCTGTCAAATTACTATAACCTTAGTTCCCTGATGACTCTAAGAAAGGTTATCAATTTTTAATTTAATGGTTTGTAAGAAAAAAAAGAAAAAAACTAGAAAAAACTGGGATATGGTTTCTGAACTGTTTATCTATTGGAACTAAAACAACAAAAATTAATGCTTTTTACTTTTTCACATTTATTTACTTATTTGGCTATGCCATGTCTTAGTTTTGGCATGTGGCATCTTTAGTTATAGGCTGCATATTCTTAGTTGCTGCAGGTGGGATCTAGTTACCTGACCATAGATCAAACGCAAGCCTTATCCTCTGCATTGGGAACACAGAATCTTAGCCACCAGACCACAGGGGACATCTCCCAAAATGATGCTTCTTAAATGAAAAAATAGCAGACTAAAATTGAGTACATCACATTTAGTAAAAGGAAGAAATATTTCAATTTTATATGTATGCAAGTAATGGACCAAAACTAATCAAACTTTAAAAAATCTGACAAATACTGATTTAGAGCACTGGTCTAGTTTTGTGTTTTGTGACAGGGAGCAGTTATATGTTTGATGCACCCATTTTAAAAAATTAAATTAGCATTAAACCATAGGATAAAATATATTTTGAGTTCCATATAATCACAGTGTACTGGCTATAATGACATAGCTTTTCTCAGAACCAGAATTTTGCATCATTCCCTAGACAAATGCTCCTGTAGAAATTAATTCATTTTTGACAATGCTGACCAGTAAAAATACATTAATTTTAAAGAACTTCAGAAAAAAATTGAGCAAGGTAAAGAAAAAAATACTACAGGAAAAACCCCAGTACCTCCAACTCATACTGAAGTTTTTAAACTTCTCAAACTAGTTTTCTATTATTTCATTATTCTGTTCTCACTGGGGAATAATAACCTTATTCACACTAGTTAATTTATACATACTTGAAAGTTAACATTTTCTAGTTAAAACAAAATTGATGTGTCATTTAAAATTGTGTCTGATTTAAGCATGAGGTGTTAGATTGGAAGACTTTGTACAGATCACTTCTCAGCATCAGTTACCTTATTTTGAGCTATCCATCACTGAGGCTCTATCCTGTTTGGGGTATTAGTCTCTCTTAAAAGCACTTGTTTCAAAATTCTTCCTGGAGTGGGCCCCAAGGCTCTTATTCCCAGAAACAAGCACTTTCTCTCTGACATCCAGACTAAGATCAACCACAACTGCTGACAAATCCAAGGGAAAGAAGTCCCATGATTCTCATCTTTGCACATGACCTACCATTGATGCTTTTGCTACTGCTCCTTTTACTCTTGTTATTCAGTCACTCAGCCATGTCCACATCTTTGAGACCCATGGACTGCATCATTTCTGTCCTTCACTATCTCCTGGAGTTTGTTCAAACTCATGTCCATTGAGTGGGTGATGCAATCCAACTATCTCATCATTTGTCCCCCCACTCCTTCTCTTTCTGTCCTTAATCTTACCCAGCATCTGGGTCTTTCCCAAGGAATCAGCTCTTCACATCAGGTGAACAAAGTATTGGAGTTTCAGTTTCAGCATCAGTCTTTCCAATGAATATTCAGAGTTGATTTCCTTTATTTTTGACTGGTTTGACCTCCTTGCTGTCCAGGGAACTCTCAAGAGCCTTATATGCAACATCAATGTGATACAATGCATTAAAAAATGAAGGATAAAAATGAAGAATACAATTCTCAACAAACTGAGCATAAAGGAAAAAAATTTCATTAAAATAAAGATCTTACATGACAGGTGAAAAAGTGAAAGTGACTCAGTCATGACCAACTTTTTGCAACCCCATGGACTGGGGGCCACCAGGTTCCTCTGTCCATGGAATTCTCCAGTCAAGAATATTCACGTGGGTTTCCTTTCCTTTCTCCAGGTGATTTTCCCTACTCAGGGTCAGACCTGGATCTTCTGCATTGCAGGCAGATTCTTTACTAACTAAGCCACCAGGGAAACCCACAGCCCACTCTTGAATCATAATCAACAGTAAAAGATTGAAAAATCAGGAACAAGACCAAGATGTCCAATCTCACCACTTTTATTCACCATAGTAATTAAAATTATCAACAGAGAAATTAGGCAATAAAAAGAAATTAAAGTCATCAAAATATGAAAAAAAAGGAAAGAAATTGTTCCTATTTGGAGATAATATGGTGTTATATGTAGAAAACACTTAAAAACTCCACCCCAAAACTGTTAGAAGTAATAGATGAATACAATAAGGTTGCAAAATATAAGATAAAATAAATCAGCCACATTTCTTGTGTGTGTGTTTTTAGTTGCATTTCTATACACTGTAATCAAGCTGTAAGAATGATATTAATGAAATATCCCATATATAATTTCATCAAGACAGAATACTTAGGAATAAATTTAACTGAGAAAAAAAAGTATCTGTACACTGAAAACTAAGATACTGATGAAAGAAATTGAAGTGTCTACAAATAAGTTGAAAGATATTCCCTGCTAAAGGAATATTAGATTAAAAGAATATTGTTGAAATGTTCATACCACCCAAAGCAATCTATATATTCAATACAATCTCTATCAAAATTTCAATAGTATTTTTTACAGAAATAGATATTTATGTGGAACCACAAATGACCTCAAATAGCAAGAAAAATCTTGGTAAAGAATAAGGCTGGAGATAAGACATTTCCTGATGTCAAACTTTATTACAAAGGTATTGTTATTAAAACAGTGTGACATTAGCATAAAAACTGACATAGATCAGTGAAACAGAAGAGAAATACCAGAAATAAATTCGTATATAATATATGGTCAGTTAATTTACAGAAGAAAGCTGAGCGCCGAAGAATCGATGCTTTTGAACTGTGGTGTTGGAGAAGACTCTTGAGAGTCCCTTGGACTGCAAGGAAATCCAACCAGTCCATTCTGAAGGAGATCAACCCTGGCATTTCTTTGGAAGGAATGATGCTAAAGCTGAAACTCCAGTACTTTGGCCACCTCATGTGAAGAGTTGACTCATTGGAAAAGACTCTGATGCTGGGAGGGATTGGGGGCAGGAGGAGAAATGGACGACCGAGGATGAGATGGCTGGATGGCATCACGGACTGGATGGACGTGAGTCTGAGTGAACTCCGGGAGATGGTGATGGATAGGGAGGCCTGGCGTGCTGCGATTCATGGGGTCGCAAAGAGTCGGACACGACTGAGCGACTGAACTGAACTGAACTGAATTTACAGACAAGGGAAAGGATTAGTCAGTCAGTCACGTCCAACTCTTTGCAAATCCATCAATGATGGTCTGCCAGGCTTCTCTCTCCATGGAATTCTCCAGGCAAGAATACTGCAACGGGATGTCATTCCTTTCTCCAGGGGATCTTCTTGACCCAGGGATTGAACTCGGGTCCCCCATATTACAGGCAGATTCTTTACCAACTGAGCCACCAGGGAAGCCCAAGAAGGGAAGTATATACACTGGAGAAAAGACAGTCTCTCCAATAATGTTTGTAAAAATGCACATCCACATTCAAAAAATGAAATCAAACCCTTATTTTGCACCACACACAAAAACCAACTCAAAATGGATTAAAACCTTAAATTTAACACCTGAAGTCATAATACTCCTGAAAGTAACATGCAGTAATCTCCTTGACATCATTGCTGGTGATGATTTTTTCTTGGACTTGACAGCACAGGGAAAGGCAGTAAAGACAAAATATAAACAGTTGGGACAGCATCAGGTTAAAAAGTTCTGAAAAATAAAGAAACTATCAATAAAATGAAAAGTAAACTTACTGAACAAAAGATGCTTGCAAATCATATCTGATGAGGAGTTAATATCCAAAATAGTTAAATAACTCACAGAACTCAATAGGAAAAAATAAAACAAAACAAACCATCAATTTAACAAATGGGCAGATGATCTGAACGGATATTTTTTCCAAAGAAGAAATATAAATGGCCATCAAGTACATAAAAAGGGATCAACATTATTAGTTATCAGGCAAATGCAAGTCAAAACAATGATGAGTTACCTCATATCCTTTAGAATGGCTATAAAAAAGCAAAGAGTGACAATTGTTTATGAGGATGTGAAGAAAAAAGAAGTTTTGTGTACTACTGCTGGAAATTTAAGTTGGTACTGTTGCTATGGAAAGCAGTATAGAGGTTCTTTAAAATATTAAAAATTAGAACAACATGATCCAGGATTCCCACTTTGGAGTATATATCCAAAGGAAATTAAAGGAGAATGTTGAAGAGGTAACTTCATTCCCATATTCATTACAGCCTTATTCACAATAGCAAAGGTATGAAAACAATCTCAGTGTTCATCAACTGATGAATGAATAAAGAAGTTGTGGTATATGTTTATTCTATGAAATATTATTCAGCCAGGAAAAAGAAGGAAATGCTTTCCATTTCAACAACATAGATGGAGCTTTAGGACATTATGCTAAATGAAATAAGCAAGATAGAAAATCAAATACTGGCAGGCAGATGCTTATCCTCTACACCACCCCGGAAGTCCGAGGTCTTTGCAGTCCATATGCACACAGGAAAAAGTATCCAAGAATGTACAAAAAACGTTTAACAGAAGTTTCTTCTGAATACAAGAGTGAGAGAAGGGTAGGATAGAGGCAGAAATTCACATTATACTTCATACATTCTCATATAAATTTGATACTTTTGCTTAGGGTAGAAATTTTTGTCTCTGTTTGAAACTAAACATTTTTTTTTCATAACATACCATTTAAAATATTATAAACCAGTCTATCAAAAATGAAAAGCTTATGGCAAGTATATTTTTATCATTTCATGTTTAAGTTGAAGTTTTAATTTTACCACTCAGGTTTTGTGTAAGAAAGAAAAATTATGAGAAGTACAGAACCCAAAATTAAATGTTTCATTTTCAGTTTTATCATTACCTCTTTTTACTATGATATTTACAGTCTTTTGGTGGAAAAGGAGAAGGGGAGGAGGGAAAATCGAGGGAAATAAGAAGAACTTGAGTAATTCCAGAAGAGGCGGGACAAGCTCAACAGTACTCTACTGATATGGTTGTTTGTCATCTCTCTCCAAAACGGACTGGTAGAAAACAGCTTTGAAAGTAACCCTTGGATTATCATAACAAAAGCAAACAGCAAAGTACCTGCAGACTTCCTGTGGGCACTGGCACACAGGATGTAGCTAAGACCAAACTGCCTACTATCAGCTTTTTCTTAGCCTCTTTGGATGTTATCATAAAGATGTTCCAGACCAGGTTTTGCCACTAAGTCTTCCTTATTATTATGTGCCAACGCCTTTCTGTAAAACTGCAAATCGCCATGCAAATTGTTAGATGTGATTATTATCAATTCCTGCAAATTACTTTTTAATGCCTCTCTTCCTTTCTCTAATCAACACTTCGCCATAAAAATAAATAAATGTTGGGAATTAAAAAAAAAAAAAAAGAAAATCAAATACTGAGTGATATCTCTTATATGTGAAATCCAAATTAAAAAGTCAGATTCCTAGAATCAAAAAGTCAACAAAGTGTTTGCCCATGGCTGGAGCTGTAGAAAATAAGAAGAGACTGATGCAAACAGAAAAGCTTTCATCAATAAAATGAATAAGGTATTATCTAAAGTGTAACATGGTGACTATAATCAACTACACTGTATTGTGCTGAGAGTAGACTTGAAGTGTCACAAACAGACACAAAAGGTAAATATGACAAGTGATAGATGCGTTAAAAATGTATTAAGAGTTGATCTCAGATAAAAAGTCTTAGAATGACAAAATTTCTGTACTTGTCTGTGTTATAGTCTTAAATATTAAGGGAAAGACTACTTTCTAAGTAAAGCATAAGTTAATATGGCACATGCCAATGAACCTTAGCTGCCAGTTCCCTGATGAATCCAGGGATAAACATTGAATGAACAAATGCCTACATATATTAACATATAGTCAACTTATGTACAAATTCTTTTGAAAAGTATGAATTCTGATTATCTAACTTACCTCTATGCTACTTAAATTGAAAATTAAATCTCTTAATCATTATATCTTTAAGCTAGGATTTAAAATCATTGTCATATAACAGATGGAACATTTCTAATATGCTATGTAAACTGGCTAGGAATTAAATATAATTGTGTCTAAGTTTGGTTACTCTTTCCTACAAATTCTATATACCCATATTTTAATGACTAAGAACCAACTGCTCACATCCACAAAATTTTCTGATGTAAACAGACATGTTTTCAAGAAAAAAATATATCATTAAATGTGCAAAAAAATTAAAATAGTAAAAATTATTCTCTTAAATAAACCAAAACTGAAAGTAAAAAGTCAGAATAAAACCTTATGTCATAGTGAATTTAATTTTGGCATTGAGTTGTGCACATATGAACACTGAAAAAATTTAAAGTGTTCTCAATACTATGATTTACAGATTGAGGTTTGATAATTTCTCTTACAAACACTGATTAGCCAACTGTGTCAAATATAAAAATATACATTAATAGTATTGTTACCTTAAGATCCTCGACCATCTGATTTTGACTCCATTTTGTCAATTTTTAATAAATAATTGCCTATACTTATTATTTCAACAAAAGGTGAAAATCTAAGTATCATTTGAGAAATGAATAGAAATTCTTTCCAGAAGAAATAATATGCACATAATATCTACATTATGATTTTAAGTGAAAATATATTTCCATTACACCTTATTTTTCTTTAGGAAAGGAGAACATTCAACTGATGAAATTATCCCAAGTGTGGAATCCTAGCTCTTCTTTTAGTTTTAACACATTCAGATATTAATGAACTTTGGCTCACATTAGAACTATATTTTTAGAAAATAACTTAAGTGGGGCTGCTATTTAGACTCAATGCAACTGTAAAATTTTCTGAGAATCAAATAATCTTCTCTAATACAGTCAACAGAAAGTTATAACCAGAAAAAAAACACATAGTGCTAATAAATTAAAAATATAATATTTATGCTTTTTTATATAACTAGAAATTATTATTCTTACAGAATGTTTGAGAAAATATACTACAGTTTGTAAGAAATTGAAAAGAACTGGTGTTTGGCTAAAGGAGAATAAGAGACCATTTCTTCAGCAATTTATTCCCACCCAAGACATCATTGTGTGGAGTGGGCTTCTGATGATTTGAATACAAGCAGTTAGGATAGTCTTTATAAATTAATATTATAACCACAGTATAAATTTAATTTTGAAAATCAAACTTTATATTGACTTTTTAGTTTAACCAAGTGCCAAAGGAGGAGAGACACTGAATATGGCATTCAATACAGAGCTGAAAATTTAACTGAACTGGCATTTAACAATTACAATACCAGAAAAACATAATACTGAATTGTTCTAATGTTCCATAACTTCTCTCCATAAATGATTTATGTATTTATTTTTTGCAGGTGAAATAAAAATATCAAGAAGATATAATACAAGTAGCTAATATATGATTTTTCTTTTGAAATTAAAATTGCTTATGTTGTGTTATAGAAATATCACTATTATTGCTACAGTGGGCCTTACTGAAGCAAAAAGTATAGAATTCCCAATTGGTCAAGGACAGTGTTATCATCATAACTGATGAGTGAGTACAATAAAATATTACTGAGATTGAATATGTAAACAGGGAAAATAAATTATAATAATTCACTGAGAAATTGAAATAGTCATGATTGTAATAGTTTTCTTTAGGGAACTTTTATCATGGGCCAGGTACTATGCTAAGTACTTACATGATACTATTAATAGCTAATATATTAAATAGTCACTATTTGTCAGATTCTGTGCTAAATACATTTTCTTCATAAAAGCAGCAGAGAAAATTCCAATACCATCCTCAAGATCCCCTATCTTGCTTTACATAATCACTTCACTTGTGTTTGGGTAAGATGTGCTACCATGATGGGGTATGCTACAATGATTAAATTATATTATAAGGCAAACATGAAGAGTTTTTTCAGCTGTGATTGAGAACCAAGATCTTTTGGAGTAGAAAAGGAAATAGTTCTGTGTTGGCCTACTTAATAATGTGAAAACTCTTAAAAGATGGGCTGGGCCATTTCTAAAGAGAAATTATCTTGCTAACTTTAAAGAAGCAACATTTCTTACAATGAAAGGGCTCTTGTGAGCATCCCCCAGCTAAGAAATAGAAAGAAAACAGATGTCAGTCAGTCCTATGATCATTAAAAGATGATTAGATGAAGTCTGCCAACAACTGCATGAATGTGGAAGAAGATTACAAGTTCCAGAAATAACTAGGTTGGCAAATACTTACATTGTAGCCTTATGAGATCCTCAGTGGAGGGCCAGGTAACTCTGCTCAAACTCTTGACTCTCAAACTCTGAGATAATGAGTGAGTATTGTTTGAAACCACTACGTACACGTTGGTGCATTATCAAATGGAAATGAGTAACTGTTGCTTGATCTTTATAACATTCTCATAGTTTGTTTAGGCTACTATAACAGAATACAGTGGTGGCTTTTCAACAAGTTTACTTCTCACAATTCAAGGTTGGGAATTCCAAGAGCAAGGCACTGGCAAACTCAGTGTCTGGTGAGGATATGCTTTCTGTGTCATACATGGTTTTCTTTCCCCTGTTTCCTTACATGGTGAAATGGGCAAAGGAGACTCTTGAATCTCTTTTATAAGAACTCTAATTACTTCCTAAATGTACTAAGTCACTTCAATCATGTGCAGTTCTTTGTGACCCTATGGACTGTGGACCCTATGGACCCTATGGACCCACCAGGCTCCTGTGTCCATAGGATTCTCAAGGCATGAATACTGGAGTGGGTTGCCATGTCCTTCTCTAGGGGATCTTCCTGACTCAGAAATCAGAACTGTATCTCTTTTGTCTCCTGCAATGGCAGGTGGGTGCTTTACCACTAGAGCCACCTGAGATGCCCCTTCCAAAGGTCACACCTCTAAATATCATCACATTGAGAGAATGGGTTTCAACATACGAATCTGAGGGACAAATCTTCAGTCAATAATAGAATATAGTTTACTATTGATGGAGTCAGAATCATCAGAGTTCAAATTCAGCCTCTCTAATTCTAGCATTAGTGTGTGTTAGCAGCTCAGTCATGTCCGATTCTTTGTGACCACATGGACTGTAGCCCACCAGGATACTCTGTCCATGGGATTTTCCAGGCAAGAATACTGGAATGGGTTACCATTTCCTTCTCCAGGGGATCTTCCCAATCTATGAACTGAGTCCGGGTCTCCTGCATTGCGAGCAGATTATTTATTCTCTGAGCCACAAGGGGTTAGCCATGTTCTTAACAATTCAAACAGTGAATTCTGCTCATTTTAATAATCCTATGAAATTGGTATTATCATGCTTATTCTATAAAAGAGGATATTGTTCTAAGGATATTAAATAAATTTTCCAAAGCTACATGAACACATTATGGAAATGAAATTTAAACACAGGATGAAGCGGCTACAAACTATCGTAAGCAGCATATTATACATGAGAGTTACCTGTTTAAAAGGTGAAATGAAGGCAATCTGGGAATCCATTTTCCTATCCACTTAAGCCTCAATTTTCTATTCTATGAGGAGTTGCCACTGCCCTTTGAGACCCAAAGATTTTTGTCTCCCTGCTGTTTTAAAGTTGATGTTTCTACAATTCTTATTCTTTTTGTTGTTGTTGTTGTTTTCTTATTAAACACTCACATTTTCTCAACAAAGTATGAATGCCATGTGGTAATCTGATACACCACATATCAGTTTAAATTTCAAGTTTAACAAATTTACAGTAAAGTTGTTGCTTTGGAATAGTTAGCCAGGGAATAAAGCATCATTAAAATAACATGATTGACAGTAAGGACTAAGATCTTTCATTTTATTTCCTAATAACTTGAGATGCATATAAAAAATAGACTAATATATCAACAAGAAAACTTTTTAAAAAAGGATCAATAAAAACTTTGAAAAAATCACATATGTTTCCATTTTTGTCTTCATAACTCTGTTTTTTAAATGATATCATTAACTACTGTCTTTTGTTACTGTTGAGAGCCAAGAGATTGCCTTGAAAACCGTGTTACAGAGCTACTGCTAGCAATATGTCATATTTTTTTTTTCAAATCATTTTGTTTTACATTGTTCACTTCTTTGCTGTCTTGGCTATTAGAACATAATAAAAAATATTAAGATCAGAGAGGTCATATTGCCATCAAATCTCAACAATGAAACTGTGAGAAGCAAAAGATTCAAGGAAGAAATACAAATGAAAAGGAGACAAAATAAGTATCTTATTTACTGTTATATTCAACACTAACAATTTTAGAGTGCTAAAATCAAAATATGTTTGTAAAATCTCCCAAAATCAGAGTTAAGGAGTAAGTGGAAAGTAAGTGGAAAGATAAAAAAAGGGATGAAACTGTTTTAAATACATGGTGTAGAGTTCTCTTAAAACATAGTCTAGAACATGTGCTCAGTCAACTCTGTGACCCTTTAGACCTGTAGCCCACCACACTCCTTTGTCCATGGGGGTTTTCAGGCAAGAACACTGGAGTGATTTCCTCCTCCAAGGGATTTTCCTGATCCAGGGAAGATTTCTGCATTCCCATGTCTCCTGCATTGGCAGGGGGATTTTTAATGCACTGAGTCATCAGGGAAGCCCCACATTAAAACTCTAAGCTTTCTTAGATTAATAGGCAGTACATATGCCAAGAACCATGGCTTAGTTTAACTTGTTACTAAAAGTCACAGTGGAAAGAGTGACAGACTACATTTTTGGGCTCCAAAAATCACTGCAGATGGTAACTGCAGCCATGAAATTAAAAGATGCTTGCTCTTTGGAAGAAAAGCTATGAGCAACCTAGATAGCATTTTAAAAAGCAAAGACATTACTTTGCCAACAAAGGTCCATCTAGTCAAAGCTATGGTTTTTCCAGTAGTCATGTATGGGTGTAAGAGTCGGACTATAAAGAAAGCTGAGCACTGAAGGATTGATGCTTTAGAACTGTGGTGTTGGAGAAGACTCTTGTGAGTCCCTTAGATTGCAAAGAGATCCAACCAGTCCATCCTAAAGGAAATCAGTCCTGAATATTCATTGGAAGGACTGATGCTGAAACTGAAACTCCAATAGCTTGGCCACCTGATGCAAAGAACTGACTCATTTGAAAAGACCCTGATGCTGGGAAAGATTGAAGAGGGGAGGAGAAGGGGACAACAGAGGATGAGATGGTTGGATGGCATCACTGATTCAATGGACATGAGTCTGAGTAAACTCCAGGAGTCAGTGATGGACAGGGAGGCCTGGCATGCTGTGGTCCATGGGTTTGCAAAGAGTCAGATGCAACTGAGCAACTGAACTGAACTTACTTGAAAAGTCTCAACAGACAAAATATTGCACTTCTGCTGTCTAAATTTCATTAGGAGAAGTATTTTATGATTCCTAACTCTCATCGACAATCTCTGAAACTATTACTGCTCTCTGCCAAAATACCTAGATTTGTCATCTCCTTGCTAAGACACACATGATACTATAAGCCTTCAGAATTTGCCTTCAATACAGAAGAAATCCTTTGGAAAAAAATCACTTAGTTCAATATTTCATATTTGTACATACTTTTTCCAAATAATTTTTACACTCACAACAGCTTAGAAAAATTATATTTCCTCTGTACAAACCACCTGGAAGAAGTATCATAATACATTGTAATATCCTTTAAAGAGTTTTAATTCCTTATGGTTATAAAATTATTTTTCTTTTCATAATATTATTGGGTTCTCTTGAGAAGTCACAATGAAATGGTGAAGAGTGCAATTGAAATTTATCTTTAGACATTAAAAAATTTATATTGATAAATCTCTATCCTGGGTTATATTGGACTTCTTAATATCTCAGGATTTTCTGCATACCACATTTAGCCTTTAACTTTTAAAGATGGGAATGTTTCTCCCCTAAAGGTAACAAATGAAAAGAATTATTTTTGCTATTCAGGCAACCAGGGTAAGATGATGTAACATTCTCAAAGAAGATTAAAAAGCATGAGAACTGCTGAACAAAATAAAATGTTTGACATTTAAATATATACTCCCTTCCACAAACATAGGGGCATACATCCAATTCCTGCATCCTTATGAATTTTTAACCAATTACTAGGCTTATATGATGGCAAGTCCTCTATAGAAAAATTACATTCTTCTATTTAAATTCTGTTTCAATAGGTCAGAATTCATATTTAGCATAGTGATTTCTAGGTTTTAAAGACAAAAGTTTCAATGGAAATATATGGGGAAAAGAGAACTGGTTATACTCCCCTGAAAGTGAAATAAATGAAATATAATCTGACAGTTTAAATTTAATCAGTATGTCACCATTTTGTCTTAATAGAGCAAATCACCCTAGGTTGAGTACTTAATTTACTCTCAGCAGCTAGAGGTGGGTAATGAAAGCAAGAGTCACTCAATAGTTGGATATAGAAAGTAGTGCAATTAAGGCTGCTCATAACAATTCAAATTAGATCTGAATCATGGATGGGATTGCTAATTTAGACAAGTATAATTTTGGAAAGCTTCATAGCTTCAGCATATCAAGTATGCATGGCAGATATTTCTTGACATTTGAAATCAATAGTTTTAAGGTGTTAGTAATGTTAGTTTGCAAAGCACAAGGGTTTGTAATAAAAAATACACACCATGTGTATGTACAAATAAGGTTTCTTTCTTTTTTTCCTCCCGTGACTATACTTTCAAGCACCGAAAAGGGCAAGAGGGGAACAAACAATTAGCAGAGAATGTTATAAGTAAAATTATCAATTTTCTCTACGTACCAAGGGAATAGAGTTAGACTGAAGGATTAGGCAAACAATCTGAGATCATTTAGATTCTATTATGGGATTTGCTGCAAAATGAAACGTTCATAAGGAAGTTACTTTATGATGCGTTCATTTGCCCTGTGTAGGATCATTATAAAATTTATTTCTAATACATAAGGATATGGAATTTGTTCATTTCAGCACTCAGTGGCAAATCTGGATTAAAAAAATACACTTGTTAGATGAATAAATGATAGCAAAACAAGTTACTTCATCTCATATGTCTTTCTCTGATACTGTTTTACAACCTGGAAGTGAATAAGGTTACATTAAATTAGTGAGTTGGTGCTGCTAAATTTTCTAATAAATACTAAATTTTCCAGAGTTTCCTAATTATTGAGAGTCAGAGAAATAAACCTACTTGTTTGGGAATATTGGTAAATTTTTTTTAATTGAAATTAACCAGGAGAGGTCAATTGTTCAAACTCTTGTGCAAATTTTAGATGTGCAAGTCGGAAAGTGTGATTTTCTATGCCAAGTTTCAGTTAGTGTGGAATTATGGATCTTGCATAACAGAGTAAAGATATTTTCCCTATCCTTACAACTCTTACTCAGAAGAATAAATGGTTATCAGAACCCAGGTACAATGGCACAAAACTTAGGTAAGCTGTTTAGAATGTTGATTTGCAAAAACAAAATTCTTGGTAAGATAGCAGCAGAGAACAGCATGTAGTGTTGAAGAGAAATTAAGAAGAGAGAAAACCAAGTGTTAATCCAGAAAGTGTTTCCAAACTAAAGATATAGATATCCTGTTTGATTTGAGAAACACAAGAACATATTGACTGATTTTCTATATTTAGTCTCACATCTACTTAAAAGATAAAATCTCTAAATCTTTCTTCATTTCAATGGCACTTGTAGCTTTTTTTTTTCCTTTGGTACCTATGCTAATGTAGTAAGTTGAACATTTTTAATTTTCATAATGGCTAATTATAATATACACCCCTTTTTATTGTTTACTATATGATTGCTATGCATGCACTGAGAATTAAAATGATTCAAGTATTTATTAAATATATTTGTGTTTAATAAAGTGAATCCATCACATTCAACAAATATGTATTAAAAATCTATTGTGCACATATTATGCTCTTGGGACACAATGGGGGAAAAAATATAAACCCCTGCCTCCTTAAAGCTTATAGTCAAACACCGGGAAATTAATAACCAATGAAGATATATACCTTGTAGGTAGTATTCCCTTATNGTGTTACAGAGCTACTGCTAGCAATATGTCATATTTTTTTTTTCAAATCATTTTGTTTTACATTGTTCACTTCTTTGCTGTCTTGGCTATTAGAACATAATAAAAAATATTAAGATCAGAGAGGTCATATTGCCATCAAATCTCAACAATGAAACTGTGAGAAGCAAAAGATTCAAGGAAGAAATACAAATGAAAAGGAGACAAAATAAGTATCTTATTTACTGTTATATTCAACACTAACAATTTTAGAGTGCTAAAATCAAAATATGTTTGTAAAATCTCCCAAAATCAGAGTTAAGGAGTAAGTGGAAAGTAAGTGGAAAGATAAAAAAAGGGATGAAACTGTTTTAAATACATGGTGTAGAGTTCTCTTAAAACATAGTCTAGAACATGTGCTCAGTCAACTCTGTGACCCTTTAGACCTGTAGCCCACCACACTCCTTTGTCCATGGGGGTTTTCAGGCAAGAACACTGGAGTGATTTCCTCCTCCAAGGGATTTTCCTGATCCAGGGAAGATTTCTGCATTCCCATGTCTCCTGCATTGGCAGGGGGATTTTTAATGCACTGAGTCATCAGGGAAGCCCCACATTAAAACTCTAAGCTTTCTTAGATTAATAGGCAGTACATATGCCAAGAACCATGGCTTAGTTTAACTTGTTACTAAAAGTCACAGTGGAAACAGTGACAGACTACATTTTTGGGCTCCAAAAATCACTGCAGATGGTAACTGCAGCCATGAAATTAAAAGATGCTTGCTCTTTGGAAGAAAAGCTATGAGCAACCTAGATAGCATTTTAAAAAGCAAAGACATTACTTTGCCAACAAAGGTCCATCTAGTCAAAGCTATGGTTTTTCCAGTAGTCATGTATGGGTGTAAGAGTCGGACTATAAAGAAAGCTGAGCACTGAAGGATTGATGCTTTAGAACTGTGGTGTTGGAGAAGACTCTTGTGAGTCCCTTAGATTGCAAAGAGATCCAACCAGTCCATCCTAAAGGAAATCAGTCCTGAATATTCATTGGAAGGACTGATGCTGAAACTGAAACTCCAATAGCTTGGCCACCTGATGCAAAGAACTGACTCATTTGAAAAGACCCTGATGCTGGGAAAGATTGAAGAGGGGAGGAGAAGGGGACAACAGAGGATGAGATGGTTGGATGGCATCACTGATTCAATGGACATGAGTCTGAGTAAACTCCAGGAGTCAGTGATGGACAGGGAGGCCTAGCATGCTGTGGTCCATGGGTTTGCAAAGAGTCAGATGCAACTGAGCAACTGAACTGAACTTACTTGAAAAGTCTCAACAGACAAAATATTGCACTTCTGCTGTCTAAATTTCATTAGGAGAAGTATTTTATGATTCCTAACTCTCATCGACAATCTCTGAAACTATTACTGCTCTCTGCCAAAATACCTAGATTTGTCATCTCCTTGCTAAGACACACATGATACTATAAGCCTTCAGAATTTGCCTTCAATACAGAAGAAATCCTTTGGAAAAAAATCACTTAGTTCAATATTTCATATTTGTACATACTTTTTCCAAATAATTTTTACACTCACAACAGCTTAGAAAAATTATATTTCCTCTGTACAAACCACCTGGAAGAAGTATCATAATACATTGTAATATCCTTTAAAGAGTTTTAATTCCTTATGGTTATAAAATTATTTTTCTTTTCATAATATTATTGGGTTCTCTTGAGAAGTCACAATGAAATGGTGAAGAGTGCAATTGAAATTTATCTTTAGACATTAAAAAATTTATATTGATAAATCTCTATCCTGGGTTATATTGGACTTCTTAATATCTCAGGATTTTCTGCATACCACATTTAGCCTTTAACTTTTAAAGATGGGGATGTTTCTCCCCTAAAGGTAACAAATGAAAAGAATTATTTTTGCTATTCAGGCAACCAGGGTAAGATGATGTAACATTCTCAAAGAAGATTAAAAAGCATGAGAACTGCTGAACAAAATAAAATGTTTGACATTTAAATATATACTCCCTTCCACAAACATAGGGGCATACATCCAATTCCTGCATCCTTATGAATTTTTAACCAATTACTAGGCTTATATGATGGCAAGTCCTCTATAGAAAAATTACATTCTTCTATTTAAATTCTGTTTCAATAGGTCAGAATTCATATTTAGCATAGTGATTTCTAGGTTTTAAAGACAAAAGTTTCAATGGAAATATATGGGGAAAAGAGAACTGGTTATACTCCCCTGAAAGTGAAATAAATGAAATATAATCTGACAGTTTAAATTTAATCAGTATGTCACCATTTTGTCTTAATAGAGCAAATCACCCTAGGTTGAGTACTTAATTTACTCTCAGCAGCTAGAGGTGGGTAATGAAAGCAAGAGTCACTCAATAGTTGGATATAGAAAGTAGTGCAATTAAGGCTGCTCATAACAATTCAAATTAGATCTGAATCATGGACGGGATTGCTAATTTAGACAAGTATAATTTTGGAAAGCTTCATAGCTTCAGCATATCAAGTATGCATGGCAGATATTTCTTGACATTTGAAATCAATAGTTTTAAGGTGTTAGTAATGTTAGTTTGCAAAGCACAAGGGTTTGTAATAAAAAATACACACCATGTGTATGTACAAATAAGGTTTCTTTCTTTTTTTCCTCCCGTGACTATACTTTCAAGCACCGAAAAGGGCAAGAGGGGAACAAACAATTAGCAGAGAATGTTATAAGTAAAATTATCAATTTTCTCTACGTACCAAGGGAATAGAGTTAGACTGAAGGATTAGGCAAACAATCTGAGATCATTTAGATTCTATTATGGGATTTGCTGCAAAATGAAACGTTCATAAGGAAGTTACTTTATGATGCGTTCATTTGCCCTGTGTAGGATCATTATAAAATTTATTTCTAATACATAAGGATATGGAATTTGTTCATTTCAGCACTCAGTGGCAAATCTGGATTTAAAAAATACACTTGTTAGATGAATAAATGATAGCAAAACAAGTTACTTCATCTCATATGTCTTTCTCTGATACTGTTTTACAACCTGGAAGTGAATAAGGTTACATTAAATTAGTGAGTTGGTGCTGCTAAATTTTCTAATAAATACTAAATTTTCCAGAGTTTCCTAATTATTGAGAGTCAGAGAAATAAACCTACTTGTTTGGGAATATTGGTAAATTTTTTTTTAATTGAAATTAACCAGGAGAGGTCAATTGTTCAAACTCTTGTGCAAATTTTAGATGTGCAAGTCGGAAAGTGTGATTTTCTATGCCAAGTTTCAGTTAGTGTGGAATTATGGATCTTGCATAACAGAGTAAAGATATTTTCCCTATCCTTACAACTCTTACTCAGAAGAATAAATGGTTATCAGAACCCAGGTACAATGGCACAAAACTTAGGTAAGCTGTTTAGAATGTTGATTTGCAAAAACAAAATTCTTGGTAAGATAGCAGCAGAGAACAGCATGTAGTGTTGAAGAGAAATTAAGAAGAGAGAAAACCAAGTGTTAATCCAGAAAGTGTTTCCAAACTAAAGATATAGATATCCTGTTTGATTTGAGAAACACAAGAACATATTGACTGATTTTCTATATTTAGTCTCACATCTACTTAAAAGATAAAATCTCTAAATCTTTCTTCATTTCAATGGCACTTGTAGCTTTTTTTTTTCCTTTGGTACCTATGCTAATGTAGTAAGTTGAACATTTTTAATTTTCATAATGGCTAATTATAATATACACCCCTTTTTATTGTTTACTATATGATTGCTATGCAAGCACTGAGAATTAAAATGATTCAAGTATTTATTAAATATATTTGTGTTTAATAAAGTGAATCCATCACATTCAACAAATATGTATTAAAAATCTATTGTGCACATATTATGCTCTTGGGACACAATGGGGGAAAAAATATAAACCCCTGCCTCCTTAAAGCTTATAGTCAAACACCGGGAAATTAATAACCAATGAAGATATATACCTTGTAGGTAGTATTCCCTTATGGCTCAGATGGTAAAGAGTCTGCCTGCAAAGTGAGAGACTCCGGTTCGATCCCTGGCTTGGGAAGATCTCCTGGAGAAGGAAATGGCAACCTACTCCAGTAGCCTTGCCTGGAAAATCCCATGGACAGAGAAGCCTGGCAGGCTACTGTCCATGGGGTGGCAGAGTCAGACACGACTGAAGCGACTTCACTTCCTTTTTCACAGGTAGCATAAAGGGTTAAGTGACAGGACAATAAGAGAAACAGGAGTATATCAGGAGTATATGTGTATATATTGTCTGTGGGGTTTATTGTTGTTATTCAGTCACTAAGTCATGTCTGACTCTGTGACCCCCATGGACTGCAGCACACCAGGTTTCCCTGTCCTTCCCAATCTCCTGTAGTTTGCTCAAACTCATATTTAATGAATCAGTGATGCCACCCAACCATCTCACCTCTGTCACTCCCTTCTCCTGCCCTCAATCTTTCCAAATATCAGGGTCTTTTCTAATGAGTTGGCTCTTGGCATCATAGGTGGCCAAAGTATTGGAGCTTCAGTTTCAGCATCAGTCCTTCCAATGAATATTCAAGGACTGATTTCCTTTAGAATTGACTGGGTTGATCTTCTTGCAGTTCAAGGGACTCTCATGAGTTTTCTTCAACACCACAGTTCAAAAGCATCAATTCTTTGGTGCTCAGCTTTCTTTATAGTTCAACTCTCACATCCATACATGTCTACTGGAAAAACCATACCTTCGACTATATGAACCTTTGTCGACATGTCTCTGCTTTTTAATACACTTTCTAGATTTGTCATAACTTTCTTCCAAGGAGTGAGTGTTTTTGAATTTCGTGACTGCATTCACCATATGCACTGATTTTGGAGCCCAAGAATATAAAGTCTGACACTGTTTCCATTGTTTCCCCATCTATTTGCCATGAAGTGATGGGATCAGATGCCATAATCTTTGTTTTTTGAATGTTGAGCTTTAAGCCAGGTTTTTGACTCTCCTCTTTCACCTTTAAGAGGCTTTTTAGTTCCTCTTCACTTTCTACCATAAGGGCGATGTCATCTTCATATCTGAGTTTATTGATATTTCTCCCAGCAATCTTGATTCCTTCTTGTGCTTCATCCATCCTCTCATTTCGCATGATGTACTTTGCATATAAGTTAAGTAAGCAGGGTGACAATATACAGCCTTGACATACTCCTTTCCTAATTTTGAACCAATCCATTGTTCTATGTCTGGTTCTAACTGTTGCTTCTTGACCTGCATATAGATTTCTCAGGAGGCACGTAAGGTGGTCTGTTATTTCCATCTCTTTAAGGACCTTTGTTTGGAGAGTGCAGTTTTAAACATGGTAGTCAATACAGACCCCCATTGAGAAGCCCATGTACAAATGGGTGACAATATACAGCCTTGACATACTCCTTTCCTAATTTTGAACCAATCCATTGTTCTATGTCTGGTTCTAACTGTTGCTTCTTGACCTGCATATAGATTTCTCAGGAGGCACGTAAGGTGGTCTGTTATTTCCATCTCTTTAAGGACCTTTGTTTGGAGAGTGCAGTTTTAAACATGGTAGTCAATACAGACCCCCATTGAGAAGCCCACGTACAAACACTAATTTGAAGGAAAAGGTGAGGTTAGTTATTCAGATATCTGGAGCAAATATTTCTTTCTAGAAGAACGAACATCGGGACTAATCATCCTCAGTCAGAGGCATTCCTGAGATCCGAGACACAGTGGGAATGGCCTGGGAGAAAATTAATGAGATTTGAGGGAGAGGGAGTAGGGGAACTGTGCAGACAGAAAGTACAAACCTTCTCTGTGGACCATAGCAATACATTTGGAAGACTGTTAGCTGACATAGGAGTTTTTTTTTTTAACACTTTTCTATTGGTCCTTCATATCTTCATTGCCTGTCATACCTGAGGCCTGCAGTATATCACTTAAGATTTAAAATAAAAAAAATATAGACAGGGGAGAAAGGGTACCCCAAACAAAAACTCACCTTAAAGGTTTCAAATCTGTCTTAGCTTAAATAAATAGGTAGGATCCTTCCAAAGACAAATATATGTTGAGTACCTCTCAACAAGTATTAAGAGTAATGCAAACACTAAATGTTATGAATGAGTGAACTTAGAGAAGAAACAAAGCACTTAAGTCATTGACTGTCTCTCACATATATACCCCTCTGAGAATCTTATGTCTTGATCAAAGAAGAAATGAACTTCTTTGTTTTTCAGAAAGGCCTATCTTGATATTTGAAGATGGAACGAGCAAAATATTTTTTTTTCTTATCTTTTGCCGTATAGTTCTAACATATATAATAGTGTATAGTATTGTCAGTGATCATATTTATACAGTGTAACTCAAGAACCTAGTTTCTGTTAGTGTTTCATTATTTTCACTGACAACCTAAAATATATTAAATTATCAACCAGAAACTATATTACCTTGACAAAGAAAGTATGATTTCCTATCAAGTATATCCTAATGAATTAGGCTTTTTTTTTTCCTTTCAAAATCTAAAAGTTGATCCATTATTTCTGAAGATCTGAGAGACATTGAAAGTGAAGTGAAAATGTGCTCAGTCGTGTCCGACTATTTGCGACACCATGGACTGGAGCCTACCAGGCTCCTCTGTCCATGGGATTTTCCAGGCAACAGTACTGGAGTGGTTTGCCATTTCCTTCTCCAGGGGATCTTCCTGACCCAGGGATCAAACCCAGGTCTCCTGCATTGTAGACAGACACTTTACCACCTGAGTCACCAGGGAATTTGAGCATATATAATTAATTTCACCATTTTCATAGGTGACCTTTTAAAAAATACAATTTTTATTTATTTATTTTAATTGGAGTCTAATTACTTTACAATATTGTAATGGTTTTTGCTATACATTGACATGAATCAGCCATGGGTGTACATGTGCTCCCTATCCTGAATCCCCCTCCTACCTCCCTTCCCATCCCATCCCTCTAGGTCATCCCAGTGCACCAACCCTGAGCACCTTGTCTCATGCATTGAACTTGGACTGGCGATCTGTTTCACATATGGTAATTCACATGTTTCAATGTTATTCTCTCAAATCATCCCACCCTGGCCTTCTCCCACAGAGTCCAAAAGTCTATTTTTTACATCTGTGTCTCTTTTTCTAAACCACATATAGGATCATCATTACCATCTTTTAAAATTCCATATATATGCATTCAGTTCAGTTCAGTTCAGTCACTCAGTTGTGTCCGACTCTTTGGGACCCCATGAATCACAGCACACCATTAGTACACTGGATGGTGCTTTTCTTTATGACTTACTTTACTTTGTATAATAGGCTTCCGTTTCATCCACCTCATTAGAACTGATTCAAACACATTCTTTTTAATAGCTGAGTAACATTCCATTGTGTATATGTACCACAACTTTCTTATCCATTCATCTGCTGATGGACATCTAGGTTGCTTCCATGTCCTGGCTATTTTAAACAGTGCTGCAGTGAACACTGGGGTACACGTGTGTCTTTCAATTCTGGTTTCTTTGGTGTGTATGCCCAGCAGTGGGATTGCTGGGTCATAAGGCAGTTCTATTTCCAGTTTTTAAGGAATCTCCACACTGTTCTCCATATTGGCTGTACTAGTTTGCATTCCCACCAACAGTGTAAGAGGGTTCCCTTTTCTCCACACCCTCTCCAGAATTTATTGTTTGTAGACTTTTTGATAGCAGCCATTCTGATTCGTGTGAGATGGATCCTTATTTTGGTTTTGATTTGCGTTTCTCTGATAATGAGTGATGTTGAGCATCTTTTCATGTGTTTGTTAGCCATCTGTATGTCTTCTTTGAAGAAATGTCTATTTAGTTCTTTGGCCCATTTTTTGATTGGGTCATTTATTTTTCTAGAATTGAGCTGCAGGAGCTGCTTCTGTATTTTTGAGATTAATTCTTTGTCAGTTGCTTCATTTGCTATCATTTTCTCCCATTCTGAAGGCTGTTTTTAACCTTGCTTATAGTTTCATTTGTTGTGCAGAAGCCTTTAAGTTTAATTAGGTCTCATTTGTTTATTTTTGCTTTTATTTCCATTATTCTGGGAGGTGGATTATAGAGGATACTGCTGTGATTTATGTCAGAGAGTGTTTTGCCTTTGTTTTCCTCTAGGAGTTTTATAGTTTCTGGTCTTACACATAGATCTTTGATTCATTTTGAGTTCATTTTTGTGTATGGTTCTAGAAAGTGTTCTAGTTTCATTTTTTTACAAGTGGTTGACCAGTTTTCCCAGCAGCACTTGCTAAAGAGATTGTCTTTTCTCCATTGTATATTCTTGCCTCCTTTGTCAAAGATAAGGTACCATAGGTTCATGGATTCATCTCTGGGCTTTCTATTTTGTTCCATTGACCTATATTTTTGTCTTTGTGCCAGTACCATACTATCTTGATGACTGTCGCTTTGTAGTATAGTCTGAAGCCAGGCAGGTTGATTCCTCCAGTTACTTTCTTCTTTCTCAAGATGGCTTTGGTTATTTGATGTTTTTTTGTATTTCCATACAAATTGTGAAATTATTTATTCTAGTTCTCTGAAAAATACTGTTGGCAGCTTGATAAGGATTGCATTGAATCTATAGACTATTTTGGGTAGTATGCTCATTTTACTATATTGATTCTTTTGATCTATGAACATGGTATATTTCTCCATCTATTAGTGTCCTCTTTGATTTCTTTCATCAGTGTTTTATAGTTTTCTATATATAGGTCTTTTGTTTCTTTAGATAGATTTATTCCTAAGTGTTTTATTCTTTTTGTTGCAGTGGTGAATGAAATTGTTTTCTTAATTTCTCTTTCTGTTCTCTCATTGTTAGTGTATAGGAATGCAAGGGATTTCTCTGCATTAATTTCATATCCTGCAAATTTACTGTATTCTTTGATTAACTTTAGTAATTTTTTGGTGGAGTCTTTAGGGTTTTCTTTGTAGAGGATCATGTCATATGCAAACAGTGAGCATTTCATTTCTTCTTTTCCAATCTGGATTCCTTTTATTTCTTTTTCTGCTCTGATTGTTGTGGCTAAAACTTCCAGCTGTTATCCTTATGGGAATCCTCTTGTATGTTGTTTGTTGTTTTTCCCTTACTGCTTTTAATACTTGTTCTTTGTGTTTTATCTTTGTTAATTTGATTAATATGTGTCTTGGAGTGTTTTGCCTTGAGATTATCCTGTTTGGGATTCTGGGTTTCTTGGACTTAGGTGGCTATTTCCTTTCCCATTTTAAGGAAGTTTTCAACTATTATTTTCTTAAGTATTTTCTCATGGCCTTTCTTTTTGTCTTCTTCTGGAACTCCTATGATTCGAATGTTGGGGCATTTGACATTGTCCCAGAGGTCTCTGAGGTTGTNTGGACTTAGGTGGCTATTTCCTTTCCCATTTTAAGGAAGTTTTCAACTATTATTTTCTTAAGTATTTTCTCATGGCCTTTCTTTTTGTCTTCTTCTGGAACTCCTATGATTCGAATGTTGGGGCATTTGACATTGTCCCAGAGGTCTCTGAGGTTGTCCTCATTTCTTTTAATTCATTTTTTCCCTCTTTGCTTCTTTATTTATACCATTCTATCTTCCACCTCACTTATCCAGTTTTCTGCCTCAGTTATTCTACTGTTGATTCCCTCCAGAGTGTTTTTGATCTCTTTTATTGCATTATTCATTATTGACTGAAGGTTTTGTATTTTTCTAAGTCCTTGTTAAACATTTCTTGCATCTTCACCGTCCTTGTCTCCAGGCTGTTTATCTGTAACTCCATTTTGTTGTCAGGATTTTGGATCATTCCTATTATCATTATTTTGAACTCTTTTTCAGGTAGACTCCCTGTCTTCTCCTCTTTTGTTTGGTTTGTTGGGCATTTATCATATTCCTTTACCTACTGAATATTTCTCTGCTTTTTCATCTTGTTTAGATTGCTGTGTTTGGGGTGCCCTTTCTGTATGCTGGTGGTTTGTGATTCCTTTTTATTGCGGAGGTTCCTCCCTGTGGGTGGGGTTGGATGAGTGGCTTGTCAAAGTTTCCTGGTTCAGTTCAGTTCAGTCGCTCAGTTGTGTCCAACTCTTTGCAACCCTATGAATCGCGGCACACCAGGCCTCCCTGTTCATCACCATCTCTTGGAGTTCACTCAGACTCACATCCATCGAGTCCGTGATGCCATCCAGCCATATCATCCTCAGTCATCCCCTTCTTCTCCTGCCCCCAATCCCTCCCAGCAGCAGAGTCTTTTCCAATGAGTCAACTCTTCGCATGAGGTGGCCAAAGTACTGGAGTTTCAGTTTTAGCATCATTCCTTCCAAAGAAATCTCAGGGTTGATCTCCTTCAGAATGGACTGGTTGGATCTCCTTGCAGTCCAAGGGACTCTCAAGAGTCTTTTCCAACACCACAATTCAAAAGCATCAATTCTTCAGTGCTCAG
>SJYX01020243.1:68252-96790 GCA_006410675.1 Oreotragus oreotragus
ACAGAAGAACTGTACAGAAAAGATCTTCATGACCCAGATAATCATGAGGATGTGATCACTAATCTAGAGCCAGACATCTTGGAATGTGAAGTCAAGTGGGCCTTAGAAAGCATCACTAAGAACAAAGCTAGTGGAGGTGATGGAATTCCCATTGAACTGTTTCAAATCCTGGAAGATGATGCTGTGAAAGTGCTGCACTCAATATGCCAGCAAATTTGGAAAACTCAGCCGTGGCCACAGGACTGGAAAAGGTCAGTTTTCATTCCAATTCCAAAGAAAGGCAATGCCAAAGAATGCTCAAACACTGTACAAACCACATGCAAACACTATCTTAATCTACACACTTTCTCTCTATGGGTCTTCATCCTTGACAAAGGTGAGAACACAAAGAATTCCTTACAGTTGCTGCCAAATAACCCACTGAAGGTGCAGGTGGTATCTCACCTTAACTGATGGACTTAAATTTGATCTACTGGTTTGCATCCCAGACTTCAAAAGGTGAATTGTTCTAAAAGATGTGATAGCCAAGTTCTTCCAAATGTGGTTCAGAATCAGTGGTAAAAGCATTTAATTCCTGTGTGTGTGTGTGTGTGTGTGTGTGTTACTCACTCAGTTGTGTCTGATTCTATGTGGTTCCAAGGACTGTAGCCCGCCAGTCTCCTCTGTCCATAGAATTATACAGGCAAGTATACTAGAGTGGGTAGCCATTCCCTTCTGTGGAGTATCTTTCTGACCCAGAGATTGAACTCAGATTTTTTGCATGGCAAGCAGATTCCTTACCATCTGAGAAGTGAGTGAAAGTTTCTCAGTCGTGTTTAACTCTTTGCAACCTCACAGACTATACAGTTGATGGAATTCTTCAGGCCAGAATACTGGAGTGGATAGCCTTTTCCTTCTCCAGGGGATCTTCCCAACCCAGGGGTGAAATCCAGATTTTCTGCATTGCGGGCGATTCTTTACCATCTGAACCACCAGCTAATAGTTATGTGTGCCTAAGATATTATCTAAAAAACACGAGTGATTACATCTTTATAAGATAGGCATGTATTTAATTGAGCTCATGGTGACTCAAATCAAGTCTGGGTTTTCAAACTTCAAGTCAGTAAATCTTGTCTCCAAATGAAACTGCAAGTACCTTGTGTAAGCTTCCATTGAGTAAAGTGATTAAATGACAAATTTCAGCGAGTTCAGAAGTACAAATCCTCTTGCTTCCATTCTATCTAAGATGGTCTGATCGTCTTCTACTTCACATCACAACAAATTAAAGCAGCTTGTCTCAGGGACTGATGTTTGTTCAAATTCTTGCAATAGGGAATAAGGTACTTTATTTGAGTTTTATTATCAGTGCTTCCTTGTCTGCTGAAATACCAAAGGTTTTGACTTGGGACTCTGCAATTCTGATTCTAGTACACCTATCTAAGTGACAAGAAAGGACAAGGGCTCAGAGAAAATATATTGAGGGAGAAAGGGAATATAAGGTATTGAAACAGAAAAATAGAGAAAGGAATAGAGAGGAAAAAAATATAAGTTAATACCTTATGGACACTACACATCACCCTCATATTCATTTTGTGAAATTTCCAGGTACAGTATATGCCTGCAGCAGCTGTACTTTTTTTTTTTTTTTCCTAGACACTCAGACAGCAAGAAGAGTGACTTCCTGCTCAGAAGGAGTAGCTGATGTGATTGGGGAAGTTGTGACGCTAAGATTGGGAAAGACACCTGGCATTGAATCTAAAAGACTGCTTTGATCCCTAAAGATTGCTCTGTTTATTATAAACTTTGAAGATCCTTTTCTGTTTTTTTTCTAGCTAAAGTGTGAAAATATCCATTACTGACCTTCCCTGCCTATATAAAAATCCTCAATCAGGAAGAGTTTTCAGAAGACTGAGCACTATTCAAAAAGAGACAAAAAGAGAAAAAATTAAGGTGAGAACAGCAGTTAAAACATCAAGAGGAACTAGTTCTTAGATGAGCTAAAAATGTTCTCACTTTCTCAATCCCCTTTAGTTTCTTTTCCTTTCATATCTACTCTGAAATTCTTATATAAATATCTTATAGATGAAATTATATAGAACAAAAGATCATTTGGACTGAAAATTATGGCAACAACTAAAAATTTTGGAGTTTCCTTTGTTTTTATATCTTTCTCAAAGATAATTGCTATGAGTAGATATAAAAGTAATTAGGTCTTCTATAAACATGACTTAGATTTCATGTCAGATCCATCCAAAGATTTTGATAAAGGAGTCAGAACTGATATCCAATTGTTTCAGTTCTCTCACTTTTGAAGTTAAAGAAGTACTATGACATACTCTTACCCAAGTACAGTAACAAGGGTGTTATAAACTGAAATCTGCCCCCCACCACAATTAATATCTTGAGACACTAATCCCCAATGTGATCCTGTAGGTCCTATATTTGGATATAACATCTAAAGGAGGTAATTAAGGTTAAATTAAATCATGAGTGGGGCACTAATGCAGTAGTATTGGTGCCCTTGTAAGAGAGAGTAGAGCACACTTTCTTTTTCTGGGCAAGCATAGAGGAGAGTTAGAAAGTTACTATCTACAAACCAGGAAGAGAACTCTCAGCATGATCAGGAACTTCTAGTCTCCAAAACTGTGAGAAAATAAATGTCTAGTGTTTAAGCTACTCAGTCTGTGATGTTTTGCTATGGCAGCCCTAGAAGACTAAAAGCAGCAATCTGTGCATGTCAGTTGTGATGTCACATTATCATATTTGTCACACACATCATATTTACTCACATTGAAAATGGATTCAGACAAAAACTGACATTCAGTGTAGGTCTGTGAACTGTAGCAGGTCATTGGGGTTCTCAACTTAATTTTATGCACAACATTAAGTGACTACATTCTATCATTTGCAAGGTTTTTTTGCTTGCAAATATCTATGAATCTATAATCAAATATATAACTTATTTTTCAACTCTTTGAACAGAATTTTGACCAAAAGAATATATGAAATGGGAATCAATAGGATTTGAAACCCTCATTGTAACATTTTCTAGATTTGTTTTAGACCAGTAATATAAATAATCAAATTATAAAAATAGGGAACACTTCAAACATATTGTTTCCTACTGTGTTAGTCACTCAGTCATGTCCACATCTTTGTGACCCCACGGGCTGTAGCCAACTAAGCTCCTCTGTCCATAAAATTCTCCAGGAAAGAATACTGGAGTGGGTAGCCATTCCCTTCTGCAGGGGATTCTTCTGACCCAGGGATTGAACCCAAGTCTCCTGCATTGCAGGAAGTTTCTTTATCATCTGAGCTACCTTGGGCTTCTGCAAATACTATCACAAATATGGTGACTTAAAAAAAATTACAAAACAGCCATTTATTCTCACACTGTTTTAAGATCAAAAGTCCAAAGATCAAGATTTGGAATGACCATGCTCCCTCCAAAGGACCTAAAGGAGAATCTTTTACTTCTTTCAACTTCTAGTGGCTCTAGGCATTCCTTGGCTTGAAACTGTACCTCTACTATGTTTGTCTCCATCTCCAAGTTGCCTTCTCTAGAGTCTTTACCCTGGGTATCTCTTATAAGGGTATTTGTCATTTGATTTAGGGCCAACTCTGAAAATTCACTATGATATCAGCCAGAGATTATTAGTTACATGTGCAAAGGCTTTTTTTCCAATTAAGGTTACATTCACAATTTCCAGGATATGGCCTTATCTGTGGGGTGAACGAAGGGCACCATTCAACCCACTACATTAGGAAAAATTTTGTTAGAAAAAAACCTTCCTCATAGAAAGAATGAAAATTTTAAAATAAACATTCATTTTTTATTCTTTATGGTGCATTTTAAGTCATATACAATTTCATTAATTTTTTAAAAATTACTAGCTAGTATGTGCATGCTTGCCAAGTTGCTTCACTTGTGTTTGACTCTTTGAGACCCCATGAACTGTACCTTGCCAGGCTCTTCTGTCCATGGGATTGTCCAGGCTAGAATACTGGAGTGAGTTGGCATTTCCTAATCTAGGGGATCTTCCCAACCCAGGGATCTAACATGGATTTTACTGTACTACAGGCAGGTTCTTTACCATTTGAAACAGCAGGGAAATCCACTAGCTAGTAAAGTGGAATCTTTGGTTTGATTTTCCATAAAGATCAAAGTTAAAAAGTGAAGTTTTAGGTAAGTGAAATTCCAATGAGGGGCTTTCAAAAATTTACAAGAATGCCTTTGATATTAGAGGCAATCAAAATCTTTAAAAGTAAAAACAGATTATTTTGATATAATATTTTTTCTCTAAGTCCAAGATTATCTCATTTCAGAATTTGCATATAAAACATTTGAGGCTACAAATACACTAGGTTTGATTTTCCATAAAGATCAAACTTAAAAAGTGAAGTTTTAGGTAAGTGAAATTCCAATGAGGGGCTTTCAAAAATTTACAAGAATGCCTTTGATATTAGAGGCAATCAAAATCTTTAAAAGTAAAAACAGATTATTTTGATATAATATTTTTTCTCTAAGTCCAAGATTATCTCATTTCAGAATTTGCATATAAAACATTTGAGGCTACAAATACACTTCTTGCATTAGCAGTTTTGAGACAATTTTTGCCTTAAGTCCTAAATAGTAAAGGACAGAGAATTTGCAGCTTCCCAAATAAGATCAAAGGGGCTCATTAGCTAGCAAATTGAGATGCTAGTTTTGAAACATTCGTGTAGGGGAGAAGATTGATATACACTCAAAAAAGGGACTAAATAAAAAGTTATATTATTAAAATTCTACTTTCTTGATGTATACACTAATACTTATTTTATCCTTGTTTCTTTCACTTGAAAACACATTATGAATTCTCTTAAATATATGATTAATCTTCATAAACATATTTTAAAGCCCATTTAGGAATATATGGAAATGAATATATTTGAAGTTAGAGAACAGATACTGTAGGTTGTCTGATTTAGGTAAAGATTAAAGTAACGGTTTTGTATTGTAGTCTAACCATGATCAGGTGGAGAAAAGGAAATTCTCTGTGTCCCCTCTCCTTCTAAAACACACAACACTCCTTGTTATCCATTTCACAAATCTTGGAATACTACTATACATGAGTTATCTTTGATCTATTTTCTTTTAAAAATTTTAAAACATATGTAGTTAATGACATACTATCTATGGCTTTGTCCTCTTGAAATCCATGTTAGTTCTTAAAAATATTTCTGAGAAATGCTATAGTAGTTTTCTTCTTTCTCATCATTTTGGTAACTGCAAGTCTTATAACAACCCACATTTTTTTCATTAGATTTATCTCAAATGCCACATTCAAATCATATGCTTATATATAATCTTTACATTTAAGTTAAATGTCATTGATCCAGTGGGCAAAACTAGTTTTAGAAAATCTAGCTACAGAGTAGCATTTAAGCTATCAGTTCAAATCTGATACACATTTTAAAAATATAAGACAAGAATATTTTGTTGACTACAGTCTTCCTTTCTTTCCTTTCTCACATTGATAATAATTCTCCAGTTAAAAAAGAACATTGTCAATTTGTTGGCTGCCATAACAAAAACTATAGACTGGATGGTTTGAATAGAAATATATTTTCTCACAGTTAGGGAGGCTGGGAAATCCAAGATGAAGGTACTGGTGGATTTTGTTCCTGAAGAGAATATTCTTCCTTATTTACAGAAGGTCATCTGCCTTTTTATTACAATCCAGAAGAAGAAGTGAGCCCTGGTATCTCTTCTTCTACTTATAAAGCCACCAGTCTTATTGATAAGGGGCCCACCCCATGTCCTCAATTAGTCTGTATTACCTTCTGATAGAATCTATTTCCAAATATATGTACATTGGAGATTAGGGTCTCAAAATGAATTTTGGTGAGGGTGAGGGTTGGGGGGTAGAAAACACAGTCCACACCATTGTATTGTACAGACCATGTGAGGAATCAGAATAATATTTTCAAAATCTTGTTGCTGTCATCAAAGAATACATAAATTAGTGGGGTAATTGATTAGGAAAATAAAAATGAGTTCAAGTGAATAAAATCATTACATAATAAGCATTTAAAAATTAAGAAAATAAACTGTTTAAAATAAAATATGACCTTTATATGAGTCACGGTTATGTCTGTATTTGCTTATAGAGTCAATATTCTTAGTTTGGTAGAAGGCAATGGCATCCCACTCCAGTACTCTTGCCTGGAAAACCCCATGGATGGAGGGGCCTGGTAGGCTGCAGTCCATGGGGTCTCTAGGAGTCGGACACAACTGAGTGACTTCACTTTCCCTTTCCCAGTTCATGCATTGGAGAAGGAAACGGCAACCCACTCTAGTGTTCTTACCTGGAGAATCCCAGGGATGGGGGAGCCTGGTGGGCTGCCATCTATGGGGTCGCACAGAGTCGGACATGACTGAAGTGATTTAGCAGCAGTAGCAGCAGTTAAAGCATACAGTATTGTTAACAATGATAAAAGACCAAAACTATACAATCATTATTTGTTAGTTTGAGTAGTTTATTTTAGGATAGCAAAGGCATGATAAAATAGAAACTCATCATCATGCAATTCAAAAGACTGGGGAAATTTTCTAAAGATTTTCACAGTCTCTTCATTTATAAAATAGGAATAAAAATATTTGCTCTAGCCACCAGGTGTTGTGACAAACAAAGATGCTTTAAGTGGAAAATTTAAAAACAAAAAAAAAAAACAAAAAACACTGCCTGTATATGCAAATACAAAGTGTTATACTAAAGTTCCTAAATGGTGAGGCTTTGCTCAATTAATTTTTACTGAAACTATTTCAGAGTACCATAAAGTTTTACAACTGAGCTTAAAATTTCTGATTATCTGTCAAAGGAAAGCATTGACAGGAAATGCTGTGAGTACTTCCTAGTGCTGTGCAGCAGGATAATGAGATTAGAACCCAGGAAACAGACTGGCCACACACACACATGCAAGGTTCACCCACAATGATACTAGGTGAGAGTAGAGATTTCCTGAGAGCTAATCTAAATGAGAGAGGAAAAGGAAGGGGTATGTGTGAAGATTAAAAAGTCTAAGTGGAAACCTTGGACCTGTCTACATTTAAAGTGTGACAAATATAGAAAGAAAAAAAACACACACACACACACACACAGAGAAAGTCACAATCCTAGGAAAACATGAAGAGTGAGTCAGGAGACAAGGTATATAAGACTTGAGCTACGTTCCTGAAGCTTTTATCAAGTGCATAGACTGGTTTAAAAAAAAAAAAAAGAAGAAGAAGAGTCTATGAAAACTGAGTAAAGGGTAAAAAGAGTTTTTTCTTGATCAAGCCAAACCAATTTAAGATGATTTAAATGAATATGAAAGAAGATTAGTCAGATTTGAAACTCTTATTATTTGAAACCATTGCTTATAATTAGACTTTCAACTCTCAGAACATGTTATATATTCTCCATATTTATTTTTACATGTATATCATTGTTTCATTAATTAAGCTTCATTGCTCAAACAGTAAAGAATCTGCTGCAACGCAGGAGACCAGAGTTTGATCCCTGGGTTGGGAAGTTCCTCTGGAGAAAGGAATGGCAACTCACTCCATTATTTTTGCCTAGAGAATTCCATGGACAGAGAAGCCTGGCGGACTACAGTCTGTGGGATTGCAAAGAGTCTGACATGACTAAGCGACTAATGCAAGCATGCAAGGACATAAAGAGAAAGAAAATAAGCTGATGAGAACCTGGACTGAAATGACAGTGGAAATGACAGGTAGACAAAATTAGAGGCATGTTTTTAGAAGGGAAAAAAATGTAGCAACATTGATGACAAATGACATAACATGGGGAAAGTGAAAAATCTCACAGTTGTGTCTGACTTTGGGACCCACAGACTGTAGCCTGCCAGGCTCCTTTGTCTGTGGAATTCTCCAGTCAAGAATACTAGAGTGGTAGCTGTTCCCTTCTCCAGGAAATCTTCCCAACCCAGGAATCGAACCCAGGTCTCCTACATTGCAGGTGAATTCTTCACCATCTGAGCCAAGAAAGAATAAAAAATGACCAAGAATCACACCTGAGAAAGTTACTGGTACAAAAAGGGATGGGAAATTTCAGAGGGAAAGAATAGAAAGGCCATTTGATGAGCTAATTTTGGACATGTTAAATGATATTTGGACAGCTTACTCTTTGAAAACAGTAAAAAAAGAAAATCAGGCAAGAATATACAATGGTGTAAAGACAATCTCTTTAACAAGTGGTGCTGGGAAAACCGGTCAACCACTTGTAAAAGAATGAAACTAGATCACTTTCTAACACCACACACAAAAATAAACTCAAAATGGATTAATAGAGCCTGGTGGGCTGCCGTCTATGGGGTAACACAGAGTTGGACACGACTGAAGTGACTTAGCAGCAGCAACATACTACTGTAGTCTACCAGTAGACAATCTACTTCAGTAGACTGAAAAGAAGTTGAAGTTCTGAAACTGCTTCTTAGTGGTGAGGGGGATACAGTTTTTTTTATTTTTATTTTTTAAATTTTGTTACTTATGTAAATGAAAATCTCTGTTCCTTTATTGTAGAAAATTCATCATAAATTCACCTTGCATAGATCCTTTCTGTGAAAAATTCATCACAAAAGATAACTTCCTCTTATTATGAAATGTGTATTGTATCTTTGCCCCCAAACAATAAATACACCTAGGAATATGTTTAAGCTAATCTTGCTCAAGGATTTAAAACATCATAAAGAGAGGGTGTACTTAATAGTCACATACTGGGTTTTATCAGAAATTCTCAGGTTTTTCTCAACACAACTTTCTCCAAGTTAAATTGGTTTAGCAGAAAATCAGAAAAATAATAAAAACCATCATGAGACTTTCTATCAAAATAGATTTCCATACCTCTACCTATTAATTTGTAGACCTAATTTTGTTAATCTCATAGGACATTCTTGACAACTATGTGCGTTAAGCCTTAAGAGTAAGACATGACTGAGAGGCCAAATTGAACTGAACTTGGTATGCAGAAAAGCATTCCTTGAGACAAATCTAACAGCATTATGTGAATCATGCATTTTTTCCCTCTGGCAAATACATAGGCTTGATTTTGTAAAAATCAATAATAAAGGTCAGCATTAACCTAGTTTTGTCTTAGTCACTTAATTAATAGTCGAATTCAGTGATCAGTGAAAACGCTGACTCTCTTCAGGACACACCAGGATACATAGATTCCCTCTGCTCCTTTTAGATCAGTGGTTGTCTTTATAGATCAATGATGCTCAAACTTTGCTGCCTATTTACATTATCTGAGGGTGATTAAACTTTTGCTTACTAGGTTCCAGATCCAGAGATTCTAATTTAATGGATCTGGAGTTTGGATCTGGATATCAGGAGTTTCAGATCTCCAAGTAATTCTAGGGGCTTGTTAGGTGGCGCTAGTTGTAAGGAATCTACCTATCAATGCCGGAGATGTGGATTTGATCCCTGGGTTGAGAAGATCCCCTGGAGTAGGAAATGGCAACCTACTTCAGTATTCTTGCCTGGAGAATCCCCTGGACAGAGGAGCCTGGTGGGCCACAGTCCACAGGGTCGCAAAGAGTCGGACACGACTGAGCGTGCGCACACACACACACACGCACACACACAATTCTAAAGTACAAATTTGAGAACTTTGATGTTCTGTTGTTTCCCTCTCAAATCCTTTCAAAAACCTAATGAACTAATAAATACTGATGTGTTTTACTCCAGAAGTTCAGTGAAGTGTTTGGGAGGCAAATGACTGAAATTTACTGAATGTTTTCTTTTTTATCCTTGCCAATTTGGAACTGGTTTAATATTTTGAACATGACATGAATATAGGTGGCTTTCTTCTGAAAGGTATTTGAAATTCCTTGGTACACAAAATACCAGCTGCACTGAAGTACTCTGCTTACCAACATCTTAAAACAAGGGGAGTGGGGGATGTCACTGAATATTTTTTATACTTCTTTTTATATCCTTGCTTTTCTTTCTGAAACAAATTTTTAGAATAGAATATAGGGAAAATATGTACTGTTTATAAATTTCTATATTCTTGATAATTATTTTATTATGTATTTACTCCATCATCTGACATTTTTAAAATATATATTAAGTCTAATTATGCTGGATGATTTGAATTTTTAAATTTATTCTCACAATAATCCTATAAGCCATCAATCATTAAGTTCATTTTACTGGTGAAAGAAAAGTTGGAAACAAAAAAGCTAAAACAAAAAAACTTGCCCCAAACTACACAACTAGTAGGTGTTCAGAAAGATTTAACCAAAGTATTTCTTTCTCTGAAATTCATGGTCTTTCTATATCACCACAAACATAATTCTTAACATTTAACAACTGTTGAGTGTTTTTAAAGTGTTAGTTACTCAGTTATGTCTCTTTGAGACCCCATGGGCTATAACCCACCAGGCTCCTCTGTCCATGAGATTTCTTTTTTTTTTTTTGTATTTATTTATTTTTTTACACGAATTCCCAAACATGAACCCCCCTCCCACCTCCCACCCCACATCTTCCCTCCAGATCATCCCCATACACCAGCCCCAAGCATCCTGCATCCTGCATTGAACATAGACTGGCAATTCATTTCTTACATGATCGTATACATATTTCAATGTCCAGGCAAGAATACTGAAGTGGATTGCATTTCCTTTTCCAGGTGATCTTCCTGACCCAGGGACTGAATTCAAGTCTCCTGAACTGCAGGTAAATTCTTTACCATCTGAGCTACCACACCAAGTCTTTTCATTCTTTTTTTTTTTTTTTTTTTGGTTGTACCATGTACCACGAGGCATGTGGGAATCTTAATTCCTCCACCAGGGATAGAATTTATGGCCCATCAGTAGAAAAACTGGTCTTAATCACTGGGCCACCAGTGAAGTCTCTAAGTCTTTTGATTCCTACTTTCTGTAAGATTCTTTTCGTATGGTAAGTAAAATTTGGACATCTCAGTTGTGTTAGGGTAAACTAAAGCACATTAGGGAACACAGTGCATATAGAGGCCTCTGTTTTAGTTCAATCCTGCTTCAAGGGCACTGGTGCCACCTTTTTTCTGGCATACATGCTTATAACTGGTTTTGTAAAACACAGCATCACAGCAATATGTCATACATAAGGGCAAACAATGAGATTTGCAATGGTGTGACTCATTTAAAAGTGACAGCTATGAGATTTCTTCTTGTCCTTTATCAGCTATTTAGTTAGAAAGTTAACCTTTCTTAACTGATACCCACCTGCAGATTTAATAGATTAATTCCTGATTATGAACTGATATCTTTAAACAAAAAATTGTTTTTAATTATGGCAATCAAATTTATTGATATGATATCAACATAATCAGATTGAATGATATAATTAAAAAACATACAGTATATTAATTTTTGTGGATTAAATTTTCTAAGTTTTCTAGATTAATAGCTGACAACCGGAGCCTCTTGGAGGACACTGAGCAATATTTGTAAACATTTTTGATTGTCACACTTGGGGACAGGGTGCTAATATAACCTATTAAACAAACAAATCTAGTGGATATAGTGCAGTAGCCAGGGCACTGCAAACCATCCTATAATACACAGGATAACTTCCTACATGTGACTGTAAAAAATGTCAACGGCTGCAAATTGGGAAACATTATTTTAGAAGTGTTTGTATGATCAAAACCAAAGTCATATTCCAAATATTTGCTATCTTCTTTCATTGACTGTACCTGGTAAAAGGGAAGGAAACTTTATGGAGCTTACAAATCTTGACAGACAACCATGAATTAAAATACTGAAGAAAGGGCATCTGTATTAGTGTTTTCTTAAATGTTGAAATTAGAAAATTATGCATGAAAATAGATAGCCAAATTCTAACAGTGTGCTAATGGAAATTTCTAGAAGTTTGTTCTTAAAGGGTAAAAGATGGCCTTTCATTCTTCCTTCAGCATTTCCTGGAAACTGATCTAATGAAGGAAAAATCTTGATGTATTTTATTTGCTGACTAGCCAGAAGAACTGACTATTCTGACCAGAACTGATGTGACTGGCTGGTCACAAATAACTATTGCTCCACAGAAGAAAAAACAACAAAATTTAAACTTTTCTAACTTGTAACTGCTATAACCTGGATATATAAGTACTTCACATTTGCTCTTTTAATCGTCATTTCACTGAAGTGACAGAGGCTTTAATGCTCCTTTTTAAGTCAAAAGAGATGTTTTCCACAGCAGGTACTCTCCATTTATGTGAAGTTAACGTGTTTGTGCCCTGACAGTTAAAAAAAGGGAAAAAGAACTGTAGAAAGCAAAAATCATTTGCTGCTGCTTACCACCTAGGGAAATAAAACCATCCTGTCCTTTCTGTTATCCAGAGTAAAAATAGCATAAGTAAATTCACTTTAAACTTTGACCTTAGCATTTTGACCAACTATCTCTGTCTCTTAAGAATACACTAAGATAATATTTCTGATACATCAGAAAATTAAAGTTGAAAATAACTCATGCAGAAGTATTAATCTTCTATTTATAAAATTCTCAGTTTCAAATCCCTGATTCAATATTCAAACTTAAATCTTCTCTTTTGAAACCTTTAAACCTTTATCTTTAAGCCAAAAAAATTTCGTGCTTTACCACCACTTCTTTTAATACTTTCAATAATTTATTTAAGTAAAGCATTCTTGAGGTAGGTAACAATCTAAAATGTAGAAACCCAAGAAGAGAAAAAAATCAAAATGCTTGAAGATTAATAATACCAAAGATAAGCATTATAAATACTTTCATGAATATCCTTCTAGAATGTGATATGTAAAACATTTGAGGTTTCATATCATCAATTTCACTTAAATACATTGTCAACAGATAGTTAAATCAATGGATAGGCCCAATGTCATTTTAATGACATCTAGTATTTTTTATAACTATTAATTATTCAATTAATCCTATATTTCTCAATGTTGAAATCATTTCCAATATTTTAAGTAATGTTTTAATGAGTATTCTCCTTATATATGTTTTCATATATTTCCTGAAAACAATTCCAACAAAATGGAATTGTTGGGTAAAACTTGGCATTTTTGTTGATATTAATGGATTCAGTTCAATACTTCAATTCAGTCGCTCAGTCGTGTCCGACTTTTTGCAACCCCATGATTCACAGCACGCCAGGCCTCCCTGTCCATCACCATCCAAAATTTACATAAAGTTCTAGCCCTTCCATTTGGGAATTTTTGAGTTGCTGCTTATTAAAATTTCAGTACAAGTTAGTGATGCTAGCAGTAAAGAACCCACTTGACAATGCAGGAGACATAAGAAACATGAATTTGATTCTTGGATCTGGAAGATCCCCTGGTTGAGGGCAGGGCAACCTACTCCAATATTCTTGCCTAGAGATTCTCATGAACAGAGGAGCCTGGCTGTTTACACAGTTCATGAGGTCACAAAGAGCCAAATACAACTGAAGAGATAGCACACATACAGGCACCACTTAGTAGTATCTGATGATCTATTCCATTTATTTTCTTTCTTCCCAGCATAATCTGAATGCACGATGGGCTTACATGTCATTTGCAGCATGCTGGAAAACATGTAATACCTGATTCTTGAGAAGAAAGTAGGGAAAAGGCCCTGATTGGCTGGGTTTCCATTTCATGGTATAAATGCTTTCCTGGTGGCCAATTTTGAGCTTCCAATGTACCATTACTGAATGCAGAGTAGGAAGGAGGTACCCACGATTGGCTCTAATGAGCTGCTTTGTGCCAGCTCCAGTATACCTCTGTTTATAGTTCTGAATTGAGGAATGTTTGTGGTGAGTACTTCTGTCCTCATTGGCCAATGTGAAGGTCAAGCTTTCACTACTTGATGCTGAGAACAGGCTTTTGTATTCATCATTAAAGATAGTGCTTTATCTAATTGTCTGGAAAAGGCAAGGCATTGTAACTCTTCTGGAAATAACACAATTATCTCTCTGGATGACTCTGCCCCAGACTTGGTTCCTGATCGCTTTATAGTTTCTACCATGGAACCCAAAATTCCCACAACAATTTCATGGCAGCTAGGTGAGTATTTGGCTCTCTTGGAGACTTGGATCCCAGAAATTTGGGGATATTATCTCTGCCCATGTAAGCTGAGGAAGACTTGAAGGGTAGGGTGTCTGTATTGGACTCTCATTGCCATTTCTACTCAACTTCAGCTACATTGGCTTAGCTTTTTCTGCATTTATGTATCCATATGGGGCTTCCCTGGTGGCACAGTGGTAAAGAATCCACCTGCCAGTGCAGGAGCTGTAAGAGACTTGAGTTTGATCCCCGAGTTGGAAGACCCCCTGGAGGAGAGCATGGCAGCCCACTCCAATATTCTTGCCTGGAAAACTCCATGGACAGAAGAGCTTGGCAGTCCTTGGGGTTGTGAAGATTCGGACATGACTGAGGATGTATGCATCAAGAGTTCTATATGATCAGTAGCCCAAAAGTCCCCAATTGTTTCAGATCCCAAACCTAACTATTGATTTCAAGAGATTCCATGCCCCATACCATGCCTGGGTTTGGTGTTTGGGAGATAGATAAGAGTTCAGTGTGTACACTGGAATCTAAACTGTATTCTGTTTTACTAATCCTTTCCAAGCCTCCAGCCCCGGCAGAGATTTGTTTGTCCTTGCTTTCAGAAGAGCTCTAATGTAATTGCCACATTATTTTTAATCCAGTAGGTCATGTGTATAAACTCTAACTCTTAGGCTTCTCAGGTTTAGCTTAAGATGAAGAAATTATGATCTCTATAATTCCATTTTAAGACAAAGTATTCTTTCTCAACTGCCTCACTATTAAGAATCTTCTTGCAATTCAGGAGAGCCAGGGTCAAGAAGATTCCACGAAGAAGGAAATGCCAACCCATTTCAGTATTCTTGCCTGGAAAATCCATGGACAGAGGAGTCTGGCAGGCTACAGTCCATGGGATTGCAAAGAGTCAGACATAACTGAATGACAAACACTCTCACTCATTTTGAGAACCAAAAGCACATTGGATATCATGTTTCTGTTTTATGATAATTTAACATATAAACATTTGTAAATCAGAGCTGAGTGATACATATATTTGCCTTACTTTTTTTTTACTTCTGAGGCAATGCATGTCACTATATCATTGAAATGTGAGATTGTAAAAAAGAAAAGCAGGTTAAATCCTATATATCATGCTAAAATAGGTTATTATCAATGCTAGTTAAGTACTGGGAATTCTGTGATGACCAAGGCAGGCATGCTGTCTTTATAAAAGTTACAGTCAAATTAGGATAACAAATTTACAGTATTCTAAGTGGAAGTATTAGAGAAGTGCTGGGTGCTATGTGAGCTCATAAGTATCACCCCTAACCTAGCTTGTATAGACAACAAAAAATTCTATTGAAAACAAAAATGAAGGACTATGACTAGTAAACTGTCTCAAGATAGTGTGTGTTTGAGATTGATTTTTTTTTCTTTGCTCCATTGAGAAATAACTTACAGTGCTGTGTAAGTTTAAACTATAAAGACTTAAGTTACATGTATCATGAAATGATTACCATAAGAAATGAGCATCTGTCTTCTCATATAGATACAAAATTAAAAAAAAATCCAAAAAGTATATAAGGTAAAAAAATATTGTTTCCTCTTGATCGGAATTCAACTTTCATATATGACATTGAATGGTATTAACTATACTGACCATGTTGTTCATTATATTACTAGTACTTATTTATGTCATAACTGGAAGTTTGTACCTTTGTCCACCTTTTATCCAGTTCCCTTTCTCCCTAAGCCCCACATCTTGCAACCACAATTCTGACATCACTTTGCACCATCAGTGTAAATGTCAAAACTAAAAATGGCTAAATTGTGTTATTGTGAGGATATTTTGGACCTAGCCTTACCTTTAGAAGTTTTACTGGGTGCTCACTCTACCTAGATCAGTCTTTCAAAATATCCAAAGGGGTCACTTCTCAATGTCTAACACCAGACTCAACCACTTTTCAAACACTGCCTTATCAATGTGGCTACTTTGACCAAGCTATTTAAGACCACAACTGATTTGACTTTTCCTGTTTTATATTTTATTCATATCATTTCTGACATTATTGTCACATTTGTTACAATGTTTATTTTCTATCTCCCCTATCAAAATAGCAATTGCATAATTAGATAAATTTTTACATTTTGCTTATTGCTGTATCTCAAATACCTAAACTGAGTCTTAAGCATAGTGGGTGTCAAATATTTGTTGCTGGAAAGGATCAGTGATTCCAGTTGTATATCTGCTTGTTTAAGTAATATTTTTTAATTTCTATTTCAGAGAATATAAATATTGATATTTATTGATAATTAAGTGCGCAGAAATTTTAAACTATAATTTATTTTGCCTCTAAATCCCTTACTCTTGTTTTCTTTTGTTTTTCATATTAGAGATTTCTCAAATATCTAATGAGTTTTTTCTCAGCAACATTACTCAAGAGCTGCTGCTGCTGCTGCTGCTAAGTTGCTTCAGTGGTGTCCAACTCTGTGCGACTCCATTGATGGCAGCCCACCAGGCTCCCCCATCCCTGGGATTCTCCAGGCAAGAACACTGGAGCAAGGTACTATAAAGCTTGTTAGAGACTCTAAATGCATGTTTACATGGTAGACTTCACTTTAGATTGATCAGGTAGAGATGGAATGGTCTGTTTGCGATGCCAGAAGCAGCAGTTGTAAGTAGTTCTCCCTTGGATAGTTAGTTTCTTCAGAGAGGAATTTTCTAGTTGTAACTTGGATAGTAAACATATTTCTATGTCTGGTTAATATACATTTGAATATCTAATTGGGAAAGATTGCTAGCAATATTATTCTTAAATGTATGGACTTTAAGTTGATTCAAAGGTCAGCAAACTACTGTCTATGGGCCAAATCTAGCCTGTTATTATAAAACTTTATTAAAACACAACAATGCCTACTTATTTACATAACATCTATAGCTTTCATCATGCTGTGCTGTATTAGTTGCTCAGTTGTGCCCAACTTTTTGCAATCCTATGGACTGTAGCCCACCAGGCTGCTCTGTCTATGGAATTCTCCAGACAAGAATACTAGAGTGGATTGCAATTCCCTTCCCCATGGGATCTTCCCTACCTAGGGATTGAACCTGGGTCTTCTCACATAGCAGGCAGATTCTTTCCCATCTGAGCCATCATGCTACAACTTCACAATTTATTGCAACCAACCACAGAACTGCAAAACCTAAAGTATTAGCTATTTGAATTCTTACAAAAAAATATGCCCACTCTGATTCTGATATGGGTGCTCTCAGCCATTAGGCTTGTTGTCTTGTGTCTCTGTGTGCTATAAACTCTAATTCAATTTCATATAGGGAACATTCACTCCCCTGCTGCGTGGTAGGAGGTAGATTTTGTCCCTACTGGATAGATGGAAATTTATGAGTTTACCTGCTCCAATACAATAATCTTACTTTTTCAGTGTCACCTCTCACTTTTGCCTTATCAGACAACAAAATTTGTCCTTCCCTTCATCTTTCCAGGAAAAAGCAGCAAAACTTAATTTTTATGTCCATTGGTCCTAAAGACACTTTGATATCATCTTGGTTTTATATCTATATAAAAGACTTACTGTCCTGTTCACTTTTGTTATCTCAAGATAACATCTTTGGTTGCTTGACTGACTTTTTTATTTTTTGCTGTGAATTTTTAGTTTTTTTAAAACTCTTGTTTTCTGGAAGAAATATAGATTAAAAATCACATCCGATCCATTGTGCTAAATTTGAAGTCACTGGTACTATTTTTAATTTCCTATGCTTAAGATGTAATTGAGTTTTTAACCTAATTAATATAAATTTAAACAACTTTATGAGATTTTCAGTTCAGTTCAGTTCAGTCACTCAGTCGTGTCCGACTCTTTGCGACACCATGAATTGCAGCACACCAGACCTCCCTGTTCATCACCATCTCCCGGAGTTCACTCAGATTCACTTCCATCGAGTCCGTGATGCCATACAGCCATCTCATCCCCGGTCGTCCCCTTCTCCTCCTGCCCTCAATCCCTCCCAGCATCAGAGTCTTTTCCAATGAGTCAACTCTTTTCATGAGGTGGCCAAAGTACTGGAGTTTCAGCTTTAGCATTATTCCTTCCAAAGAAATCCCAGGGCTGATCTCCTTCAGAATGGACTGGCTGGATCTCCTTGCAGTCCAAGGGACTCTCAAGAGTCTTCTCCAGAACCACAGTTCAAAAGCATCAATTCTTTGGCACTCAGCCTTCTTCACAGTTCAACTCTCACATCCATACATGACCACAGGAAAAACCATAGCCTTGACTAGACGGACCTTAGTTGGCAAAGTAATGTCTCTGCTTTTGAATATACTATCTAGGTTGGTCATAACTTTTCTTCCAAAGAGTAAGTGTCTTTTAATTTCATGGCTGCAGTCACCATCTGCAGTGATTTGGGATCCCCCCAAAATAAAGTCTGACACTATTTCCACTGTTTCCCCATCTATTTCCCATGAAGTGATGGGACTGGATGCCATGATCTTCGTTTTCTGAATGTTGAGCTTTAAGCCAATTTTTTGCTCTCCTCTTTCACTTTCATCAAGAGGCTTTTTAGGTCCTCTTCACTTTCTGCCATAAGGGTGGTGTCATCAGCATATCTGAGGTTATTGAAATTTTTCCCGGCAATCTTGATTCCAGTTTGTGTTTAGTGTTCCACTTTTTAAAAAAGTGAAACTGTGACATAAATATGGTGTTTGGGAGAGTATGTGAGCTTAATTGGCTAAAGACTGAAAAGAGTATGTAAGTTTGCTTAATATTTTTACCAGTTTTATTTTATGTATCTCAATGGTATGCAATTTAATAAATAAAAATTCATGACTTTTTAACTGGTCTGTACTTCAACAATAAAAACTAGTTCCTGGGGCCCATTTAATGCTTAAACATTTATTGTGCATAAAAGGAAAATATTTCCAAAGGATTTTAACCACAAAAGTGCAAAATGAAGTGCTCTTTCTTGTTGCTTCAACTCATTTAATAATTATTTTTGACATTCATGTCCATATATATCTTACACACTGTATATAATTATTTCATTATTTTGTTATACTCATGAAAGTGAAAGTGAAGTTGCTCAGTCGTGTCCGACTCTTTGCGACCCCATGGATTGTAGCCTACCAGGCTCCTCTGTCCATGGGATTTTCCAGGCAAGAATACTGGAGTGGCTTGCCATTGCCTTCTCCAGGACGTCTTCCCCACCCAAGGATTGAACCCGGGTCTCCAGCATTGCAGGCAGATGCTTTACCTTCTGAGCCACCAGGAAAGTCATACTCATAAATATGCATGAATATCCATTGGGGTAGCATAATGATCACCCCCTCCCCAAATAGTCTATGTCCTAATATGTCTACATACATTTCCCTTGGTACATCACAGATATGTTGAAAGATAAGAACTTTAACATAAGGATATTATCCTGAGATTATGAAACAACTATTTTTTAAAATTAAATATTATTGGGGTATAAATACTTTGAAATGTTGTGTTAGTTTCTACTGTACAACAAAGTGAATCAGCTTTACATATACATGTATGCATATATCCCCTCACTTTTGGATTTTCTTCCCATTTACGTCACCACAGAGCTTTGAGTCATATCTGACTGATTGAGATCCCATGGACAGTAGCCTGTCAGGTTCCTTTGTCCATGACAAGGAATACTGGAGTGGATTGCCATTTCCTACTCCAGGGGATCTTCCTAAGTCAGGGATAAAACCTGTGTCTCCTGCATTGGCAGGCAAATTCTTTACCACTGAGCCACCTGGGAAATTATACATAGTATCTATAGTGTATATATGTCAATCTCCCAATTCATCCCATCCCTTTTCTCCACCCTTGATATCCGTATGTTTCCTCTCTATCTCTGTGTCTCTATTTTTGTTTTCTAAATAAAATCTATATCATTTTCTAGCTTCCAGATATGTGCATTTATATACAGTATTTGTTTTTCTCTTTGACTGACTTTACCCCATATGACAGTCTCTAGGTCCATCCACATCTCTACAAATGACCTAATTTCATTCTTTTTATAGCTGAGTAACATTACACTGAAAATACATGCTACATCTTCTCTATCCATTCCTCTGTTGATTGACATTTAGATTGCTTCTACATCTTGGCTAAATCTTAAAGGAATCAGTCCTGGATATTCATTGGAAGGACTGATGCTGAAGCTGAAACTCCAATACTTTAGACACCTGATGCGAAGTACTGACTTACTGGAAAAGACCCTGATGCTGGGTAGTAAGATTGAAGGCAGGAGGAGAAGAGGATGAAAGAGGATGAGGTGATTGGATAGCATCACTGACTCAATGGACATGAGTTTAAGAAAGCTCCATGAGTTGGTGATGGACAGAGAAACTTGGCATGCTGCAGTCCATGGGGTCACAAAAAGTTGAACACAACTAAGCAATTGAACTGACTGGCTTGGCTACTGTAAATAGTGCTGTATTGAGCATTAGGATTCATGTGTCATTTTGAATTATGGTTTTCTCTGGGTATATGCTAAGTAGTGGGATTGCTGGGTCATATAGTAGTTCTATTTTCAGTTTTTAAAGGAAACTCCATACTGTTCTCCATAAAGGCTATATCAATTTACATTCCCACCTGGAGTGCAAGAAGGTTACTCCATATCCTCTGGAGCATTTGTTGGTTGTAGATCTTTTTAATGATGGCCATTCTGACAGATGTGGGGTGACACCTCATAGCAGTTGTGATCTTATTGTAGTTTTGTTTTGCATTCTCTAATAATTAATGATGTTGAGGATCTTTTCATTTGTTTGGTGGCCATCTGTATGTCTTTTTTGGAGAAATATCTATTTAGGTTTTCTGCCCAATTTTTGATTGGGTTATTTGTTTTTCTAATTTGAGCTGCATGAACTGTTTGTATATTTCAGAGATTAATTCTTTGTCAAGGGCTTATGAAACAGCTATATGTTTATAACAAAACAGAAGAATATAGTTACAACATTTATATAGGAAAATCTTTGTCAGTTGCTTATGAAACAACTATATGTTTAAAAGGAAGCAGAAGAATATTAAAATGTTTATAAGAAAACTTTACTTAACCTGAATATTTTTTAAAAACCCACTAACCTGAGGGAAAAAATATTTCTTAAAAAACGTTAAGAGACTAAAAAGGAAAGCCACTGTTTGGGACAGGATAATTTTTTTTTTTTTTAAGAGCTTCCATTTTACTTTATTTTACTTTACAGTACTCTATTGGTTTTGGCAAGATGGATGCTACAAACATATAACACTATGGTGTGCATGCAGTGTCTCAACTCCGCTGGACCTGCCCTGCCTGTGGCGCACAAACACTCAGGCTCTACGTGGCTCCGCTGGGAACCATCTGAGGCCAGCCCTAGGCTGCATGCCCTTCCCTGATCTAAGCCACTCAGGTTCAGTGCTCAGGTAGTCTTCAGTGGCACAGGTTCAGTTGGGACTGCGTTTTGTGCCCTTCCCAGGTCCGAGTAACTCAGGCGTTTGGCGAGCACGGTAGCTGCGACTTGTCGCCTTTCCCGTATCTGCTGCTCGGTTTTCTGGGTGTANGCATGCCCTTCCCTGATCTAAGCCACTCAGGTTCAGTGCTCAGGTAGTCTTCAGTGGCACAGGTTCAGTTGGGACTGCGTTTTGTGCCCTTCCCAGGTCCGAGTAACTCAGGCGTTTGGCGAGCACGGTAGCTGCGACTTGTCGCCTTTCCCGTATCTGCTGCTCGGTTTTCTGGGTGTACCGCTGGCACCTCTTGTGAGGCAGATGGTGAATGTCCAGAACCCCCAGAAGTCTTAGCAAAGAAGCCTGCTTGCAATTTGGTAGGTAAAGTCTCTCCGGGGCTGCGATTGCCCCCTTCCAGCCCTTCCGGCTCTGGCTGCCTGTTGCCGGCAGGGGATGGTCTGCAGCCGGCTAGTTCTTTTCTGCCCTTTGTTCCATGTGCGGTCCTGGAGGTGTCTTATGTCTGAGCTTTTCGTGTGGAAGCTATCCCACAGTCTGGTTTGCTAGCCCCAGTTAGTTCATTCTGGTTACGCGTGGCAGGACATTCCTGCCCGATTCTGAAAAGCACTGCAGCCAATGCCTCCCGCACCTCCCTGCCCTGCCCCCACTTGGTAATGGCAGATGAAGGCGTTTGCGCTGCTTTTCCGCTGGGCGAGTTACTGTTGGGCTTGTAATCTGTTGGTTTTCATTATTTATTTTTCCTTCCTGTTATGTTGCCCTCTGTGTTTCCAAAGCTCACCACAGACTCGGCAGGGAGAGTGTTTCCTGGCATTTGGCAACCTCTCTTCTTAAGCTTCCCTTCCCAGGACGGAGCTCCCTCCCCATCTCCTTTGTCTCTTTTTTTTTTCGTCTTTTATATTTTTTCCCCTACCTGCTTTTGAAGTCAACGCTCTGTTTTTCTGGGTGCCTGATGTCCTCTGCCAGCATTCAGAAGTTGTTTTGTCGAGTTTGCTCAGCGTTGAAATGTTCTTTTGATGAATTTGTGAGGGAGAAAGTGGTGTCCTCGTCCTATTCTTCTGCCATCTTAGGACCGCCCCCCTCTAAACATATATAATAAATAAAGGAAGGTCTCAGAATTTTTAACAGAATTTTACAAATTATTAAGAAAAAGGTATTTATAAACAGGCAAAAGGCTCTTTCAAACACTACACATACTCGAACATGTGAAACGTTTTTAAATGTGTGCTTCATTACAAAAAAAATAAATGTGAAACATGCAGTGTAATACCACTGCACATCTACCAGAATGATGAAAATGAGAGAAACAGACACAAAAAAGGCCAAGCCAGCTTCAGGAACAACTGGAACTGGCAACAGCAACCTATGGCATTAGAAGGCAGGAAGGTGATTACATTTGTTTGAAGGTAAAGCCCAGAGGAAGAGAAGCAGAGGCTTTGGGGGTGTTAGTTTCTATATCTTGAGCACTGAGCAGATTACATGGTTGTTTTAGTTTCTGACAATTCATCAAACTGTATTCTTGCCAGGTGTAAGTACACTTACCTGTACTCATACATTTCAATAGAAAGCTTCCTATAAAACTCCTCCCTGCAACACCTGCCACCAGTTTACCAGTGAATTATACCAAATGTTTAATGCTATTCAAAAACAACAGAACCCTACCATATTTTCCTCTTAGAAAATTAAGGTTGAATCCTGCAATCAAGTGTCTATTAAGCACTTTATTATATGCACTATTACATAATGTAATAGTGAATGCTAAATAAATCTATATATTTAATATATCCTGTCTATTCCTAACTGCTGTCTTTCCAATCATTAGATGATGCACAAGGAAATTACCCCTGGGAGTCAAGAAAAGAAACCTATGAGAATATTTTTTACAACTTGAGAACATATATCCCAATAAAGAAATATACATTTGTGAATTAAATACTATTATATAGCTCAAATTTCTCAAATGGGCTTCCCTAGTGGTTCAGATGGTAAAGAATCTGCCTGCAATGCAGGAGACCTGAGTTTAGTCCCTAGGTTAAGGAAATCCCCTGGAGAAGGGAATGGCTATCCACTAGAGTGTTCTTACCTTGAGAATCCCATGGACAGAGGGGCTTAGTGGACTATAGACCATGGGATTGCAAAAGAGTCAGACAGGACAGACTGATTAACATTTTCACTTTTCACAAAGAGCTCAAATAGAAAATGTGGACATGAAAGTACTTTCCTTCTGTGATATATTTAGAATACAATGCTGGTTGAGTCATTATTTACTATTAGGTAAAATAAATTACTGATAAATCATCATTTTTAATGCAAGTTAGGGCATCACACTTCTAAAAGAGTAAAATTTTAATGTTATAATTTCTTATCATTTACAGTCTTCCTGGGCATTTTTCACATAAAAATAAGTGATGAAACCTTGCACGAGGTTTATGATTTTCTGGGTCTACTTCTCCCAAGCACAATAAAATTTTAAGGCTACTCAGCAGAGTACTCTTGCCAGTACTCTTGCCTGGAAAATCCCATGGGTGGAGGAGCCCGGCAGGCTCTAGTCCATGGGGTCGCTAAGAGTCAGACACAACTGAGCGACTTCACTTTCTCTTTTCACCTTCATGCACTGGAGAAGGAAATGGCAACCCACTCCAGTATTCTTGCCTGGAGAATCCCAGGGATGGGGGAGCCTGGTGAGCTGCCATTTATGGGGTCGCACAGAGTCGGACACAACTGAAGCGACTTAGCTGCAGCAGCAGCAGCTGAGAAATGCCTGTTACATTTGTAGCCCTTTGCTTCTGTACCAAATAACCACAAATTAAGTGAGTTTAAACAATAGAAATGTATTATCTTACAGTTCTGGAGGTAAGAAGTCCAAATTAAGCATTGCTGGCCTAAAATCAAGATAGCAGTAGAGCTTCCCTCCTTTCTGGGTGCTCAAAGAGAGAGTTCTTGCCCTCACCCTTTTTTTAGCCACTAGAGGCAGCTTCTCTGACTTCTGGTACCCTCCTTACTTATGAGGATGCTCATGATGACATTGGGACCACCTGGATATTACAGGACTCCCTCTTCATTTCAAAGTTAGCTAAGGAGACACCTTACTTTCATTTATTAGTTCAATTATTTGCCATGTAATAAAATGTATTCACAGATTTCAGGATCTAAGATACAGTCATTGAAGGGGAATCATTATTTTACCTACCACACCTGTCAATACAATTACTTAAAGATGCTTTATCTTTTGTTATGTATATGTGTCAATATTGTAGAAAATATACAAAAAAGCATAAGCCAGTGTTGTGAAAATTCAGACATGATCATAATTTCCAACAGTTCAGTTCAGTTCAGTCTCTCAGTCGTATCTGACTCTTTGTGATCCCATGAACTGCAATACGCCAGACTTCCCTGCCCATCGCCAACACCAGGAGCCTACTCAAACTCATGTCCATGGAAACAGTGATGCAATCCAAACATCTCATTCTCTGCCATGCCCTTCTCCTCCTGCCTTCAATCTTCCCNCAACAGTTCAGTTCAGTTCAGTCTCTCAGTCGTATCTGACTCTTTGTGATCCCATGAACTGCAATACGCCAGACTTCCCTGCCCATCGCCAACACCAGGAGCCTACTCAAACTCATGTCCATGGAAACAGTGATGCAATCCAAACATCTCATTCTCTGCCATGCCCTTCTCCTCCTGCCTTCAATCTTCCCCGGCATCACGGTCTTTTCCAATTCCTCAGTTCTTTGCATCAGATCACTAAAGTATTGGAGTTTCAGCTTCAGCATCAGTCCTTCCAATGAATATTCAGGATTTCCTTTAGGGTGGACTGTTTTGATCCCCTTGCAGTCCAAGAGACTCTCGAGAGTCTTCTCCAACACCACAGTTCAAAGCATCAATTCTTTGATGCTCAGCTTTATTTTTATTTTTTATTTTTCTCTCTTTTTAAAAGAATTTTTACTTTAATTTACTTTACAATACTGTATTGGTTTTGCCATATATCATCATGAATCTGCCACGGGTGTACATGAGTTCCCAATCCTGAACCCCCCTCCCACCTCCCTCCCCATACCATCTCTCTGGGTCATCCCAGTGCACTAGCCCCAGCATCCTGTATCCTGCATTGAACCTAGACTGGCGATTCATTTCTTACATGGTATTATACATCCCACCCTCTCCCTCTCCCACAGGGTCCAAAAGTCTGTTCTATACATCTGTGTCTCTTTTGCTGTCTCGCATACAGGATTATTGTTACCATCTTTCTAAATTCCATATATATGCGTTAGTATACTATATTGGTGTTTTTCTTTCTGGCTTACTTCACTCTGTAGAATTGGCTCCAGTTTCAACCACCTTATTAGAACTGATTCAAACATATTCTTTTTAATGGCTGAGTAATACTCCATTGTGTATATGTACCACAGCTTTCTTATCCATTCATCTGCTGATGGACATCTAGGTTGCTTCCATGTCCTGGCTATTATAAATAGTGCTGCGATAAACACTGGGGTACACATGTCTCTTTCAATTCTGGTTTCCTCAGTGTGTATGCCCAGCAGTGGGATTGCTGGGTCATAAGGCAGTTCTATTTGCAATTTCTTAAGGAATCTCCACACTGTTCTCCATAGTGGCTGTACTAGTTTGCATTCCCACCAACAGTGTAAAAGGGTTCCCTTTTCTCCACACCCTCTCCAGCATTTATTGCTTGCAGACTTTTGGATCGCAGCCATTCTGACTGGTGTGAAGTGGTACCTCATTCTCTTTATTTTTAAGACGTATTTACTTATTTTATTTATCTTTGGCTGTGCTGGGTCTTTGTTGCTGCACAGGCTCTCCTCTAGTTGCGGTGAGTCAGGGCTACTCTCCAGCTGCGGTGCACTGGCTTCTCACTGCGGTGTCTTCTCTTGTGGAGCATTGGCTCTAGAGAGCCTGGGCTTCAGTAGTTGGGGTGCACAGGCTTAGTTGCCCTGCAGCATGTGGGATCTTCCTGGGCTAGGGATCAAGCCCATGTTTCCTGCTTTGGGAGGCGCATTCTTTACCACTGAGACACCAGGGGAGCCTTGTAATTACTCTTTATTGAAATAGAAAATTTCCTTGTATTCTCATTTTAGCAAGTATTTTTATAAGGAATGATCATTGAAGTTTGCTAAGTACTTTTTTTTGACAATAAAGATAGCAAGGAATTTGCCTGCAAAGCAGAAGACCAGAGTTCAAACCCTGGGTTGGGAGGATCCCCTGGAGAAGGGAATGGCAACCCACTCCAGGATTCTTGCCTGGAGAATCCCATGGACAGAGGAGCCTGGTGAGCTATAGTTCATCGAGTCACAAAGAGTTGGACACAACTGGGCAACTAACAGTTTCACATTTTCACTTTTTTTTTTTTTTTTACTTATATCTCTGTATTAAAATTGTGAATATTATACTGGGATTTTTGTATCCAATGTCATGACATGGAATAGGCTTTAATTTCATCTTTTTGTAATGCTCATATCAGGCTTTACTATCAAGTTTATTCTGACTTCATAAAAAAGAATTGGCAAGTGTTCCTTCTTTCCGTATTCTGCAAGAGTTTGTATGTAATCATGTGATTTCTTCCTTGAATATGTGAAATAATTCACTACTAAAAAACCATCTGGTTATGAAGTTTCCTTTATGAGATTTTTAAAAATTTATTCTTTTTAATTGGAGGATAATTGCTTTACAATATTGTGTTGGCTTCTGCCATACATCTACATGAATCAACCATAGTTACACATATATCTCTTCCCTCTTGAACCTCCCTCCCACCTCCCACATATCCCACCCCTCTAGCTTGTCAAAGAACACTGGGTTTGAGCTCCCTGTGTCATACAGCAAATTCCCACTGCCTATCTGTTTTCCATATGGTAATATATATGTTTCAATACTGGTCTCTCAGTTTGTACCATCTTCTCTTTTTCCCACTATGTCCACAAGTCTATTCTGTATGTCTGCATCTGTGAGATGGTTTTCAGTAATTCAATATCTTTATTTTTTTAATTTTTATTTTTACTTTATTTTACTTTACAATACTGTATTGGTTTTGCCATACATTGACATGAATCCACCACAGTTGTACATGAGTTCCCAATCCTGAACCCTCCTCCCACCTCCCTCCCCATATCATCTCTATGGATCATCCCCATGCACCAGCCCCAAGCATCCTGTATCCTGTATCGAAGATAGACTGGCGCTTCGTTTCTTACATGATAGTATACATGTTTTAATGCCATTCTCCCAAATCATCCCACCCTCTCCCTCTCCCTCAGAGTCCAAAAGTCCGTTCTATACATCTGTGTCTCTTTTGCTGTCTCGCATACAAGGTTATCATTACCATCTTTCTAAATTCCATATATATGTGTTAGTATACTGTATTGGTGTTTTTCTTTCTGGCTTACTTCACTCTGTATAATGGGCTCCAGTTTCATCCACCTCATTAGAACTGATTCAAATGTATTCTTTTTCATGGCTGAGTAATACTCCATTGTGTATATGTACCCCAGCTTTCTTATCCATTCATCTGCTGATGGACATCTAGGTTGCGTCCATGTCCTGGCTATTATAAACAGTGCTGCGATGAACATTACGGTACATGTGTCTCTTTCTATTCTGGTTTCCTCAGTGTGTATGCCTGGCAGTGGGATTACTGGGTCATAAGGCAGTTCTATTTGCAATTTCTTAAGGAATCTCCACACTGTTCTCCATAGTGGCTGTACTAGTTTGCATTCCCACCAACAGTGTAAGAGGATTCCCTTTTCTCCACACCCTCTCCAGCATTTATTGCTTGTAGACTTTTGGATCGCAGCCATTCTGAGTGGTGTGAAATGATACGTCATTGTGGTCTTGATTTGCATTTCTCTGATAATGAGTGATGTTGAGCATCTTTTCATGTGTTTGTTAGCCATCCGTATGTCTTCTTTGGAGAAATGTCTATTTAGTTCTTTGGCCCATTTTTTGATTGGGTCGTTTATTTTTCTGGAATTGAGCTGTATAAGTTGCTTGTATATTTTTGAGATTAGTTGTTTGTCAGTTGCTTCATTTGCTATTATTTTCTCCCATTC
>SJYX01020243.1:99068-130686 GCA_006410675.1 Oreotragus oreotragus
TGATAATGAGTGACGTTGAGCATCTTTTCATGTGTTTGTTAGCCATCCTTATGTCTTCTTTGGAGAAATGTATATTTAGTTCTTTGGCCCATTTTTTGATTGGGCCGTTTATTTTTCTTGAATTGAGCTGCAGGAGTTGCTTGTATATTTTTGAGATTAGTTGTTTGTCAGTTGCTTCATTTGCTATTATTTTCTCCCATTCTGAAGGCTGTCTTTTCACCTTGCTTATAGTTTCCTTTGTTGTGCAGAAGCTTTTAATTATAATTAGATTCCATTTGTTTATTTTTGCTTTTATTTTCTATATACTGGGAGGTGGGTCATAGGGGATCCTGCTGTGATTTATGTCGGAGAGTGTTTTGCCTATGTTCTCCTCTAGGAGTTTTAGAGTTTCTGGTCTTACATTTAGATCTTTAATCCATTTTAAGTTTATTTTTGTGTATGGTGTTAGAAAGTGTTCTAGTTTCATTCTTTTACAAGTGGTTGTTGACCAGTTTTCCCAGCACCACTTGTTAAAGAGATTGTCTTTAATCCATTGTATATTCTTGCCTCCTTTGTCAAAGATAAGATGTCCATAGGTGTGTGGATTTATCTCCGGGCTTTCTATTTTGTTCCATTGATCTACATTTCTGTCTTTATGCCAGTACCATACTCAGCTTTCTTTATAGTCCAACTCTCACGTGCATCCCTAACTACTGGAAAAACCATAGCATTGACTAATGGACTTTTGTCGGCAAAGTAATGTCTCTGTGTTTTAATATGTTGTCTAGGTTTGTCATGGCTTTTCTTCCAAGGAGCAAGCATCTTTTAATTTCATGGCTGCATTCACCATCTGCAGTGATTTAGGAGCCCAAAAATAGAGTCTCTCACTGTTTCAACTATTTCTCCATCTATTTGCCATGAAGTGATGGGAGCAGATGCCATAATGTTCAGTTCCGTTCAGTTCAGTCATTCAGTCATGTCCAACTCTTTGCAACCCCATGGAATGCAGCACGCCATGCCTCCCTGTCCATCACCAACTCCTGGAACATATAAGTTAAATAAACAGGGTGACAACATACAGCCTTGATATACTCCTTTCCTGATTTGGAAACTGTCTCTTGTTCCACATCTGATTCTAACTGTTTCTACTTAACTTGCACACAGATTTCTCAGGAGGCAGGTCAGATGATCTGGTTATTCCATGTCTTTAAGAATTTTCCACAGTTTGTTGTGATCCACACATTCAAAGATTTGGCGTAGTCAATAAAGCAGAAGCAGATGTTTTTGTCGAACTCTGTTGCTTTCTCAGTGATCCAACAGGTGTTGGCAATTTGTTCTCTGGTTCCTCTACCTTTTCTAAAACCAGTTTGAACATCTAGAAGGTCTCAGTTCATGTACTTTTGAAGCCTGGCTTGGAGAGTTTTGAGTATTACTTTGCTAGTGTGTGAGGTAAGTGCAATTTTGCAGCAGTTTGAGCATTCTTTGGCATTGCCTTTCTTTGGGATTGGAGTGAAAACTGACTTTTTCCAGTTCTGTGGCCACTGCTGAGTTTTCCAGATTTGCTTGCATATTGAGTGCAGAACTTTCACAGCATCATCTTTTAGGATTTGAAATAGCTCAACTGGAATTCTGTCACCTCCACTGGCTTTGTTCGTAGTGATGCTTCCAAGGCCTACTTGACTTTGCATTCCAGGAAGTCTGCTTCTAGTCTAGTGATCACACCATCGTGGTTATCTGGATCATGAAGATCTTTTTGATTTTTGTCAATGATAATTGCCATGGTCATTTGAAAAAAAAATTTTGATTTTCTATTTCTTTATTAATTTGATATAATTGATTGAACCCAGGTTTGATCCTTGAGTTGGGAAGATCTCCCTTGAAAAGGTAATTGTAGCCCACTCTAGTATTCTTACCTAGAGAATTCCATGAACAGTAGAGCCTGGCATGCTACAGTCTCCAGAGTCTCAAGAGTTGGACATGACTGAGAAGTTAACACATGTTTTTACACATAATTGATATAATACTATATTGGTTCGGGTAGACAACTGGTGATTTGATATTTGTGATTGTTTTATTTTTGATGGCTATGTTTCAAAACACTGTAGGAAGGACTTGAAAGAAATTTCATTGTATGAAAGAACAAAACTGAAGACAAGGTCAAATTTTAAAAGAAATTATGACTCATATATATGTATTATAATTATTCAGAGCATTAATTTTCATTTTTATTGAAATTCAGTTCTACATAGTTCTATTGAAGATAGATAATAGAATCTTGTATATATTCTTATCTGAATGGTATATTTTATGTATCATTGTATGGATGGATGTATGAACTGAATAGATGTATAAATATCATACTCAATTGGAAAATATAAAATCAATGGTTTATTTCATTTCTAATGTAATGTAAAATTAAAAGTAAAAGAAATTTGTAAACAGAGCTGAACATATGATATAAATAATGTATATAATTATAATACATATAAATATATACTATATGTATAAATACAAAAATGGTAATATACACATATTAGTATGTTCATGTACACATAGCCACATATGCAATATTAGATAATTTACTATTTTCAGTTTATCTTATTCTGCTTATATATGTGTATAAATATGTAAACTTGATAATATATAGGACAAAATTATAATATATTATACAATTTATTCAAATCCCTACCCAGTGCATCTTTTTCTGCTTGTGTAAAGTTGTCACTTTGAATCTCAGAAAGTACTACAAGCTGTCTCTTATACACATCTTACACATAGCCACATATGCAATATTAGATAATTTACTATTTTCAGTTTATCTTATTCTGCTTATATATGTGTATAAATATGTAAACTTGATAATATATAGGACAAAATTATAATATATTATACAATTTATTCAAATCCCTACCCAGTGCATCTTTTTCTGCTTGTGTATATCAGCATGAGATTTTTAATACTGGCAGATATTCAAATATATAAACTGAAATAGAAAATACATGATTTCTTTCAAATTATTAAAACCCCCAAAACAAATATGCAAAATCTACTAAGGCATTCATGGAATGTTTTAAAACCCAGAAGAAATGGAATAAGGATTAAACTTGAACTGTTCTGTAAAGGATAAGGATTTACTATGTGAATAGCTAAGAGTGCTTCAATTCAAGCAAAACATTAAATGATAGTGTCAAGTGCTTAGCCTGGAGCTTATTTATCATCAAATTTCTTTTCTTGGTCATAGCATTAAGGATGTATTAATAAAAGGATAAAATACATTTAATACTATAGGAAGAAAAAGTTAATGGCCCTAAAAGATGATCATAGCTGCTTGTCCTTGAATATTTAAAATAATTTTTCTTACTTAGAAAGTTACAAAAATGCTTCTAAAATATTATTGGATTTCATATGAAATGTAAATCCTTTAATTTCCTAAGAGCATTACGTGGGCAAATTCTCAAACCAGATTTACCTTTTATTGTGCTGTCTTTTTGATGACTGACATCACTTACATAATAAAAGGATAAAATACATTTAATACTATAGGAAGAAAAAGTTAATGGCCCTAAAAGATGATCATAGTTGCTTGTCCTTGAATATTTAAAATAATTTTTCTTACTTAGAAAGTTACAAAAATGCTTCTAAACTATTATTGGATTTCATATGAAATGTAAATCCTTTAATTTCCTAAGAGCATTACGTGGGCAAACTCTCAAACCAGATTTACCTTTTATTGTCCTGTCTTTTTGATGACTGACATCACTTACTTTTTTAGAGTTTTTAAGATCGATGTTGAGGAAGGCATTTATATCTTCTGAAGAATTTTGCCTGCATTGACAGTAACCCACAGCAAGGTGTGATTAGGCAGTCATGGCCCAAACTCCTTTTTTTCCCCTATGAGCTTGTTAAACTGAGAAACAGAATTTATATGCTTTCTCCCTCAATGATTTATTTTAAGAAAAATATAGTGTTTTTTACTGAAACAACAAGCAATTTTTTTTTAACTACTTGATTGAGGTGTCATTGACTTACAAAAAACTGCACATATTTAATATATACAATTTGATGAATTCAGACATATGCATGCAACAAGTAAGGTTAATTTTAACAATTTTACTTTATACTTATTGATAAATGATGATAGTCTTTTTGGCTGATAGGAGTATAATTTCTAATACCGCTTTTCGAATTTTAAAGAAAGAAACAATTAGTCTTGATTGTTTACCCTGGCATTTCATGTCTCTCGAATGAAATTTCTCATCGAGAAACCATTTCTCAAATGAAAACTGACACAGTGAAATTTGTGTTTTATATTCCCATGGATTAGTTTTAGTCTTATTAGACCTGGAATATATCAAGTACTGTTGATCCCAGACCATCTATATTCCTAAAAGCCTTGCATTCCAAAAGATAAAATGACATTTTTGAAATATTTACATCCTGAAATAATTTTATTTATTTTTCGCTTAATTATTTAATTGCTTTTATATTGGTGTCATTTATCTCTTTTTCTTTACATTCTTTCCTCTATCCCTCCCTTCCTTCCTCTCTCTTTCCTTCTCCTTCAAATTATCAAACATTATGAATCTCTTAAATGTTTTTTACAAAGTTGATCACAAAGTTGGTCAACCAGAATTTGACTATTATATAATAATTCATATTATATTTATGCACACATGCTCTCTTTACTTTGTGAGCTCATTGTTATTCAAAGCAGAATTTCTTTCCACTAGGTTTTATTATTGCAAGTAAAATGCCATTCAGCACTCAAAAACTGTCTTTGAGCTTCTCTTTAACAGTTTGCCAGAGACCCTATCAAGAGATTTACTAGAGGGGATTGAACTTGGTTGCACAAGAAATACATCTCATGAGTACCTAATATGATAAATTTTAGAAATATGGTGTAAATCTCACATTGTGACTAAAGCATCTTACATGGAAAACTTTATTTTAAAAATGTACTTATCCAATTAATTTGTTAATTACTTAATTACATCACTATTATGTTCAGAGACTGGAGTTATGAGAATGTAAATACGTTTTCATATAAGTTGAATTACATTACAGCAAGTATCTTTATAAGTTGTCACTTTGAATCTCAGAAAGTACTACAAGTCAGCTGGAAACAATTTACTTCACAAAGGTAAAAACATAAAACTGTTTCTTCCTCTCTCTTTCTCCCTTTCTATGCCACTCACCAGCAGCAAGGGCCAGCTATTCAAAAACTTGAACTCTCTTTTAGTCTAATATGTTTTATAATTCCAAATAAATAAAACTTTGGCCTCAAATGACATTTTATTTGACAAAACTCTCTCTCTTTTTATAAAGTTTCTGTTAGGGAAAATGTATATTTGAGTCTCATGACTTCATGGACAGTTGAAGGAATTGTTTCCCAATGTGTTTCTGAAAAAAATTTTGTCTAAGGTTATAGTGCCATTTTCTCTGAAATTTACTCTAACTTTCCCAGCTCTACAGAATTTGGCTTCAGTGTCTGTGCTGTTCCCTGTGTTCTTCTTCCTGCCAGAGTAGACAGGGATTATGCCAGCTTCCCCAGGCATTGTTCTGTCTAGAATGGAGTAGGTCATCAAAATTATTTTCTGAATACATAAATGAGTAGAAAATATGGACTGGTCTATATTATGGCTCAAGCACCAACCATTTCATGTGAAGGAGATGTTCCCCTTGATGACCAGAGGAGGTAAAATGGGATGAGCAAGATTTTACATAGTAGATCATTTTATCTTTATTTGTATAATATGATGATTGTAATTATAGATCCTTCATGGGTCCAACTCCTTTGAATCACATTTTTGAATATTCCCATCTTGACACAATTTTTGTGTGTGTGTGTGCTTGTATTCAAACACTTATGGACATAATAAATTGGCTACTTGGTACATCTGGTAAAAAATTATCCACAAGGATTCTCTTTCTATGTGTTATTAGGAAATAACTATCACTATGTGATCCAACACTCTTTTGGAACTTACCACTTGGTAAGTGGTAAGGTTAATCCTTTTGCATTGTGACAGATAGGAGTAGTATTCTTTTTACTATTATTAAGTAGTTTGAGTGAAGGGAGGAAAACTCTTGGGGCAAAGTATTTATGTTGAATTGCATGGTTATACTAAGCAGAATTAATTTCAGTTCAATTAAGTTTAATGCTCAAAATTATCATTTAATTGTTTCAATAACAACAAATAACAATTGAAATACAAATGTGTGATTATTTTGCATTGACAAAAATGGACTAGAAATTACTTTCAGAAGTCAAATGCGACTAAAAGATATGAGGATTACAGTACATTCAGCCTCCTGAGAGTTACCAAATAGTATATTTGGACTTCAAAAATTTTGATATCATGTAAATTAACCTTAAGGAATCCTGGTGGCTCACCAGTAAAGAATCTGCTTCTAATATAGGAGACCCAGTTTTGATCCTTGGGTCAGGAAGATCCCCTGGAGGAGGAAATGTCAACCCACTTCAGTATTCTTGCCTGCAAAATCCCATGGACAGAGAAACTTGGCAGACTGTAGCTGATGGGGCTGCAGGAGTCAGGTACAACTTAGAGACTAAACCACCACAACCAAATTGACCTAAGGAAAAGGACTGACATGAATTGTGAGGTATGCTAAATTTATCTGCCTGTGTTAAAATGAAGCTGTGCTGCACACATACTTTGTATTCATAAGCTCATTCATTCTAGAAAATGGTCCTAAAAATGGTATTAAAAATTACCTATGGGGAACTGTGACAGGTTCTCCACAGTCCCCCTGCCATTAAAAACTGTTAAATTGTACAAAGTGCATGCTGCAACTGTTTTCAGATTTTTTTCCCTTAGGAAAGCAAAGGAAAGGTAGAAGAGTCAAATAAATATAGTAAATGATAAAATGCCTCTGAATTCTGTTACAGCTGTCTCTTATACACATCTAGATGTGTATAAGAGACAGGTAAAGAATCTGCTTCCAATATAGGAGACCCAGTTTTGATCCTTGGGTCAGGAAGATCCCCTGGAGGAGGAAATGTCAACCCACTTCAGTATTCTTGCCTGCAAAATCCCATGGACAGAGAAACTTGGCAGACTGTAGCTGATGGGGCTGCAGGAGTCAGGTACAACTTAGAGACTAAACCACCACAACCAAATTGACCTAAGGAAAAGGACTGACATGAATTGTGAGGTATGCTAAATTTATCTGCCTGTGTTAAAATGAAGCTGTGCTGCACACATACTTTGTATTCATAAGCTCATTCATTCTAGAAAATGGTCCTAAAAATGGTATTAAAAATTACCTATGGGGAACTGTGACAGGTTCTCCACAGTCCCCCTGCCATTAAAAACTGTCAAGTTGTACAAAGTGCATGCTGCAACTGTTTTCAGGCAGAATGGAAGAGGGAGATGTACATTACGAGCTTTGTATTTGGCCCAGATCTCTATCTGTGGATTATTGCCTGGCTGTGACACAAGGAAGCATCCCACAGAGGTCCTGTTAAAGGGAGAGAGCTCAGAGACTGGGGCTGTTGACAGAAACTCTGGAGCCTGGCACTGGAGCAAAAGAAGCCGGTCAGTATCCAGTTTTCATCAGGGGTTTTCTTTAAGAACTTGGATAAAGACTGGGCTCTGGAACTCTAAGAAATACCAAGGGAATGCTAATAAACAAGGTAGATATGGTCTCTCCCATTATAGAACTTACAGTTTGGTGGAAAAGTAGACATTGAACAGAAACTCACATAATTGATTAATTGCAATTGTGATAACCAATAACATAGCAGAGGGAGATCTAATCTAAAGGGCCACATATAAATGCATCAGTAACATAAATGTCTGTAAAATGCTTGGAAAGCTTCTAAACTTACATAAATTATTTTTTTTTGCAAAAGACTTCATAGAAAATAATTTTTATATTTAATTACATTAAATGAAGTAATAAAAATAATTATTTTCTTTATTTTTTAGCTTTTGCCTTTCTAAAACATAAAGTCTATGGTAATCTAAATATAGGTAAACACAACTGAGAGAGAGAATGGCCACCTCATGGGAAGAGCTGACTCATTGGAAAAGACCCTGATGCTGGGAAAGATTGAGGGCAGGAGAAGGCGACAAGAGGATGAGATGGATGGCATCACTGACTCAACGGACATGGGTTTCAGTGATCTCTGGAAGTTGGTGATGGACAGGGAGGCCTGGCTTGCTGCAGTTCATGGGGTCGCAAGGAGTCGGACAAGACTGAGCGACTGAACTGAACTGAACTGAACTGATACATACTATGGAGTTCCCTGTGGCTCAAATGGTAAAGAATCTCCCTCCAATATAGGAGACCTGGGTTCGATCCCTGGGTTGGGAAGATCCCCTGCAGAAGGGAATGGCTATCCACTCCAGTAGTCTTGCCTGGAGAATCCCATGGACAGGGGAGCCTGGCAGACCACAGTCCATAGGTTGGCAAAGAGTCAGACATGACTGAGCAACTAACATTTTCACTTCACTCATACTATGTCCACTCTTTGGCTTGGAAACTGGTTTCTGGCCCAGTGGAATTTACAGGGTAGAGGACATCAGTCCCTACTATCACACCAGCCACCAATGTGGTATTTTGCTTCCCACTGTTTCTCTTTCTTAAGATGTATAGCCTCCTCTCTCCTTCACGAGGTGCTGCTGCTGCTAAGTCGCGTCAGTCGCGTCCAACTCTGTGTGACCCCATAGACAGCAGCCCACCAGGCTCCACCGTCCCTAGGATTCTCCAGGCAAGAACACTGGAGTGGGTTGCCATTTCCTTCTCCAATGCATGAAAGTGAAAAGTGAAAGTAAAGTCACTCAGTTGTGTCCGACTCTTAGCGACCCCATGCACTGCAGCCCACCAGGCTCCTCCGTCCATGGGATTTTCCAGGCAAGAATACTGGAGTGGGGTGCCATCGCCTTCTCCATCATGAGGTGCTAGAGAAGCTATACAATCAAGGGAAAACAAAACAATTAGTTTCTAATTGAAAACCCTTACTGGGCTTCCCTGATTAGAGAACCCGCCTGCCATGTGGGAGACCTGGGTTCAATCCCTGGGTTGGGAAGATCCCCTAAAGGAGGGCATGGCAACACACTCCAGTATCCTTGCCTGGAGAATCCCCATGGACAAAGGAGCCTGGCAGGCTACAGTCCATGGGGTTGCAAAGAGTTGGACATGACTGACTGAATAAACACACAGAAAACCCTTACTAGAGTTCCCAACCTTACTGCAGTCCTTAATACCTTCTAACAAGTTTCTGTGACATTTTAAACAGTCAATATGTCCAAAAGCCCCTGGTATAACTCCTGGCACATAACATACGCTTAACAAATATTATAATACCTGTCTAAAAATCTAACAAACTTGACTACTGGAGCTTTCCTTCTCAAAATGCAGTCCATTGATACCAACACCTGTCATCACCTCAGATGCACAAGAAACACAAAACCCTGGGTTCCACCCCAGACCTACCAAATCAGAATCCGTATTTTAACAAGATCCTCAAAAAATTGTGTACATCCAAGTTTGAGAAGCACTGCTATAGAACAGCAGATACCACAACTGTTATAAGGAGCTTGATCACAAGGTATCTTGGTCCTTGCAGGCCACTGGGCAAAATTATGAAGAGACTTATGTAACAAGAAAGAAAAGCCTCCTATATATTTTCTAATGATAAAATGTAAGTTATAATGATATCTGTATATAGTATTTTGTAATAGATCAGTCTGTTAATGGAATGGACTTGGTGGGGGGGGGCACGAAGGAACATTCCACCTAATTCAAGTTTTCCATCATCAAAATACAAGTACTCCTCTGATAATGATGATCATTTTATGGATTTATCTTTAAAAAATATATTTTCTGAAAAGTAAGTATGCCGTATGCTGATATTAACCCGGAAGCATATGATTTTAATTGAGCATATTCATTATTTCAAAGGTAGTTAGAGAAGTCTATTAGATTATTCTTATGATATTTGCCTTTCGGTATGTCATTACAGTACAGATTAATCATTTCCAATTGAAGGTTAGATAGAAGTTCCTCAAGTGCACAATTAAATTGATTCTGAATTATGGAAACATTCTTTGCACTTGCATCAGTGTCTGAAAAAATGCTGCTGGAACTGTAGTTTGAGGTTGGAAAATATATTCAAGCAAATTCATGTGGGAATGAGGATCTCAATTTGACAGGATGAGAACTGTATAAAGCAGCTTGATGTTACTTGTAATTCAAACATCAGTTACCACTCAAAGACTTTACTGCAGCTAAATTTCACAAATGAATCCTCTTATGCCTTATAATTTTACATTAAATTCATTTAAAAATATCTTCAACTCCACAGAAAAAGTTAGTTTCCGAAACCAATCAGTATTTGATAATAGTGATTGAGGGCTGTCCTCTTTGTTCAGAAAAATCTCAAACTCAGTCCTAAAATAAAAAAAACTGCAATAAAATGTTACCACTGCTAAGCCAGTCAGGATATTCATCTTCTAACAAAAATGTGCACAGCTGGTGCAAGTTAAGTCCACGAGAACAAATCGAGTTCACTGTTGACAATACTGATTCTGTAACACATAATAAATTCACATATTTTCAGCAAAGTACCTGCTGATGAACTGTACAATGAATAACAGTTCGCTCTGAACACCTCACATTTTTACAAGCTTTGTAAATGTGTCTAACTAAAGCCTTTTTCTCTTTCACATGTATTTTTACCATTATCAGTTGTAGCACGTCTTACCAGATTCCACTTCAGATTGTACTTAGTGTTTTCTCAACTTTGAAAATATTTTTACCTGAAGTTGTTCTACACAGATTATTCACAGAAGCTAATTTTTCTGCCACCTCAAACTTGGTATTGATGCCTCAAATCAACAACTGAGTAACATCAATAAAATCTGTGGATTCATCAAGAGTCAAGGAAAACCACTCTAAATCTTTCTCCTTGTTTTTAAACTGACTATTGATATTGCTTCAAATGTCCTCAACTCTTACATCAACTGTTCTTGCCAAAAAGTTAATAGTCTAAAACAGATTTATTTTCTCTGGACACATTTCTTTGACTACTGCAATCAAACATAATTTAATTAACTCACCATCAGTAAATAGCTTTCTTTGCTTGGCTAACGAATGAGTTGCTCAGAAACTTATTTTGGTGGCAGCCTCATTTTCAACTTTTTATGAAGTTACACTGTAATGAAATGTTCCATTTTAAATGGACTGTTACTTTAAAATTCTGAGAGCTAAGAATACTGTGATGTATGCGTAGTCTAGTAATGTCAATATATACTTTATCCTTCTACCACAGCTACAGTGTCAGTGCAAAAGATAAGAACAATTTTTTGCTAACTCAATAATAAAATAATACATGCTCCACCGTGCCTTAAATAGCACACCACTCAGAGTTCATTGTTCTCTATTTTTCTTGTTCTTACATGATGTATATGCATATATAAATATAGAAAATTTTATTTAAAAAAAATTATTACAGACTGGAAATACACGTGGCACTCAAAATACTGTCAAGGTGTAACTGCAGCACTGAAATTCGTAGTGAATCAGAGCAGTAGGAAGTAAAGAGAATGCCATACAGGATCTCTGTCACAACTACTCAGCTTTGCCATTATAAAGCAAAAGCAGCTGTTGTTCCAATAAAACTTTATTCATAGGTACTAAAATTTGAATTTCACATGTCACAAAATGTTAAGTCTTTTGATTATTTTTTTAAATCAAGAGTCAGGTCATTTGCTGACTCCTGTTATAGCTGCTGCTGCTGCTAAGTCACTTCAGTTGTACCCGACTCTGTGCGACCCCATAGACGGCAGCCCATCAGGCTCCCCCGTCCCTGGGATTCTCCAGGCAAGAACACTGGAGTGGGTTGCCATTTCCTTCTCCAATACAGGAAAGTCAAAGTGAAGTCGCTCAGTCGTGTCTGACTCTTAGCGACCCCATGGACTGCAGCCTACCAGGCTCCTCCGTCCATGGGATTTTCCAGGCAAGAGTACTGCAGTGGGGTGCCATTGCCTTCTCCGCCTGTTATAGCTAACACATTTCAAAAGTTTTAATCTTTTATGACATCAAACTGTCATTTCTGATACATCCAAAATTTGGATCCTTAATTATAAGAAGTGAGATATTTTTTAAGAATAGGTACTTTAACCATGATCCATTAAATTCTTCAATATACAATAAATGTTTATATTTTTGAAAAAGAAAAAAATTACATAAGACACTATAAAGACCATACCATCCTTAAAAGGAAACCCCACCCCAAAATACAACCACCTATCTCCTAGCTATGCTACTATTCTTACTAAACCACTCCCCACAATCTATCATAAACCCAGAACTTCACATAAAACATATAACAAGCGATGTCACTGCTCAAATTAGAGCTCAATCACATCCTATTTTATGAAGAACAGCTTTACATAAATAAAACCACAATTTGACCCACCAGAGTCTGTCATGGTCCTTTCTAGTACATTTTCTCTATCCCTTTCTTTCATACATACATTCCCAAACTCACTCAATAAATGTTAATTATTATAAAAATATGGTCTCCCAAGGTGGTCATTCTGAAACAGGATACCTATATTTGTCAGACATATTAGCAGTTCTGGTTGGTCAACATTACTTTATTTAGCACCTATTTTTAGACAATGAATCAATTTTTCATTATGCCATTTTTTAATTATCTGAACTCCATCTTCCTTAGCAGATGGTCAAAAAAAAAAAAATCTAAAAAGCATGTTTTCAAAAGGTTAAAACCAGAACAACAGTTGAAAAGTAAAAGAAATGAGTTTGTTCAACAAGACACTTTTAATATTAGAGTCAACTGCTACTCAGCTATTACTTCACATTTTTTTAATTCAAAACTTACTTTACTCTGAAAATATTTTAATTTATTCTAGATTTTGTTATTTTTCATATTACAAATGATAAACTGATTTATACAGAACAGTAAAGTCTTTCTTCAATTAATACTTTTCACATTATGCCTATAAGGCAGAGAACTGTATATTAAAAACAGAAATATAATAAAGTTAGAAAATTTTTCAACAAGATAAAATATTCCATTTAAATCATTCCTTTTCATTAGTTTTTAAAATGCATTTGAAAACACAGGAAACAAAAAGAATTCAACAAGTTTACACTGTTGAACACTAGAATTACTTTTGACTCATCTTTAAAAATCCACTCTAGCATGGTTAATAAACAGAACATACCTATTTTCATATACAGTATTTTATATCATGTATTTAATGGATATACTTATTATTTTTGTTGAATACATTGCATTCTATCATTTATTCCACTGTCTGATCCTCTATTTAAAATCAAATATTCTAATTTTTTGGCAGTTAAATAAACATGTTAAATGAGCTATCACAAGAGTAGCCCAATTTATTTCCTAATAAACGTTCTCTCCCAGGAATCCAATGAAAATATCACCTACATTTTTATAATGATTTAAAATATTAATATTTGGACATTTAATCCATTTAAAATTTAACTGTATATATCCAGAGTTTTTTTCAACAGTTAATAAATATAATTTCTCACAAATTCAACATTTCCTCACTGATTTGAAATACCTCTTTAGTCATGTATCACGTTCCAATATGAACATGGATGTGTTTCTGTACTTAATTCAATTCTGTTTCACGAAACTATTTCTGAATCATATATATCTCCATCGTATCTCTCTACACAAATATTTGTATACTGTATATATACACATAAATATTTCACCTACAATGACTGAAAAAAGTAAGCATACAAAGCCAGATTCCTGAATCTATTCTATTGATATACATTCAGTAACATAAGCCTGTGATAAAGAGAAAACAGATCTCATCTAGAATCACTCCAAGTCAGATTAAAATGCCTTAAAGACAAGGGGTGAGATATTAAACACTTTAATTTGTAACCCTTCCAGCAAAGGATTCAGACGACCCGAGACCAACTTTTAATATAATACATGTACCGTGCACCAGAAGTAAGGCACAGAGTTTTTGTTTAAGCTTCTATACAGTCATGACCTTGGAGCATAAGAATAATTTTATTTCAATTTTATTCTTATAAATAAAAAAGTCTGAGTTAATATTTCTTTCATCAAAAATAAAACACACAGAGAGACAGACAAGTTGTACACACACACAGGAGGCCAAGTTCCTTTCCCTCTCCATGTTTCAGCTTCTTTATGTATAAAATGGTGAGAATATAAGTATATACCTTATAGTTGCTAAAGTAAAACAAGTTAGTGTGAAGAGTTTTGAACTCTACCTGACACTAAGTAGTCAATAATGTAAACATCTATGTATGCTAAAATACAAGTGCTCAGTAAACACTGCCATGTATAATGTATATAAGTTCTCTTCTAGCTTTCCCCCATAAGTCAGAAGTTCCTGGTAGGTAGAATGGCATGTACTTTAATGCCTAATTTCTTTCATGTATTAATAACACAACTAACTCCTTTCCCTCTAGCTTAAAATAATTTACTTTAAAAATCAATCTCTGAATAGCACTGAAACACGTATATTATCACATGTGAAACAGATCTCCAGTCCAGGTTCGATGCATGAGACAGGGTGCTCAGGGCTGGTGCACTGGGATGACCCTGAGGGATGATGGGATGGGGAGGGAGGGTCAGGATGGGGAACACATGTACATCCATGGCTGATTCATGTGAATGTATGGTAAAAAACCACCACAATATTATAAAGTAATCAGCCTCCAATTAAAATAAATTTTAAAAAATACATGCTAAAAAAATAAAAATCAATCTCTGCTTCCATTTATACACAAACACACATATATAATCTTAATACTAGTCTAGTTCTCTATTTTACCATATACTTCTTAAAAGAAGGTTGAGACAATCTCCGTAGATTGAGACAATAAGAGGTTAATGCCTTTTGTTAGAACTTACAGCCACTCAACTAAGCATACGTGTTCCAAAAAGAACAATCCAAAAGGAGGGGGTAAGGGTATGAGTGGGAAAGAGTGCATGCAGAGACAGCACGTGATTACATATGTAAGAAGGAATATTCTCTAAAATCACATCAGTCTACCATAATAATATAATGCATGTATATATTTAATAAAATTTAAATTTGTTTACAAACTTAACTTCAACTTAACTGCAACTGTTATGCTAAAATTGATGAGTACTGAAGCTGCCTAATGGGTACATTAAGGTTCACTGCAACATTCACTCTACTTCAATAAATTAGATTTTTATCATTATAAAAAGGTAACTTTTATATTTTCCCACATGTTTGTGAAGACATTTGTGTTTTAAGGGCATTTGCAAATCTAAGAATCAGAAAGTTATCTGGGGCCTCCCTGGGGGTACAGTGGTTAGGAATCCACCTGCCAATGCAGGGGATGCAGGTTCGAATTCCGGTCTGGGAAGATCCCACATGCCCCCAGGGCAACTAAGCCTGTGTGCCATGACTGAAGCCCTTGAGCCCTAGAGCCTGTACTCCATGGGAGAAGCCAGGGCAATGAGAGGCCCAGGCACCAAAGCTAAGGAGTATCCCCCGCTCTCTGCAACGAGAAAGCCTACACACAGCAACAAAGACGGAGCACAGCCAAAAATAAATAGTTAAAAAAGAAAGAAAGTTACTTGGCACCCACTACTACTGTCAAGACCCTACACTACTTCCTGTTATTTTATATTTTCTTGTTCTTTCTTACTCTCTCTCCCTTCTTCCCTTTTTTCTTTCATTGTTCCCTTCTTAAATAGATGATGCTCTAAGTTCAAGCAAAACCTGGGGGTCTAGGATGTTACACATTAGGGAGCACAGCGCTTACCTTCTTCCTAAACCGCAACATTCTGTGCAAGGAGTTGAGCTCACTCGTTCAGTCGCGTTGGGTTCTTGGTGACCCCCCATGAACTGCAGCCTGCCAGGCTCCTGTGCCCGTGATATTTTCCAGGCATGAGGACTGGAGTAGGTTTTTCCTACTCCGGGGGATCCTCCTGACCCAGGGATCAAACCCATGTCTCTTGTGCCTCCTGCACCTCAAGCAGATTCTTTCACCACTGTACCACCTAGGAAGCCCAAGACACTACACTGCTTTCTACCCTATGTTCTTCCAATCATACAAAAACAATCTGCCACATTATTATGTTTTCATGAACATTATTGTCATGGCTACCTAACATTCCATTAAAAGGATGCACAGTACTGTTTAATCACCCTATTATTGATGACTCAAGTGGTTTCTAATATTTTGCTATTAAAAATAGTGCTACAACAAACACCATTCTACCTAAAATGTTTGCTTGAACAAAGGGTTATTTCCTTAAAACAATGACTCCTAAAGCGTGATAGGAAAGACAATTGTAAATATTTATTCTCTCTCTCCAGACTCACCCCAGCTATCTCCATCCACAGTCAGTAAGTAACTATGAAGAAAAAGGTTAACACAGAGGACCTGAGAATGCTATCCCAGCAAAGAAATTCTCACCCTTTCTTTAACTAATAAGGGTGGCTCACAGTGCTGAAATTATACAATGTACTATAGCTAGGAAGAAGATGCTCCAGTAAAAACTTTTGAGTGCAGAGTAGTCTCCAGCAGACTTCCCTGGACAGAAACTTTGCACACAGGTTGCTCAAATTTCACTGCTGGGGGAAGTGTGTTCACTCCCTGAACCCTCTCTTGGAAGGGAGAGAACACAGGGAAGCCTCAATATAGATCTCAACAGGCTCTACCTACTCTTTTCCCCCTTATGATCAGCTGTTCATCTTTACTATGTCACCATAATATATCTCAACTATGAATACAACTATAGTGTAAGCCCACTAGTCTTTCTATCAAAACTGACACAGTATTTGAAGCCCAAAGACAACTCCAAGACAGGCTGAAAGAACACCTGGTCACTAGTGAGGCCCCAGGTTCGCAGCTCTAGGCAAGAACTGGCAATTATCCTACTTTTTGAGGTTATGAACTCTCAAAGTAAAGTAATGTTACATATCTGCTCCCATGCCAAGACACATTAAATGCTTCTTAGTTCTGAAACTCCTTGGCAGACAAGTCATTATGAGTCCGCTGCTGTTATCAAAGAGCAGGTTATTATCCTCCTCTCACAAGAATATAGCTCCAGAAGAGCAACTGGGAAGGGGGCAGCCGAACAAATTTGTTCTCTGAAATATCCAGATCTCTTAAAGAATGACCAACACATGAAGACTCTCAGTAAGTATCTGTTGAATGAATAAATGATTATTCTCAAGTTATGCTATTACAAAATCCTCAAATTCAAGAAACCTCGTCAACAAAACATAACTAAATTCCTATCTCAGTTCCACCACCTGCTAATTCTCAACTTGTTCCCTCACTCATAAAATGAAATAGCCATCTAACTTGCACTTTGAAGATGAATGTAATATTATGTACTGATAAGCTCCCTATAGCATAGAACAGACAAATGACATGACAGATTATATTTAGAAAATCAAGGAACTATAATTTCCTAGAGATAAGTGGGTTGTTACTATTGTTCAGCCGTGTCTACTCTTTGCAACACCATGGACTGCAGCACGCCAGGCTTTCCTAACCTTCAACAATTTCCAGAGCTTGCTCAAACTCATGTCCATTGAGGCAGCGATGCCACCAACCATCTCATCCTCTGTCCTCCCCTCCTGCCTTCAATCTTTCCCAGCATCAGGGTCATTTACATGAGTCAGCTCTTGGCATCAAGGAGCCAAAGTACTGAGCTTCAGCTTCAGCATCAGTCCTTCCAATGAATATTCAGGACTGATTTCCTTTAGGATTGACTGGTTTGATCTCCGTGCTGTCCAAAGGCCTTTCATGAGTCCTCTCCAACAACACAGTTCAAAAGCATCAATTCTTAGGCGCTCACCCTTCTTTATGGTCCAATTCCTATATCTACGAAGGACTACTAGAAAAACTATAGCTTTGACTAGATCTTTGTCTATAAAGGACAAATCTTTGTCTATAATGTCTCTGCATTTTAATATGCTGTCTAGGTTGGTCACAGCTTTTCTTCCAGAAGCAAGCGTCTTTTAATTTCACGGCTGCTGTCACCAAATGCAGTGATTTGGGGACCATAAGAAAATAATCTGTCACTGTTTCCATTGTTTCACATCTGTTTGCCATGAAGTGATGAGACTGGATGCTATGGTCATCATTTTTTGAATTTTGAGTCTTAAGCCAGCTTTTCCACTCTCCTCTTTCACGTTCATCACGAAGCTCTTTAGTTCTGCCATGAGGGTGGTGTCATCTGCATATCTGAGGTTACTGATATTTCTCCCAGCAATCTTGATTCCAGCTTATGTTTCATCCAGCCTGGCATTTTACATGATGCCCTCTGCATATAAATTAAGCAAGTACAGTGACAATATACAGCTTTGACGTACTCCTTTCCCTGTTTGGAACCAGTCTTTTGTTCCATGTCCAGTTCTAACTGTTGCTTCCTGACCTCCATACAGATTTCTCAAGAGGCAGGTCAGGTGGTCTGGTATTCCCATCTCTTGAAGGATTTTCCACAGTTTATTGTGATCTACACAGTCAAAGGCTTTGGCATAGTCAATAAAGCAGAACTAGATGTTTTTCTGGAACCCTCTTGCATTTTCAATGATACAGCAGATGCTGTCAATTTGATCTCTGGCTCCTCTGCCTTTTCTAAATCCAGCTTGAACATCTGGAAGTTCATGGTTCATGTATTGCTGAAGCCTGGCTTGGAGAATTTTGAGCATTACTTTACTAGCGTGTGAGATGAGTACAATTGTGAGGTAGTTTGAGCATTCTTTGGCATTGCCTTTCTTTAGGACTGAAATGAAAATTGACCTCTTCCAGTCCTATGGCCACTGCTGAGTTTTCCAAATTTGCTGGCATATTGAGTGCAGCATCATCAAAGCATCATCTTTTAGGATTTGAAACAGCTCAACTGGAATTCCATCACCTCCACTAGCTTTGTTCGTAGGCCTTTGTTCATAAGGCCCACTTGACTTCACATTCCAGGGTGTCTGGCTCTAGGTGGGTGATCACACCATCGTGCTTATCTGGGTCATGAGGATCTTTTTTGTTCAGCTCTTCTGTGTATTCTTGCCACCACTTCTTAGTATCTTCTGCTTCTGTCAGGTCCATACCATTTCCGTCCTTTATTGAGCCCATCTTTGCATGAAAGCAACTTAGCAGCAGCAGCAGTCCCATGAAATGTTCCCTTGGTGTCTCTAACTTTCTTGAAGAGAGCTCTAGTCTTTCCCATTCTATTGTTTTCCTCTATTTCTTTGCACTGATCACTGAGGAAGGCTTTCTAATCTCTCCTTGCTATCCTTTGGAACTCAGCATTCAAATGGGTGTATCTTTCCTTTTCTCCTTTGCTTTTTGCATCTCTTCTCTTCACAGCTATTTGTAAGGCCTCCTCAGAGAGCCATTTTGCTTTTTTGCATTTCTTTTTCTTGGGAATGGTCTTGCTCCCTTCTCTCCCATACAGTGTTATGAACCTCTGTCCATAGTTCATCAGGCACCCTATCAGATCTAGTCCCTTAAATCTATTTGTCACTTCCACTGTATAATTGTTAGGGATTTGATTTAGGTCATACCTGAATAGTCTAGCGGTTTTCCCTACTTTCTTCAATTTAAGTCTGAATTTGGCAATAAGAAGTTCATGATCTGAGCCACAGTCAGCTCCCTGTCTTGTTTTTGCTGACTGTATAGAGCCTGTCCATCTTTGGCTGCAAAGAATATATAATCAGTCTGATTTCAGTGTTGATCATCTGGTGATGTCCACGTGTAGAGTCTTCTCCTGTGTTGTTGGAAGAGGGTATTTGCTATGACCAGTGTGTTCTCTTGGCAAAACTCTATTAGCCTTTGCCCTACTCATTCTGTACTCCAAGGCCAAATCTGCCTGTTACTCCAGGTGTTTCTTGACTTCCTACTTTTGGATTCCAGTCCCCTATAATGAAAAAGACATCCTTTTTGAGTGTTACTTCTAGAAGGTCTTCATAGAACCGTTCAACTTCAGCTTCTTTGGCATTTTTGGTCAGGGCATAGACTTGTATTACTACGATATTGAATGGTTTGCCTTGGTAACGAATAGAAATCATTCTGTCGTTTTTGAGACGGCATCCAAGTACTGTATTGTGGAGTCTTCTGTTAACTGTGAGGGCTACTCCATTTCTTCTAAGGGATTCTTGCCCACAATAGTAGATATAATAGTCATCTGAGTTAAATTCACCCAGTCCAGGTGATTTTAGTTTGATGATTCCTAAAATCAATCTTGCCATCTCATGTTTAATCACTTCCAATTTGCCTTGATTCATGGACCTAACATTCCAGGTTCCTACGCAATATTGCTCTTTTCAGCATCAGACCTTGCTTCTATCACCATTTACATTCACAGCTGGGTATTGTTATTTGCTTTGGCTCTGTCTCTTCTTTCTTTCTGGAATTATTTCTCCACTGATCTCTAGTAGCATACTGGGCACCTGCCGACCTGGGGAATTCATCTTTCAGTGTCCATCTTTTTGTCTTTTCATATTGTTCATGGGGTTCTCAAGGCAAGAATACTGAAGTGGTTTACCAATCCCTTCTCCAGTGGACCACATTTTGTCAGAACTCTCCACCATGACCCGTCAGTCTTCGTGGCCCTACACGGCATGGCTCATAGTTTCACTGAGTTAGACAAGGCTGTGGTCCATGTGATCAGATTGGTTAGTTTTCTGTGACTGGGTTTTTCATTCTGTCTGCCCTCTGATGGAGAAGGATAAGAGGCTTATGGAAGCTTCCTGATGGGACAGACTGACTGGGGGGAAACTGGGTCTTCTTCTGATGGGCAGGGTCATGTTCAGTAAATCTTCAATCCAATTTTCTGTTGATGGTCAGGGCTGTGTTCCCTCCCTGTTGTTTGACTTAAGGCCAAACTATAGTGGAGGCAATGAAGATAATGGCAACCTCCTTCAAAAGGTCCCGTGCATGCAGTGCCCCCAACCTGGCAGCAGGCCACCACCAACTCACGCCTCTGCTGGAGACTCCTGGACACTCACGGGCAAGTCTGGGTCGATCTCTTGTGGGGTCACTCCTCCTTTCTCCTGGATCCTGGTGCACACAGGTTTTGTTTGTGCCCTCCAAGAGTCTGTTTCCCCAGTCCTGTGTAAGTTCTGGTAGCTCTATAGTGGGGTTAATGGCAACCTCCTCCAAGAGGGCTTATGCCATACTCAGGTCTACAGCACCCAGAGCCCCTGCCCCTGCAGCAGTTGACTGCTGACCTGTACCTCTGCAGGAGACATTCAAACACAGTTCTGGCTCAGACTCTAAGGGGTCTCTGCGTCCTGGTGTGCACAAGGCTTGTTTGAGCCCCCTGAATGTTTCAGGCAGGTACGGTATTTGATTCTAAATGCGATTTCACCCTTGCTATGGTCTTGCTGGGGCTTCTTCTTTGTCCTTGGATGTGGGGTATCTTTTTTTGGTGGGATCCAACATTCTCCTGTTGATGGTTGTTCAGCAGCAAGTTGTAATTTTGGAGTTCTTGCAGAAGACGAGCGCACATCCTTCTACTCTGCCATCTTAGAATCAAAGTTATTTTTACCTTGTACAAATTTAGAAAGGTACCCTTAAATAATAGTTAAAATATGCAATAAAACTGCTCAGAACTTAATAAATGAAAAGTCTGCATCAACTTTATCACTTTCTTGCTACAAGCAAGTTCAATGGGGTATGGATGGAGGTTGTCATTAATCATGTTAACTATAATGATAACTAAAATGCTTCAAACATCAAATTTTTGACAGTTTTCTATACACCTAAGTATCTATGTTTTCGTTGATAACTCATTTATAGAAAATTTAAGACAACAACATTTGGGAATTCCCTGGTGATGTGGTGGTGAGGACTCAATGCCCAAGTTCAATCCCTGGTCAGGGAACTAAGATACTGCAAGCCACAGGACATAGCCAAAACAAGCTGTTAAAACTTAAAATACTTAAGAAGCTTCCCTAGTGGCTAAGATGGTAAAGAATCTGCCTGCAATACAGGAGACCTGGGTTCAAACCCTGGGTTGGGAAGACCCCCTCAAGAAAGGAATAACTACCCTCTCTAGTATTCTTGCCTAGAGAATTTCATGGACAGAAGAGGCTGGCAGGCTACAGCCCACAGGATTGCAAAGAGTCAGACATGACTGAATGGACTTAAAACAACATACTTAACGTATTTATTTTGGATTTAGAAAATAAAGAGTAAGTAACTACTAAAAATTGATTCCAGCAAGTAGACCATCATACTATGGCATATTGATCTAAAAAAAATCTCTATTTCAGATCTTCAAATTCCAGACATCAGTGTTTGGGGAACAAACTGAAATATTTTACACCCACTTAAAAATCCTGATCATTGTTTCCCCCTGCTGTTGCCTAATGTAAAAAACTAAATGAGGCAATGCACATAAATGCAAATAATTTTTACTTATAAACTACACAATCCTTGTAGTCAATAAATACCATAGTAAAAGCAAACTTTTGCAGTAATAAGCTAAAATAAAGGGTCCATAGTATCAAAGATATGACCTCAGCTAATTAACTTTGCTCTCTCCTAAAGACACACTGATCTAAATTTTATGACCAAACAATTCAAAATGTCATTCTTTACAATAAATTTTAAGAAACTTGAGCAATTCTTAAAACATATTACAAAGAGAAAATGTGATAAAAACATTGACAACTGCTTATATTCTTGTTAATTAAACATACACAAGTAAAATAACCTGGAGTTCCACTTAACAAATCTAATACTTGTAAAATATAATAAAACCAGAGCGGTGATGGTCCAGTAAACTGGTTCATATGTGTTGTTGATGGTACTGTAAACATGTACAACTCTTATAATACAGTAACATCCAGAAAGAAATTCTTTTTTTCTTTTTTTTTTTTTTTTACAAAACAGCTTGAACTGAAATAAGTACAATGTATCAGGCCTGAAAAGCATCTTAAGTATTGTATTTAACAACTCTAGAAGTCTATTTCTGGGCCAAAACAGTTCTTTACAATAAGCTGTTGCTCATAGCTTATAATACAATAATCTAAAAGTAAAGTAACGAAACAAAGGCATGTGTCACATTTTTTACCTATAGAGGAAAGAACTTTGAGAAAACAGCCAACCTTAAAGGAACAGCAAGTACATCCATCACCAAAATGAGCCAAGACTTGTTTGAGATGGCAGAGCAGTAAAAGGACATGCACATAGCGTCCCCTGCCAGAGCACCGAAATCGCAACTGGCTGGTGAACAACCATCAACATGGAGGCACTGAAACCCACCAAAAGAAGATGCCCCACATCCAAGGAAAATGAAGAAGCCACAGTGAAACAGTAGGAGGGCACAATTATGACAAAATCAAATCCTACACCCACTGGGTGTACAACTCACAAAGTGGAGAACAACATCAAAGCAGTTCTCACACTGCTGTGAAGCTTCTAGGCGCCATATCAAGCTCCCCAGCCTGGAGATCTGGCAAAGGGACTGAGTATCCCCAAGGATTCTGACTTTGAAGGCCAACAGATTTGACTACACAGCTTCCATAGAACTGGAGGAAACAGAGACTCTTGGAGGGCACAAATAAAATCTTGTGTGCATCAGGACCCAGCGAAAAGGAGCAGTGACCCACAGGAGACTGAGCCTGACCTACCTGTAAATGTGTGAGGGTCTAATGCAGAGACACGGGTCGGCACTGGCCTACCAAGAGGATGGGGTAGAGGCAGCAACATTCCTGGGAGATGTGTCTTGGCATAGTCCTTTTGGAGATCACCAATAGCCCTACTTTAGCAGTCTATAGACTCCAGGACTGGGTCTCAAGGCAAACAACTAACAGGGAGGGAGCATAACCCCACCCATCAGCAGAAAATTGGATTAAAGTTTTAGAGAGCTCTACCCTGCCCACCAGAACAAGACACAATTCCCCCCACAGCCAATCTCTCTCATTAGAAGCCTGCACAAGCCTCTTATCCTCATCCATCAGAGAGCAGACAGAAGAAATAAGAACTACAATCCCATCAGCCTCCAGAACTAATTCCACAGTCACAGAAGGTGAAGGTGAAGTCGCTCAGTCGTGTCCCGACTCTTTGCGACCCCGTGGACTGTAACCTACTAGGCTTCTCCGTCCATGGGATTCTCCAGGCAAGAATACTGGAGTGGATTGCCATTTTCCTCAAAATGAAAAGAAAGAAAAAAAGAAAAAAATGAAAAGAAAGGATTATGTTCCAAATGAAGGGACAAGATAAATTTCCAGAAAAACAACTAAATCAAGTGGAGATAGGCAACCTCCCCAAAAAAGAATTCAGAACAATGACAGTGAACATGAGTCAGGATCTTGGAAAAAGAATGGAGAAAAAGATTTAGAAGATGCAAGACATGTTTTTCTATTGACTATTCCGAAGACTAATTATTAGACTGTGTGGATCATAACAAACTGTGGAAAATTCTGAAAGAGATGGGAACGTCAAACCACCTGACCTGCCTCTTAAGAAATCTGTATGCAGGTCAGGAAGCAGCAGTTAGAACTGGACATGGAACAACAGACTGGTTCCAAATAGGAAAAGGAGTACGTCAAGGCTGTATATTGTCACTGTGCTTGCTTATCTGCAGAGTACATCATGTAAAACGCTGGGCTGGATGAAACACAAGCTGGAATCAAGATTGCTGGGAGAAATACCAATAACCTCAGATATGCAAATAACACCACCCTTATGGCAGAAAGTGAAGAACTAAAGAGCCTCTTGATGAAAGTGTAAGAGGAGAGTGAAAAAGTTGGCTTAAAACTCAACATTCAGAAAACTAAGATCATGGCATCCAGTCCCATCACTTCATGGCAAATAGATGGGGAAACAGTGGCAGACTTTATTTTGTGGGCTCCAAAATCACTGCAGATGGTGACTGTGGCCATAAAATTAAAAGACACTTGCTCCTTGAAAGAAAAGTTATGACCAACCTAAACAGCATATTAAAAAGCAGAGACATCACTTTGCCAACAAAGATCCATCTAGTCAAGGATATGGCTTTTCCATTAGTCATGTACGGAAGTGAGAGTTGGACTGTAAAGAAAGCTAAGCACCGAAGAATTGATGCTTTTGAACCGTGGTGTTGGAGAAGAGTCCCTTGGACTGCAAGGAGATCCAACCAGTCCATCCTAAAGGAAATCAGCCCTGGGTGTTCATTGGAAGGACTGACGCTGAAGCTGAAACTCCAATACTTTGGCCACTTGATTCAAAGAGGTGACTCATTGGAAAAGACCCTGATGCTGGGAAAGATTGAAGGCAGGAGTAGGGGACGACAGAGGATGAGATGGTTGGATGGCATCAACAACTCACTCAATGGACATGAGTTTGAGTAAACTCCAGGAGTTGGTAATGGACAAGGAGGCCTGGTGTGCTGCAGTCCATGGGGTCACAAAGAGTCAGATACAACTGAGCAACTGAACGGACCTGAACTGAAAAGAACTAAACAAACAGAAATGAACAATACACTAGAATCAACAGCACAATAACTGAGGCAGAAGAGCTGATAAGTGACTTGGAAGATAGAATGCAAGAAATCAATGCTGCAAAACAGAAGAGAGATAAAAACAGTGAGAAAAAATTAAGATAGCCTAACAGACCTCTGGGACCACATTAGATGCACCAATACTCACTTTATAGAGGTATCCAAAGGAGGAGGGAGAAAGGATCTCAGAAAATATTTGAAGAGAAAACAGTTGAAAACTTCCCCAACATTGGAAAGGAAATAGTCAACCAAGTCCTGGAAGCACAGAGCATCCCCAGCAGGATAAATCCAAGGAGAAACACACTGAGACACTTGGTAATCAAACCGACAGAAAATAAAAACAAAAATAAATTATTAAAAGCACCCAGGAAAAAAAAGACAAAGAACATACAAGGGAAAAACTCATAACATTATTGTCAAGTTTCTGAACAGAAACTCTTAACAAGCCAGACGGGAACGGCATGATATATTCCAAGTGATTAAAGGGAAGAACCTACAACCAAGAAAACTCTACCCAGAAAGACTCTCATCCAGATTTGATGGAGCAATTAAAACCTTTGAGACAAGCAAAAGTTAAGAGAATTCAGCACCACTAAACTAGTTACACAACAAATGCTAAAGGAACTTCTCTAGGCAGGAAACACAAGAAAACAATAAGATCTATAAAAAAATAAACCCAAAACAATTCACTGAAGGGTGACTGCAGCCATGAAATTAAAAGACACTTGCTCCTTGGAAGAAAAGCTATCACCAACCTAGACAGCATGTAAAAAGAGAGACATTAATTTACCAACAAAGGTCTGTCTAGTCAAAGCTACGGCTTTTCCAGTAGTCATTTATGGATGTGAGAGTTGGATCATAAAGAAAGCTGAGCACCAAAGAGTTGATGCTTTTGAACTGTGGTGTTGGAGAAGACTCTTGAGTCCCTTGGCCTGCAAGGAGATCCAACCAGTCAATCCTAAAGAAAATCAGTCCTGAATATTCATTGGAAGGACTGATGCTGAAGCTGAAACACCAATACTCTGGCCACCTGATGTGAAGAACCAACTCACTGGAAAAGACCCTGATGCTGGGAAAGACTGAGGGCAGGAGAAGGAGATGACAGAGGATGAGATCGTTGGATGGCATCACCAACGTGATGGATCCAAGTTTGAGTAGGCTCCAGGAGTTGGTGATGGACAGGAAAGCCTGGCATGCTGCATTCCAAGGGGTCACAAAGAGTTGGACACAACTGAGCGACTAAAGTGACTGAAAACAATTAACAAAACAGTAATAGGATCACACATATTAATAATTACCTTAAAAGTAAATGGATTAAATGCACCAACCAAAAGACAGACTGGCTGGTTAGATACAAAAACAAGACCATATATATGTTGTCTTGGGCTTTTCTGCTGGCTCAGCTGGTAAAGAATTTGCCTCAGCACAGGAGATCTGGGTTCAATCCCTGGGTTGGGAAGATCCCCTGAAGTAAAAAATGGCAACCGATTCCAGTATTCTGCCTGGAGAATCCCATGGTCAGAGGAGCATGGCAGGCTACAGTCCATGCGGTCACAGAGTCAGATATGACCGAGCGATGTAGCACAGCTCACATGTACATGTTGTCTACAGGATACGCACCTCATACCTATGGACACTGACAAACCGAAAGTAAGGGGATGGGAGAGTATTTCTCACAAATGCAAATCATAAGAAAACTGGAGTAGCAATACTCATATCAGAAAAAAATAGACTTTAAAACAAAGACTGTTATTAAGATTCAAAGGACACTACATAACGATCAAGGGTTCAATCCAAGAACATATAACAATTATAAATATATACGCACCCAACATAGGAGCACCTCAATATGTAAGCAAATACTAACAAACATAAAGGGAGAAGTTGACAGTCACACAATAATAGACAGTCACACAATAATTAAAACACTTTAATACCCCACTTTCATCAATGGACATATCATCCAGACAGAAAACCAGTGAGGAAACGTAGGCCTTAAATAACATTTTAGACATAATTAATACTTATAGAGCATTCCATCCAAAAGCAGCTGACTACACATTTTCCTCAAGCACACACGGAACATTCTCCAGGACTCACCACAAGCTGGGCATCAAAAGCAAGCCTGGTAAATTTAAGAACACAGATATCATATCAAGCATTTTTTTCTGATCACAACAGTATGGGTTTAGAGTTAAACTAGAATTAAGAAAACTCTAAAGCACAAACATGTGGCGGCCAAACAACATGTTACTAAGCAATCACTGGATCACTGAAGGAAAATAAAATACCTAGAGACAAAAGAAAGCACAACAGTCCAAAACTTATGGGATGCAGCAAAGGCACTTCTAAGATGACAGTTTGCATCAATACAATCTTAACCCAAGACATAACAAAAATCTCAAATAAACAACCTAACCTTACACCTAAAACAACCAGAGAAAGAAGAACAAACAAAACCTGAAGTTAACAGAAAAAAAGGAAATCATAAAGATCAGAGCAGACATAAATGAAATAGAGACAAAGAAAATAATCACCAAGATCCATGAAACTAAAAGGTTCTTTGAAAAGCTAAACAAGGTTGATAAACCTGTAGCCAGACTTATCAAGAAAAAAGAGAACTAAAATCAGTAAAATTAGAAATGAAAAAGGAGAAGTTACAAACAACTCCACAAAAATACCAAGAACCATCAAGACCCCTATGAACAACTGTATGCCAATAAAATGGACAACCTGGAAAAAATAGACAAATTCTTAGAAAGATACAGTCTCACTACACTGAACCAGGAAGAAATAGAAAATGTGAACAGACCAATCACAAGCATAAAATTGAAACCATGATTAAAAACTTCCCAACAAATAGAAAGTCCAGGACCTGATGGCTTCACAGGCAAATTTTATTAAACATTTAGAAAAGAGTTAACTCTTATCCTTCTGAAACTGTTTCAAGAAGTCACAGAGGAAGGAAAACTTCCCAACTTATTTTATGAGGCCACCATTATGCTGATACCAAAATCAGACAAAGATAACACAAAAAAAATTACAGCCCCTATCACTGATGAACATAGATGCAAAAATCTTCAACAAAACATTAGCAGTCCATATCCAACAATATGTTAAAAAGATCATACACTGTGATTATGTGAGATTCATCCTAGGGAAGCAAGGATTTTTTGACATCTGCAAATTAATGTGACACATCATATCAACAAACTGAAGAATGAAAATCATATGATCATCTCAACAGATGCAGAAAAGACTTGACAAAATTCAGCACCCATTTATGATAAAAAACTCTTCAGAAAGTGGGCAAAGAGGGTACATACCTCAACATAAGAAAGGTCATATATGACAAACCTACAGCTAGCATCATACTCAATGGAGAAAAGCTGAAAGCAAGCCCATTAAGATCAGCAATAAGACAAGGGTATCTACTCCCACCCCTTTTATTCAACACAGTTTTGAAATTCCTAGTTACAGCAATCAGATATGAAAAAGAAGTAAATGGAATCCAAATTGGAAAGAAGTTGTTAAACTGTCACTGTTTGCAGATGACACAATACTATACATGGAAGAGACTCAAAACACTATCAGGAAACTGCTAGAAATCATCAATGAATCTGGTAAAGTTGCAAGTTACAAAATTAATACACATTAGTCTGTTGCATTCCTATACACTAACAACGAAAGATCAGAAAGGGAAATTCAAGAGGCAATTCCATTTACCACTGCATCAAAAAGAATAAAATACCTAGGAATAAACCTATCTAAGGAGACAAAAGACCTATACTCTGGAAACTATAATATGCTAATGAAAGTAATCAAAGAAGACATAAACAGATGGAAAGATATACCATATTCATGGACTGGAAGAATCAATAGTGTCAAAATGACTATACTACCCAAGGAAATCTACAGATTCTATGCAGTCCCTATCAAATTGCCAATGGTGCTTTTCACAGAATTAGGACCAAAAAACTCAAAATGTGAAGGAGGACACACAGACCCCAAATAGCCAAAGTAGTCATGAAAAAGAAAAATGGAGCTGGAGGAATCAGGCTCCCCGACTTCAGACTACTACAATGCTACAGCCATCAAAATAGTATGGTACAGGCACAAAAATAGAAATATACATCACTAGAACACGACAGAAAACTCAGAAATAAGCTCATGTACCAACAGTCAATTAACCTACGACAAAGGAGGCAAGACTACATAATGACTGAAAGACAGTCTCTTCAACAAATGGTGCTGGGAAAACTGGACAGCCACATGTACAAAAAAAGAAGTTAGATCATTCCTTAACTCCGTACACAAAAATAAGCTGAAAATGGATTAAAGACCTAAATGTTACACCAGACACTATAAAACTCTTAGAAGAAAACATAGGCAAAACACTCTCCAACATACTCCACAGCAACATCTTTTTTAATCAATCTCCCAGAATAATGGAAATAAAAGCAAAAATAAACAAAGGGGACCTGCTGCTGCTGCTGCTAAGTCACTTCAGTCTTGTCCGACTCTGTGTGACCCCACAGACGGCAGCCCACCAGGCTTCCCCGCCCCTGGGATTCTCCAGGCAAGAATACTGGAGTGGGTTGCCATTTCCTTCTCCAATGCATGAAAGAGAAAAGTGAAAGTGAAGTCGCTCAGTCTGTCCGACTGTTAGCGACCCCATGGACTGCAGCCCACCAGGCTACTCCGTCCATTGGATTTTCCAGGCAAGAGTACTGGGGTGGGGTGCCATTGCCTTCCCCGAAAGGGGACCTACCTGACCTCAAACAGTAAGCAAAAGGGAAAAGACCCACAGATTGGGAGAAAATATCTGGAAATTATATGACTGATAGGCATTAGTCTTCAAAATTTACAAACAGCTTATGACACTTAATAGGATCAAAACAAATAATTCAAAAAATGGGCAGAAGACCTCAATAAACATTTCTCTAAAGAGGACATATAGATGGCTAATAAGCACAAGGTGTTCAATATCACTAGTTATTAGAGAAATGCAAATCAAAACTACAATTAGATACCATCTCACACTCTCACACTGATCAGAATGGCTAACATCACAAAGTCCACAAACAAAAGATGGAGAGGTGTGGAGACAAGAGAACACTGCTGCACTGTCGGTGGGAATGAGACTGGTACAGCCACTATGGAGAACAGTATGGAGGCTTCTTAAAAAACTAAAACTAGAGCTATCAGTAGTCCCACTCTTGGGCATATATCCAGAGAAAAATATGGCCTGAAAAGACACATGCACCTCAGTGTGCGTCACAACACTGTTTATAACAGCCCAAATATGGAAACAACCTATATGTCCATCCACAGAAGAGTGAAAGACGTAGCATGTATGTGTACGTATGTGTATACACGTATATATGACATATAATGGAATATTACTCAGCCATTAAAAAGAATGAAATAAGGCTATTTGCAGCAACATGGATGGACCTAGGCAGTGTCATACCGAGTGAAAATAAACCAGACAGAGATGGAGAAATATCATATGACATCTCTTGTATGTGGAATCCAAAAAAGAAATGGTACAAAAGAATGAACTTACAAAACAGACACTCAAAGGCTTAGAAAACGAACTCATTATTGCCAAGGGGAAGGGATAGTTAAGGACTTGGGGAAGGTCATATACACACTGCTATATTTAAAATGGATAACCAACAAAAGCCTACTGTACAGCACACAGAACTCTGCTCAATGTTATGTGCCAGCCTGGATGGGAGGGTGTTTGAGGGAGAATGGATACATGTATATGTATGTCTTGTAAGTCTTCACAGAACTGTTCAACTTCAGCTTCTTCAGCGTTACTGGTTGGGGCATAGACTTGGATTACCGTGATATTGAATGGTTTGCCTTTGAGATGAACAGAGATCATTCTGTCGTTTTTGAGATTGCATCCAAGTACTGCATTTTGGACTCTTTTGTTGACCATGATGGCTACTCCATTTCTTCTGAGGGATTCCTGCCTGCAGTAGATATAATGGTCATCTGAGTTCAATTCACCCATTCCAGTCCATTTTAGTTCGCTGATTCCTAGAATGTCGACGTTCACTCTTGCTATCTCCTGTATGACCACTTCTAATTTGCCTTGATTCATGGACCTGACATTCCAGGTTCCTATGCAAT
>SJYX01020243.1:130780-222096 GCA_006410675.1 Oreotragus oreotragus
TGGAAGGAATGATGCTAAAGCTGAAACTCCAGTACTTTGGCCACCTCATGCTCGTTGGAAAAGACTTTGATGCTGGGAGGGATTGGGGGCAGGAGGAGAAGGGGACGACAGAGGATGAAATGGCTGGATGGCATCACGGACTCAATGGACGTGAGTCTGAGTGAACTCCAGGAGTTGGTGATGGACAGGGAGGCCTGGCGTGCTGCGATTCATGGGGTCGCAAAGAGTTGGACACGACTGAGCGACTGAACTGAACTGATATGTATGTTTGAGTCCCTTCACTGTTCACCTGAAACTATCACAGCATTGTTCATCAGCTATACACCAATACAAAATGTCTTCTTGGGTGTTAAAAATAAACAAATGAAAAATGAAGAAAACAAAAATGACCTTAGTTACTGAATTATGAAAGGTGCAATCATTAACTATGGCTTCTTAAAACCAGATTCCTAAACCAGACACAACTCCATTTCATCAAAAATGGAGTTAGATTCATTAGAAAACAGTCTTTTCCAGGATCAAAAAGCTGTATTTGAGTAATAGGATTATATGCCACATGTTACTTTTTCCTTGCTAATAATAGGAAAAAAGTAGTATCAGACATCATTTACTCAACTGTGCATTCATTATCACTCTTTGATGATTAACAAATTAAGTCAGTAACTATAATGTCTGAAAATTTTCCAAAGGCCAAGAAGGTGAGAGAGTTAATTCTTAGGTGGGTTGATAAGGAGTCCGGGGCTCTCAAGGAGGATAAAGGGTCTGAGACTCTCAAGGAAGAGAAAGGGACAAATATTTTTTTCTACATTGCTTTGTGTTAGTTACAAAAAAAGGTATTTTCTTAAACTGAGTTGTTATGACAACAGTCTTTAAGTTTCTTTAAGCCCAGCGCTAATACACAAACAAAACAACTCATCTTGTGCAAGGGTATATTTTACTGTAAGCTCTGTACTAATGATTATATAACAACAATGTATCTTGCACTGAAGAAGGACTTGTCTCTCCTTCTTAACAAGACCCTCTGACTAATCTTGTTATCTTAAGATGTATGTTGTGGGAGTGGGTCTGGTAAAAGTAAGGCCTTGATAAGATAGCAAGTGGGGCACTCTCCTTCACCCTTCTGATGTCTATGTCAGAAGCCTTCTCTGTCCCTTCTCCACTTTAATAAAACTCTGACACACAAAAGCTCTGAGTGATCAAGCTTGGTTGCAAAGCTAAATCTTTTTCGGAGATCATGAATAAGACATCGTTCACCATAAGCTATCAAAGGCTCAGGCTGTTTCTGGGATTAAACAGCATTGGGCATTAAATTATCCTAGTCAGAAACATTACTAACATAAGTCATGCATTCTTACGAATGACAAACATGATTTGTTAGACTTTAATGTTAAACTCACTCTAATCAGCTTTATAATAAGTATTTTATGAAAGAAGAAAGGAGCTTATTTAAAAATACTGTAATGCACTAAAAACCTTATTTAAACTCAAATGTAACTTACACTGGTATAACAGTGGCCCCAAAAATGTTAAAAATTACAATGATCTTGAATGCATTAAAAGCAAAAATATTTCTCCTTCTACTTAAACCTACAATTTCAGATGACTGTTTCACAAGCTAAACTCTGTACATAACCAACAGGCAATTTAAACAACAGAAAGAAAACAAGGGAGAGAGGAAAGGAGTGAAGAGAATAAAGAAGATTCAAATTTACCCCAAATTCCCAAACCAAGTAAAGTACTAAAAATAAATGCAAGCAAAAGCTTTCTGGAATACTATTCAGCCATAAAAAAGAATGAAATCATGCCATTTGCAGCAACATGGATGGACCTAGAGACTGTCATACTGAGTGAAATCAATCTGACAGAGAAAAACAAGTATCCTGATGTTGCTTACATGTGGAACCTTAAAAAAAAAAAAAAGAAAAAGATACAAATGAACCTATTTGCAAAACAGAAACAGTCACAGATGTACAAAACAAATTTATGGTTACAAAGGGGGGAAAAGAGCGGTAAGGAGGATACATTGGGAGATTGGTCTGACATATACACACCACTATACATACAAACATTAAAGTGAGAGTGAAGTGGCTCAGTCATGTCTGACTCTTTGCAACCCCATGACTATAGCCTGCTAGGCTCCTTCGTTCATGGGATTCTCCACGCAAGAATACTGAAGTGGGCTGCCATTTCCTTCTCCAGGGGATCTTCCCAACACAGGGATTGAAACCAGGTACCCACACTACAGGCTGATTCTTTACCTTCTAAGCCACCATAAAACAGGTAACTAATAAGAACCTACTGTGTAGCACAGGGAGCTCTACTCAAAACTCTGTAATGACCAATACAGGCCTAAAGTCTAGAAGAGTGGGTATAACTAATTCACTTTGTTTTACAGCAGAAACACAACACTGTAAATCAACTATACTGTAATAAACATTAAACTGAAAAAATTATAGAAAAAGAGAACTTTCTATTTCTAGTAATGATGATTAGGTACATCACACCAATCTTCTGACTGAGGAAACCTGAAAAACTGGACTAAATTTTAAAAAGAAAAGTCTGCTTATAGACATAAGGCAGACAATTTCAGAAATAAATCTGTCAGATTTATTTCACTCAGTACGACAGTCTCTGGGTCCATCCATGTTGCTGCAGATGGCATGATTTCATTCTTTTTTATGGCTGAATAGTATTCCAGAAAGCTTTTGCTTGCATTCATTTTTTTTAGTTGTTTATTTGGTTTGAGAATTTGGGGTAAATTTGAATCTTCTTTCCTCTCTTCTCTCCTTTCCTCTCCTCTCTCCCTTGTTTTCTTTCTGTTGTTTAAATTGCCTGTTGATAGTTATGTACAGAGTTTAGCTTCAGTCCAAAATTCAGGAAACGACATTCCAGAGAGGTGAGTGTGGTATATAGGCTTTCCTGCCTCTGGAGGCATCTGTTGATTCCAAAATTACTGACTTAGATGCTGAGAATCTAAACAAAACTTTGCCAGCATCACTGAGCTGCTTGTTGCTTAGGCGCTAAGTCGTGTCCAACTCTTTGTGACTCCATGGACTGCAGCCTTGCCAGGCTCCTCTGTCCATGGGATTTCCCATGCAAGAACAGTGGAATGGGTTACTATCTCTTCTCAGGGGATTTTTCTGACCCAGGGATCAAACTCACATCTTCTGCACAGGCAGGTAGACTCTTTACTACTGAGCCATCAGCAAAGTCCTACCACTGAGCTAGCCAGCGAAAAAATGAAATCCAGAGCCACTTCCAAACTTTGAACTGGTATCCCAATCTCGGAGCAAGAATGACTGGGATTAAATGAAGTTCAGCTTCTAATCTTAACCCTTAAAAGTAAATCAAGAAACCTGAGATTTATAATGCCCCTATATTTCTGCCAAAATTAAACGACTTATAAATCCTGTGTCACAGAAGATTGCTATCATTCAATTAAAAGGCCCCAAAATATTTCTATAGTTCCCAATTAAAAAAAAAAGAGAGAGAAACCCCAAAAAATAACACATAACTGAAAAGGAAATGAAGCATGACCCAAAGGGATCTAGATAATTAAGTTATCAGACACAGGCTTTTAAATAACTGCGCTGAAGAGTAAGACTGGGAACTTTGGCAGAGAGCCTGAAACTAGAAAGAAAACCGAACTAACAAGCAAAAGAACCTAAACCAACTCAGTTGACGAGCTTGATGCATTAGCTATAGCTTTAGAGAGAATTAATGAACTAGGAAATAGCTCAGAAATACAATTTTAAAAGCACACACAGGAATATGATGATGAAAATACAGAAAAGGGCTTAAGAAACATAGGACACAAGATAAGAAGGTCTAATACATGAAAACTGGAGACCCAAAAGAAGAGAAGACAGCAGGACAGGACGCTATCTGAAGTGATATGGGATGAGAATTTTACAAACCTTTATGAAAGCCCCTCAAGAGTGCTGTCCAAGAAACCTTTCAGCAATGATGGAAACGCCATCCACCTGCCAATAAGTCAGCCAATAAACTACATGCGGCTACTGAGAACCTGAAATGTGAATAAATCGATTTTTAACTAATAGTTAATGTTTAACTACTGATAATTAGTTCAACTAATGATAATTAAATAGCCACACATAGCTAGCAGCACTGGATAGCCCAGTCCCAAGTCACAGACCTAAGAAGTCATACAAACACCAAGTAGAACAAGAGAGAAGTGTACCTGGATATATCACAGTAAAACTGCTTGAAAACCAAAAATAAACCCCCCAAAAAACCTGAAAGGCAAAGAGACTACAAGCAGGATTCCCTCAAAGCAGCAACGACAGGACTGACAGTTGATCTCTGAACACAAACAACGGAAATCAGGTCTCAATGGTGTAATACTCAACGTGCTAAATGAAAATACCGGATTAGCCAAGAGGCCCCTTTAGGTTTTTAAGTAAAAATAAAAGACATATTTTTCACTTTCACCAAGAACTTTATTGAACAACATTCACTGTTTTGTTCTGCTACCTTCTGCCATTTTTGAGGCAACTTAATAATCCATCTTCCCAAAACCTTTTCTCTTTTTGAGCAAAGAACGGTTTCATGTGCCTTTTACAATCTTCCATTAAGAAAATTTTGTAAAGACCAAAATAAATGAGCATCCAAAGGTGCAGTATCTGGTAAACATGGTGGATCAATCAGAACTTCTCAGTCAGCCTGTAACAGATTTTGTCTGGTCAACATCTTGTCTTATTCTGATAGAAGATTATGCATTTTATGTTGACTAATTCCGGACACTTTTTGTTGAGTGCTGCTTTCAGTCTGCCTAACTGGGAGCAGCACTTGTTGGAATTAAACATTTGGTTTTCCTGAAGGAGCTCATACCAGAGTTCTCCCTTCCAATCCTACCATATACACACCACCACCTTCAAAACCAGTCTTCACTGTGGTTGGTGGCAATTCATTTTGCTTGCCCCACAATCTCTTCCATCCCACATTACTGAACAGCTTCCACTTTCAGCATCTGTCACAATTTGTTTTAAAAACAGAACATTTTCATTATGTTTAAGTTGAGAATTACAAGCACAAATATGGTCAAGGAGGTTCCCGTTCCTCCACCCCCTTAACTTATGTGGAATCCAATCAAAGTGATTAACATAACCAAGCTGGTGCAAATGATTTTCAATGGTTGGCTGATTTGAATGTTTTGAGTTTGTTGGCTATTCCAGCATGGTGTAACATTCACTGTTCTCAATTAATGTCCCAATTTGATCACTATCAACTTCAACTGGTCTACTCAATGGAGGAGCATCAACAAGCAAGAAATCTCTAGCACAAAAGTTTGCAAACTACTTTTGATGTGCTCGATCAGTCACAGCACCTTCTCCATACGCACTTTCTCAATACACTACACAAATCTTTTTTTCAGTGTAGCATTTTTACCTTTCTTTAAATATAAACCACAACATGCCAAAAATGTTGTCTTTCTTCCATCTTCAATACTAAAAAGGCTACACAAAAATTCACCAATTTTGATAAGGCTTTTTTTTAAAAAATGAGCGCTGATATGACAGCTGTTACAACACAATCTAACAAAATTGCTACTAGAACCATCGTACAGCAAACATCAAACAAACTTTTTGACCAAACCAATTAACTCCCTTCCTAGATTCCCATGTCCAGCCAAAAAAACAACAAACAAAAACACTTTCACGAATAAACATGGAAAAAAGACATTAACACTTTCAAGAATAAACATGGAAAAAAGACATTATCAGACAAGCAACCTCAAACAATTCCTCACCAGACAGACTCCAAAATTATAAGAGTATTCTTTAGGAAAATAGAAAATCAACTCAGCTTAAAAAAAAAAAGTAAACACATAGAAAATAAAAACTCAACATAACTATATAAAACACTAATATCTTTTGGGTGCTCAAAAGCATACATGGAACTAACTACAGAGCAGTAAACAGCATATAGTCCATGAGAGGGAAGGGCACAGTTAACATCTTCTGAAGTTGCTATGCTGATGAAGAAGAAAAGGTACTGAGACATACTATACTTTAACAAATCAAGAAAGCATTTTCAATTTCTAGGCCAACCACTTAAATACATAAAACCACCAAGAATCAACCAACCAATAAACAAACACAGAAAAACAGATTAGGATATTATTAAGCCAACTGTGGAAGATAACTTTGCCCTTCCAATGCATGGAGCATCGATCTGATCCTTGGTCAAGGAAGTAATATCTCACAGTGACATGACCAAAATATTCATCATCATCATCCAAAGGCAGAAAAGGAGAATGAAAGTTCAAAGAAATGGTATAAATAGAAATCACTTATTAGAAATATCTTTTTAAACTCAAATATATCAGTAAGTATAATGTATGTAAACTTACTAAATGTTCCAATTAAAACATAAACATGGTCAAACCCATTTTTTTAAAAGAACTTATGCTACTTACAAAAGACTTACAATTTCTATAACCAAAAGTTGCAAATAATAGGATAGAAAAAGGTACACCATGCCAACATTTAAGACCTGTAGCTAACATTATCTGTCATAACACTAGTCTGTTGTTTAGTCGCTAAGCCATGTACGACTTCTTTGTGACCCCACGGACTGTAGCACAGCAGGTTCCTCTAGCCATGGGATTTCCTAGGCAAGAATACTGAACTGGGTTCCCATTTCCTTCTCCAGTGGATCTTACCAACCCAGGGATCGAACGCACGTCTCCTGCATTGGCAGGCGGATTTGTTATCACTGACCCACCAGGGAAACTGCTTAATAAAGTACTCTATTAGGAAATATCCATTATTACTGTTATCAGATATTTAGTGTTAGTTAATAAAAGGTTTGTTTTAGCAGGCAGAAACAAAAATGCTTAATTTCTAAGCATCTATATAACATATTTGAAATATATAAAGCAAAAATGACAAAAACTATACAGAAAAACAACAAATCTACAATCGTTTTTTGGACATTTTAACAAACTTTTCTCTGCATAAGAGCAAAGTTAAACAATGATGATAACCGTTTTAAAAGCAAACAAACTGGATATAACTGATACACATATTACATGACATCCAATAACCACAGCCAAAAAAAAAAAAAATTCTTAGCCCTATATAAGGAATATTTACCAAGACAGACTATATGTCTGCCATAAATTAAGTCTCAAATTTTAAAGAATTGAAATCTTATAGATTTACTTCTTACTATGGTGGAGTTAAGATAGAAATTAGTAAGAAAAAAAAATTAGAAATACCTCATGTTTAAAAATTAAGCAAGACACTTCTGAATAAACCATAGCCCAGTGGACAAAACTAAACGACGGTTCCATGAAAAGGCATAAACTGGTAAGACGGGTCAAGAAGAGAGACAAGACACAGACAGTGGCCGTCTAGAATGAAAGAGGACATCACAGGAGGTTCTAGACAAAGAAAGATCACAAGAGAGTATCAGTTACAATTTTATGCAGACACATTTGAAATTTTACATAAAATGAAGGGATTCCTGCTGCTGCTGCTGCTGCTGCTAAGTCGCTTCAGTCGTGTCTGACTCTGTGCGACCCCATAGACAGCAGCCCACCAGGCTCCCCCGTCCCTGGGATTCTCCAGGCAAGAACACTGGAGTGGGTTGCCATTTCCTTCTCCAATGCATGAAAGTGAAAAGGGAAAGTGCAGTCACAATTTACCAAAACTGATATGAAAACTAAAATTCTAAGGAGCATTATGACATTATAGCAACTGAAGCCATCTACTTAAAATTTCACAGAGAAAATTCCAAGCCTAAAACGCTTCAGTGAATTCTACCAAGTATTTTAATGATGCTCTAACACCCTTCTTAAATAAATTACTTGAGAAAATGGTAAAAGAAAAGGTACTTCCCAACTCATTTTTATGAAGTCAATGTTACCTTGATATAAAACCTAACATTTTCAGAAATGAAGATTAAGCCTGAATGAATCCAAGAAAAAAAGATAATGCTTTAAGGAAATAAGAAAAAGGAGGAACAGTTCTGAAATCAAAAGAAATGAAGAGGTTAAAAGGATAAGACAAAGCAACTACTTAATGAGGTAACAGGGATCCAACATTCAGAAAACAAAAGTCCTTAAAGAGCACTACCACACCAGAATAAATAGTAAAAACCACAATTCAAGAAAGCTTTCTTGAAAATTAAAAAAAATAATAAAATAAAACTGCTTACTGAAAGAGTACCATGTATACTTAAGAATTCAGCCCAGAAGGCCAACATCTAATTTTCAAAGGCAGTAGTTTATGCCACAAGAAAACAGAGTAACATATTCCAGATAATCAAGATAGGAAAATATAAGGTGTCTTATATAGTCAGTAAAATTTATTTTCAGCACATGGAAGACACAAACTGTTATCAAAATGCCCCAAATTGGGAAATATAGCTCCCGTGAGCTGTTCCAAAATCTAGAGAATATGTAAGAAGTAATAGACCTATCTCATTCATGAACATAGGTGAAAAATACTAAACAAAGATCAGTAAATTAATTTGTAGAAAAATAAGAGCTCAAAATTAAATTGGGTTTAGTCCAGGAAAACAAAGTTGGTTTATAACACTTTAAGAGCAACAAAATAATATCCATCACATTAAAAAAAAAAAAAAAAAAAACCTGGAAAAAAATTAGATTGTCCAAAAAGATGCAGAAAAGGCATCTGATAAAATTTAATATCCATTTGTGATTTAAACAAACAACAACAACAAATTCGTAACTAGTAATAGAAAGGAATTTCCTTGATCTGAAAAAGGGCAGATCCAAAATACCCATATAATAAATTGTGAAATACTGAAAAATTCTCCCCCTACTTCTAAAATTAGTAACAATACAAGTATTCCCATGATAACCAATCTATTCAACACCTTACTAGAAATCATATGACTAGAGGTCACAGTCACCACAAGGCTGGAAAAAACAAATACATATAAGGATTGGAAAAGATAAAATGAAATCATTCATAGGCCATATGTTTATAGAAAACAGATCTAGCTAAGGTAAATTATCAGAACTATAAGCAAAGTTGCTGGTTATCAAGTCAAATGCAAAAATTAACTGAATTTCCACATATCATCAATAAACAAAACATAATAAAACTAAAATAGCTATCTTATTTACAATAACATCAAAAAGTAAAAATACCTAGAAATGCAACAGTAATTATGCAAGTTTATTACAGAGAAAACTATAAAACATTATTAAAATGATGGCAGGAATACACCATAGGCATAAATTATTTTGTTCGGTCACTAACCTGTGTCCCACTGTTTGAAACCCCATGGACTGCAGCACACTAGGCTTCCCTGTCCTTCACTATCTCCTGGAGTTTGCTCAAACTCATGTCCATTGAATCAGTGATGCTTGTCTAACCATCTCATCCTCTGCCACCCACTTCTCTTGTCTGTACTTTTTCCAGCATCAAGGTCTTTCCCATGAGTCAGCTGTCACACAAGGTGGCCAAAGTACAGGAGCTTTAGCATCAGTCCTTTCAATGAATACTCAGGACTGATTTCCTTTAGGATGGACTGGTTTGATCTCCATGCTGTCCAAGTGACTCTCAAGAGTCTTCTCCAGCACAATTCTAAAGCATCGATTCTTCGGCACTCAGTCTTATGGTCCAATGCTCATATCTGTACAGGACTACCAGAAAAACCCTAGCTTTGACTCTACGAACTTTGGTTGGCAAATTGATGTCTCTGCTTAATACACTGTCTAGGTTTGTCATAGCTTTTCACCAAGGAGCAAATGTCATTTTAATTTCATGGCTGCAGTCACATCTGCAGTGATTTTGGCACCCAAGAAAATAAAACTTGACACTGTTTCCACATTTTCCCCCATCTATTTGCCATGAATGATGGGACGGGATGCCATGATCTTAGTTTTTTAAACAGAGTTTTAAACTAGCTTTTTCACTCTCCTCTTTCACCTTCAATCAAAAGGCTCTTTAATTCCTTTCACTTTCTGCCATTAGAGTGGTATCATCTGCATATCTGAGATTGCTGATATTTCTCACAACAATCTTGATTCCAGCTTGTGATTCATCCAGCCTGATATTTTGCATGATATACTCTGCATAAAAGTTATGCAGAGTACATACGGTGACAATACACAGTCTAAGCTGTACTCCTTTTCCAATTTTGAACCCGTCCACTGTTCCATCCCCAGTTCTAACTGTGCTTCTTGCCCTGCATACAGGTTTCTCAAGAGGTAGGTAAGGTGGTCTGATATTCCCATCTCTTCAAGAATCTTCCAGTTTGTAGAGATCAACACAGTCAAAGACTTTAGTGAAGTAGTCAATGAAGGAGAAGTAGATGTTTTCCTGGAATTCCCTTGCTTTCTCTATGATCCAACAGATGTTGGCAATTTGATCTCTGGTTCCTCTGCCTTTGCTAAATCCGGCATGTACATCCAGAAGTTCTCGGTTCACATATTGTTGAAGCCAAGCTTGAAGGATTCTGAGTGTTACCTTGCAAGCATGTGAAATGAGCACAACTGTATAGTACTCTGAACATTCTCTGGGACTGCCTTTTTAACACTCATTATTGTAAAGATATAATCAATATATTCAGTGCTATCTCAATGAAAGTCCCAACAGATGGGTGTTTGATTTTTTAACTTAGCCAAAAACAGCCAAAACAATTTTGAAGAAAATCTAAAATAAAGTGTCCACAGCTGTCCTAACAAGTTAACTATACACTTATCAGCTTAAAGCACCCATTTATTATCTCCAAGTTCTATGGGTCGGATATCTCGGCACAGCACAGCTCAGCTGGTTCTCTCCTTTGAGTTTCACAAGAATGAATCAAAGTATCGGCCAAGCTGTGTCCCTGTCCAGACACTCTAGGAGAGAATATATTTCCAGGTTTGTTTAGAATGGTCCAGGTTGACAACAATCAGTTCCAAGTGGTTGCAGGACAGAGGCCCTCATTTCCCTGCTATCCCTCAAGTGGGGTTTGGTCTCAGTTTCTGGAGACTGCCTACACTCCCTGACTCATGTCACTCCCTGACTCATGTCACCCCCTTTTAAAGGCAGTAACAGCAGGTTAAGTCCTATTCATTGCTTCTGAGTAAATCCCTCTGATCGCTCCTTCTGCCCCTTCTCTTTTGCTTCCCTCTCTGCCTTCTTTTCTTCTGACTCTTCTATTTTTAAGGACTTGTCTGATTATACAGGACCCACCCAAATAATCCAAAATAATCTATTTTAAGATCTGTTGATTAGTAACTTTAATTACACCTGCAAAATCCTTTCACAGCACTTCCTAGATTAGTAGTTCACTGAATAATTGAGACAGAAATGTTGGGAAAATATCTTTAAAATTCCACCTATCAAAAAGCAGGAAAAGTATTTTATTGAATATCAACCTAATTATAAAACTATAGTAATAAGAAAACATGATACCAGCACGCACACACAAAGACAAACATAATATAGACTCTAAAGCCTAGACACAGACCTGTTTCATAGATACTTGACTTACAAAAAAAGGAAAACAGTGTGAAAGAACAATTCTTTTCAGTAAATTGTGCTCGGATATCAGGACAGTCACAGGGAAATGAAAACTATTCCAATCCAACACCACAAAGAAAAAAATCAACTTCCGAAGGATTATAGACCTAAATACGAAAAGCATAACAAAAAAGCTTCTGAAAGATAACATGGGAGAGTGAGACTTCAAGAAGAGTGGCATGATGAGCTAGGTGGACCATTTCTCCAGTAAAACATTACTTTGGCAACAAAAGTCCGTCTAGTCAAAGCTATGGTTTTTCCAGTAGTCATGTATGGATGAGAGAGTTGGACTTTAAAGAAAGCTGAGCGCTGAAGAATCGACGCTTTTGAACTGCGGTGTTGGAGAAGACTTTTGAGAGACCCTTGGACTTCAAGGAGATCCAACCAGTCCATCCTAAAGGAAATCAGTCCTGACTATTCATTGGAAGGACTGATGCTGAAGCTGAAACTCCAATACTTTGGCCACCTGATGTGAAGAACTGACTCACTGGAAAAGATCTTGATGCTGAGAAAGACTGAAGGCGGGAGAAGGAAACAACAGAGGATAAGATGGTTGGAAAGCCTCACCGACTCGATGGACATGAGTTTGAACAAGTTCTGGGAGTTGCTGATGGATGGGGAAGCCTGGCGTGCTGCAGTCCATAGGGTCGGAAAGAGTCAGACATGACTCAATGACTGAACTGAACTGGTAGAAAGAAAATTTTTAAAGTCAACCATTTAATGTCTCTGAAAATTGTCTCAAAGGCATATAACCACAACAACAACAAAAAAACATTTATTCAAGAAAACATTAAACAGAGGTGAGAACAGCAAGTATCCATGACATATGAGCCATAAACCACTTCCAGTTACACCCCACAACTCAGGATAACTCTCAATTCTACACCAAACAGGTGCTGCAAGAGCTCCCAGATTCCAGCCTAGGAATGAATTCCACCCTTGGAGGGAACGCTGCTACCATCTCCCACCTGCCCCACTCCCCCACCTCCATGCTGCAGAAACTCTATGCCAGGCAGGCCCGCAGGAGAAGAGTATAAGAGTCCCTTCACCCAACCAGCCCCCATGTATAAGGCAGAAAAGCTCTTTTCCCAGTGTAGTAAGCCAAAAGTATTAGGTCCCAATTACTCACTCCTAAGACAGAGGTTCTTTACCAGAAGGGGCAAGTTAAAACTACATGCTCTACTCTGAGAGCAGGGTGTCCCTTCAAAGTGAAGTCATCTCTTTGCCTCTGATCCTAATTTCACTAAGGCAAGGTGGAGGGTCCTCCCAGGGGAAAAGATAGACAGTTACGAATAGAAAGCTCTGTCCTCCACCTGATGGAATTACTTTACTTGGAATAGACTGTGGGAAAATTCATTGTAAAGGGCAATGTCCAAAACTATGGACATCTCGGGAGTGAATAACTATAAGAAAGCTGATAGTTCCATGACAGTAGTAGTAACGTGAAATGCTGCAAACCAGCTAAAAGTTTAACGGAGGGAACTAGACAAAGAAAAAGGCAGGAAGATTCCTCAGGGTAATAAGCACAAGTCTCAAAGGCTGGCAACTTAGCAAACTTGTTAGCTTCTACAGAGATCTGACTTACTGCAATCACACTATGAAGCAATTTATGCCCTGGAATATTGGTGAAAACAACAGAGCAATCAGTTAGCAGTTAGTGGAGGCTGACAGCTAGGTGTGACAGCTATAAAGGCAGACCAGCCAAAAGTTTATGCAGAGATCAGGGAAAGAGGCAAAGAGAACAAGGTGGAAACCAATCATCTCTGGTAGACTGCACATGTCTTTGAGAGGGGCCAGATGTTGGATTCATCAGACAAAGAGTTCAGAGCAGCTATTATAAATATATTCAAAGAACTAAAGAAAATCATGTTTAAATAATTAAAGGAAAATATTACTATAAGGACTCGTCAAATATCTATGAAAAATAAGGAATTATAAAAAATAATCAAATGAGAAAACATGTATGCTAATAAAGAGAACATAACGACCTATTTCTTCTCTTAACTTATTTTAAAAGCAACTACATACAAAGATGGGCTCGATAAAAGACAGAAATGGTAGGGACCTAACAGAAGCAGAAGATATTAAGAGGTGGCAAGAATACACAGAAGAACTGTACAAAAAAGATCTTCATGACCAACATAATCATGATGGTGTGATCACTCATCTAGAGCCAGACATCCTGGAATGTGAAGTCAAGTGGGCCTTAGAAAGCAGCACTAAGAACAAAGCTAGTGGAGGTGATGGCATTCCAGGTGAGCTATTTCAAATCCTGAAAGATGATGCTGTGAAAGTGCTGCACTCAATATGCCAGCAAATTTGGAAAATTCAGCAGTGGCCACAGGACTGGAAAAGGTCAGTTTTCATTCCAATCCCAAAGAAAGGCAATGCCAAAGAATGCTCAAACTACTGCACAATTGCACTCATCTCACACACTAGCAAAGTAATGCTCAAAACTCTCCAAGCCAGGCTTCAACAATACATGACCCCTGAACTTCCAGATGTTCAAGCTGGATTTAGAAAAGGCAGAGGAGCCAGAGATCAAATTGCCAACATCCACTGGATCATCGAAAAAGCAAGAGAGTTCCAGAAAAACATCTATTTCTGCTTTATTGACTATGCCAAAGCCTTTGACTGTGTGGATCACAATAAACTGTGGAAAATTCTGAAAGAGATGGGAATACCAGACTACCTGACCTGCCTCTTGAGAAATCTCTATGCAGGCCCAGAAACAACAGTCAGAACTGGACATGGAACAACAGACTGGTTCCAAATAGGAAAAGGAGTACGTCAAGGCTGTATATTGTCACCCTGTTTATTTAACTTATATGCAGAGTACATCATGTGAAATGCCTGGCTGGATGAAGCACCAGCTGGAATCAAGATTGCTGGGAGAAATATCAATAACTTCAGATATGCAGATGACAACACCCTTATGGCAGAAAGTGAATAACTAAAGAGCCTCTTGATGAAAGTGAAAGAGGAGAGTGAAAAATTTGGCTTAAAATTCAACATTCAGAAAACAAAGATCATGGCATCCACTTCCATCACTTCATGGCAGATAGATGGGAAAACAATGGCTTACGTTATTTTAGGGGGCTCCAAAATCACTGCAGATGGTGACTGCAGCCATGAAATTAAAAGACACTTGATTCTTGGAAGAAAAGTTATGACCAACCTAGACAGCATATTAAAAATCAGAGACATTACTTTGCAACAAAGGTCCATTTAGTCAAGGCTATGGTTTTTCAAGTAGTCATGTATGACTGTGAGAGCTGGACTGTAAAGAAAGCTGAGCGCCAAAGAATTGATGCTTTTGAACTGTGGTGTCGGAGAAGACTCTTGAGAGTCCCTTGGACTGCAAGGAGATCCAACCAGTCCATCCTAAAGGAAATCAGTCCTTAATATTCATTGGAAGGACTGATGCTGAAGCTGAAACTCCAATACTTTGGTCACCTGATGCGAAGAACTGTCTCATTGGAAAAGACCCTGATGCTGGGAAAGATTGAAGGCAGGAGGAGGAGATGACAGAGGATGAGATGGTTGGATGGCATCACTGACTCAATGGGCATGAGTTTGAGTAAACTCCTGGAGTTGGTAATGGACAGGGAGGCCTGGCGTGCTGCAGTCAATGGGGTCACAAAGACTCAGACACAACTAAGCAACTGAACTGAACTGAACACACAGCAACATGTATAACCAAAACAGAAGAGAATGGAGTAGAGCTGTAAGTTTCTATATAATGTTGGAATTAAGTTAACGTAAATCTGAAGTCAATTCTGATGAGACTATAATGTAAACCTTAAAATCATTAAGAGAATAAAAAAAGAAGCTAAAATTCATGAAAGGAATTAAAATATTACCTTAGGAAATACTCAACGCAAAGAAAATAGTAATGCAGGTACAGAAGGACAGAGACATGAGACAGACAGAAAACAAAATGCAAAACGGCAGACATAAATCCAACCATACCCAAAAAACATTTACTGTGAATGCATTAAGCAATACAATCAAGAGGCAGGGATTGTAGGAGTCAATCAAAAAAGAACAAGATCTAATTAAATGCTGTCTACAGAAGACACACTTTAGATCCAAAGACACAAATAGGATAAAAATAAGTGGATAGAAAAAGACACTGTGCAAAGAACCACCACAGAAAAACTGAAGCAGATACACTAATATCAGACAGCTTCTAAAATGCTTTTAGAAACGAAGAGGTACGTCTTATAGCAATAAAAGGGTCAGTTCATCAGTAAGATAAAAACTTACAGAAGTGGATTTCCCTGGTAGCTCAGTGGTTAAGAGCCCACCTTGCAATGCAGGGGACACTGGTTTGACCCTTGGTCCAGGTCGACTCCACACGCCACAGGGCAAGCTAAGCCAGCCCATGCACCAGTTGCTGAGCCTGTGCTCAGGAACCCAAGAGCCACAACTCCTGAGGCTGATATGCCACGACTACTGAGGTCCACACATCCGGAGCCTGTGCTCTGCAACGAAGGAGGCCACTGCAGAAGCTCGCGCACTGCAACTAGAGAGCAGGCCCGGCTCTCTGCAGCTGGAGAGCCCACGCATAGCAACGAAGACCCAGTGCAACCAAAAACAAATCAATAGACTTTCGTAAAAATCAAAAAATAAAGAAGTAAATGGCTTGTCCATAGACATTTTAAAAGAACTGTAAACATACATATGTACCTTATAACAGGGCTTCAAAATACATGAAACAAAACTGACAGAAACAAAGGAAGAAACACTATTCAACACTAGTTGGAATATTTCAACACTCCATCTTTAATAACGAACAGAACTAAGCAGAATAATAACAAAGAAACATAAAACAAGCACAATATATCAACTAGACCTAACAGACATCTAGAAAATACTCCATTCAACAATAGAATACATGTTCTTCTAAAGTACACACAAAACACTCCTAAGACAGATCATAGGCTAGGCCATAAAACAAGCATCAACAAATTTAAAAGGATTGCAAGCACACAACGTTATGTTCTCTGAGCAAAATGAAACTAAATTAGAAATCAACTACAGAAGGAAATTTAGGAAATTCACAAATATAGGAAATTAACATACTCCTAAATCAGTAATAGACCAAAAGAACAAATCAAAAGGAAAATCAGAAAACACTTGAGTAAAATGAAAAACACAACATATCAAAACTTACAGGATCAGTGAACTGCGTGCTTGCAGGGAAATTTACACTTGTAAATGTCCATATTAAGATAAGAAAAGGAAAACATTTTGTATGAATTTGAGATACTTCTTAAATACCATAAAGGGGGGCAGGAGGCCACAGAAACCTCTGGGGAGGTAATAAAAAAGTACTTATCCAAAATACAAAAAGAATTCCTTCAATTAATTTTAGTTTTTGTGACGAGAACACAAAGGAAAACTGATCAAAAGATGTAAATAAGCACTTCACAAGAGATATCCAAAAGTCAATAAACTTATGAAAAAATGGTAAACCTTTTAACTCACCGGAAAAACGAAAATCAAAAATACCGCATGACATCAGAACACCAAAAATAAATGACAATCCAATTGTCAGTGAGGATACAGAACAATGGGAACTCTCATACACTGTTCATGGGAATGTGAATTGTTATAACCACATTGGGAAACTGGCAGTATCTATTAATACTATATTGGGCCTGCTGCTGCTGCTGCTGCTGCTAAGTCGCTTCAGTCATGTCCGACTCTGTGCGACCCCATAGACGGCCTCCTACCAGGCTCCTCTGTCTCTGGGATTCTCCAGGCAAGAGCACTGGAGTGGGTTGCCATGTCCTTCTCCAACACATGAAAGTGAAAAGTGAAAGTGAGGTCGCTCAGTCGTCCGACTCTTAGCAACCCCATGGACTGCAGCCTACCAGGCTCCTCCGTCCATGGGATTTTCCAGGCAAGAGTACTGCAGTGGGGTGCCATATTGGGCCTATAATCCAGCAAATTTGCTATTAGGTCTAAACTCAATAGAAATTAATAGTATATGAACAGACAGCGTTATTAGTAATAATCAAGAAGTAGAAACAATCCACATCTATCAACAGATTGTACAAATAAACTGTGGTAAATGAATACAAAGTAATATTACAGAGCAATGAAAGTGAACTACAGTTAAGGAATTAACACGGATGAATCTCAAAAACAGGTGAAGCAAAAGCAGCTACAAACAAAATACATACTGCCTGAGTCCATTCATATTAAGTTCAAAAACAAGCATAATTAAGTCAGAATAGTGCCTGGCGGGCTGCAGCCCATGGGGTCGCAAAGAGTCAGACACGACTAAGGGACCAAGCACAGCACGGCACAGCGCCAGCTCTGGAGGGAAGGGAGAAGGCAGCAGACGGCTGGCGAGAGCCGGAGAGGGCAGACGAGCGCTCTGAAACGCCGCCAGTGTTCTTCTTCCTGACTGAGTGCTACTTACACACATTATGGTTTACAGAAGCTCACTGGGCATCAGTTTGTCTGTGTGTGCGTTTTCTGTATTAATATCATGCTTCAATAATGAAAACTAAAGCACCACATAACATTAAAAAATAAAATCCGTTGAATCATAGTAAAATTAGAGTGCTTGAACCTTAGACGGTACTAATTTTTTGAAGACTGAGCTTTTGATATAAATATTAAGTTCAATCTCACAAGCAATGAAGACTTATCAACTGAAACAAGATGACACCATTTGAAAACAGTTAAGGTGGAGGAAACCTAGCTAATTCCCTTCTCTAGGGAATACCCTGTCCACACCTACTGACAGAAATACAATTACCTTCCTTCTCACTTTTCCTTTTTAAGAAACCTTCCTTTACAGTCCTAGAAAGGGTTGCTCTATGATCCACAGAACAGTGCAACCATGTTCCTGAATTTCCAGTTCAGTCCCCTGAAGTCTAACTAGGTTCTAAGAGAAACCCAGCCCTATATCCTTCTAATAATAAATTTGTGTTGCTAAAGTTTGTTTTTAGGAACCAAATGACCAATGGATAAAACACTGTGATATAGGATATGTTACAACCATGTTATATAATAGTTCTGTTTACATCAGAAGTTGAAAATTGGCAACTTCAGACTGTTTTATCTGATCCACAAAGTGTTATTTTTTTTTAAAGTATAAATTACATGTTATGAATTACAGTCTTCCTCACCAGACTTTAGCCAAACTCCTAGGAGGCAAGTACTGGGTTGCCATTCCCTTCTCCAGGAGATCTTCCCGACCCAGGGATCGAACCTGGGTCTCCCACATTGCAGGCAGATTCTTAACCATCTGAGCTACCAGGGAAGCCCCATTATACAAGAGTTCTGTTTATATCAGAAGTTGAAAATTGGCAACTCATGAACTGTTTCATCTGATCCACAAAGTGGTTTTTAAGCATAAATTACATGTTACGAATTACAGTCCTCCTCACTAGACTTTGGCCACACTCCTAGGAGGCAAGGACTATTATCTTATATATCTTTGTTTTTCCCAGTGCTAGGCTCTAGGTCCAAAGATACATGCAGAATGATTAAACAAACTATGCCAACAGGTTTCTATAAAATTCTAGAACTCTGACAACTGATTAATTTCTGAGGAACTAAGTAACAAACTTTAAAATCCTAGTTATCCAATAGGGAAAACAATAATGACAATACACATTAAATGATACTTTTAAAAATCATGCACTTTTGTCCAGTAAAACAAATCTTTAAAATGTAAAATAAAGAAATAAAAGTGAAAAGAAATGAGATTAACATTTATAATTATCACTTAAAATCTGCCCCTGTCATACACAACCCTGCCAGAATTCTTCAACAAGCCATGGAGACAATCCATGTCAAGTGCGCTCTGGCCAAAAGATCTCAATGCAGATAGTTCCTGTTCCCTATTCTTGACGTTTTCAAAAAGGAGAAAAATTTTTAATTCTAAAGTATCCTTGTATCTAAATATAATAGTAATAGTTAACATATACCGACTGGTTCAGTTCAGTTGAGTTGTGTCCAACTCTTTGCGGCCCCATGAATCGCAGCACGACAGGCCTCCTTGTCCATCACCAACTCGCGGAGTTCACCCAAACTCACATCCATCAAGTCGGTGATGCCATCCAGCCATCTCATCCTCTGTCGTCCCCTTCTCCTCCTGCCCCCAATCCCTCCCAGCATCAGGGTCTTTTCCAATGAGTCAACTTTTTGCATGAGGTGGCCAAAGTACTGGAGTTTCAGCTTTAGCATCATTTCTTCCAAAGAAATCCCAGGGCTGATCTCCTTCAGAATGGACTGGTTGGATCTCCTTGCAGTCCAAGGGATTCTCAAGAGTCTTCTCCAACACCACAGTTCAAAAGCATCAATTCTTCGGCGCTCAGCCTTCTTCACAGTCCAATTCTCATACCCATACATGACCACAGGAAAAACCATAGCCTTGACTAGACGGGAGGGAATGCTAACCCACTCCAATATTTTTGCCTGGAGAATCCCATGGACAGAGAAGCCTTGTCGGCTAGGGTCCACAGGCTTGCAAAGAGTCATACAAGACTGAAGCGACTTAGCACACACGCACAAATAGGACACTAAGGAACAGAGATGTCTAACTAGGGCGAGCAGGGGAAACACCCTAGAAAGAATTTCTGAGGAACAATCACCTAGCTCCGTCACTTCAGAACACCACATTGCTATTTACATAATTTACACAGCTTTTAACATATTCATAATAGTGTTTTAGAATGCAGATCAATAAAAAGACAAGATCACCTGGCACACTGCTACTTAACTATGCTCATAAACTTAAAAATCTTTTGGTAATAATGAAGATGACTATCTTCTCTTAACAAATTAGAACATAACCTTGAAAAAGTCACACTGCTTCCTCAAAAAACCATTTATTTTACCAATAAATAAAAGCTAAAAACTTTCCTCCAGTAAATTATAATTAAACTGATGTCAAAGAATATTTTTCAGCTGTTAAAAGACCTCTGAAGGATTTCAATTCAACCCCCTCATTTTACAGATTTAGAGGAGCCACAAAGTATAATGGGAAAGCAGGAAAGTGAAAATCAGAAAACCGCATCTTGGTCCCAACTCTCCTAGAGTAAAAGTCTGGGCAAAGTTTCCTCACCGGTAAAATAAGAAGTTTGAATCCAATTGCTTCCAGGGTCCTTTTCAGCTCTATAATTCTCATGTTATGAAACTGAAGCAGATAAGCAACTTGCCCAAACATCACCCAGCTAGTTAAGGGCAAAGTAGGGACACTTGTTTTCCAATTATCAGTGCACTTTCTCTTTTGCAGCAGCATACTGCTTCTCCTACTTCATAATACCGTTCCTCTAAATTATTCTAAGATATGTGGAAATTATTAAAGAGAACGAAGGAGTTTACAAAACTAAATGACTTAATCCTATAGTTCTTCTATAGAAAATGAGCTTTAACTCTAAATGAAACAAATACATGAAGTCTCAAGCTCTGTGTCACTTACTTCACTGAAGCTGACCTCAGGAAAGTTAAAGGAGTTTATGCTTCAACTTCCAAGTACCTAAAATCTAACCTTTCAATACATTTCACAGAAGAGACTATGTTCCATACTAAAATATGAATTGTTATAGATAATCATAACTATTACATGCATACTTTTCTGAATAAGATGAGAATTAAAATTCTTTTTATGTTCTGGTTATAATATGCACTTTTTTATTCAAGACAGATCAATTAAAACACTTACTTTTCCTTTAGGTATCCTTTTTTCAGACTCTCTAGCTTTTAAACCATTAGATTAAGCACATTACTTCTGAAATCACATAAACAATTAAAAATAAAAGACTATACAGAATGCTGAGAGTTTCTCTTGTAAAACTGAAAATCAGCCCCCAGTAGTACAACTCTACTAAACTATATCTGATTCCCTAAAACGTCTTCAAAGCTTATTATATTTTGCAGGGAATTTATCAAGATTTCAGGAAGATTGACAGTGTTGATTCCAGAAAATACAGGAAAATCTGCAGAAGAAAAGCACAATAAAAATGCAAAACAGCCATAAAGTCAACAGTAGTTTCATATTACTGAAATTTGAGGATTTTCAAAAACATTCATGGATATATAAGTAGTTTAACTACATTTACAAATTTTCAAAGAATCACAGAATGTTTGCATTTTTTAATTGGATGGGATCTTTAAGTCACTTAATCCAATAGTACACAAAATAAGAATCTATTGGATTTATCTTCACCCCACACCAAAAGTTCACGTACATGCGCGTGCTCAGTCATGCCCAGCTCTTTGTAACCCTATACACTGTGGCCTGCCAGGCTCCTCTGTCCATGGGATTCTCCAGGCAAGAATACTGGAGTAGGTTGCCATTTCCTTCTCCAGGGGATCTTCAGGGATCGAACCCACGTCTCTTATGTCTTCTGCACCAGCAGTGTAGTTTGCTTTAAATTCTCATAAATATTTCGAGACAGGTCTTTCCATTGCTGGTCAAGTCTAGTTGTTACACAGTTCTTACATTCTTGTCAAAAAAATACAGAATTCATTCTATGCCTTTGCAACTTTCACCTGCTAGTTTATCTTCTGTAACAGCATAATAAATACATTCTCTTCTACTTGTTTTTGAAATATCTGAAAACAGCTATACTCTTCCTCACCCTTCAACTAGTCTCTTGCTGAGTCTAAATGTATGGTCCACAGATTTCTTGTGTGTCCTGAACACACTTCTGGGATAAAATGTACTTTCACATTGCAAGTAACCTTTAAAAACAACAGCCACTGTTGAATTTTGGTGTATTATCAAAGAATAACTTCCCCAAAGGCTAGAAAAATAGTTCTTTTCTAAGTACATATCTATGTGAAATTGGGTTCTCAACACATGCCTCAATCAAAATATATCTCAACAGACGGAAAGAAGAAAATCCAGCTACCTTCTAGTATGCCAGAAATTAAAGTGGTTTGTAAAAATATAAAACAATTCCACTAGTCTCACTGAAGTTTTTGTTTTAGAATATTTATTCACCATTTTAAAATTCGTTAACATGTAATCAAATTGTTATTTTTAGATAAATGTTTCTGAAGTTATTTCATTACAAATATAGTAAATACCGAGACATAACCCACATAAACAAAATCTCTTTAGAGACCTGAATAATTAAGGGAGTAAAGGGGGTCCTGAGACCAAAAAGGTTAAAACATAACCTATTTCTCAGGGGCAGATTCCCAGGCTTCTATCTTGAATTTCCCTTTCTCTAATACATAAAAATGACTCTGTAAGGGAGGCACCTACCACATATCTATACATTCATGAGCTGCTGCTGCTGCTAAGTCGCTTCAGTCATGTCCGACTCTGTGCGACCCCATAGATGGCAGCCCACCAGGCTCCCCCGTCCCTGGGATTCTCCAGGCAAGAACATTGGAGTGGGTTGCCATTTCCTTCTCCAATGCGTGAAAGTGAAGCCACTCAGTCGTGTCCGACCCTCAGCGATCCCATGGACTGCAGCCTTCCAGGCTCCTCTGTCCATAGGATTTTCCAGGCAAGAGTACTGGAGTGGGGTGCCATTGCCTTCTCCGATTCATGAGCTAGAATCCTTAAACATACAACTCGGTCTTGCTGCAGCAGGTGACTTCAAAAAATTAAAGCCATCTGATATAACTTTTAACATCTTCCTACAGATATTATGCAATCATCTGGAATTAAATACTTTTAACTCTTCTGTCTAAAGATGCAGTCTGTAAATACAGAAACAGAGAGCAAGTTTATGACTATGATATTATCTTTTTGGCCAAACTATTTTTGCTATTTATATAAAAGTAAAAAGCAAATTATTTATATCCGGGAAAATGGAATAAAAAAGACATGTCTTTTGTATAACCATTTATTTGACTCACAGCAATAACCCATTCAAAAGTACTTATGTACTGATATGGAAAAAAAAAAAATCTATTCATCTAGCCAACACATACCTAGGCCTCAGCAAACAAAACTGACCTTATCTGAAAATTTCTTAACTTCTCACATCCTTATTCACAGAATTATTAGAAGATAAAGTGGGATAGAGAATTTAGCCACAGGTTTAAAAGATCCACTGTGAAACCTAGAGCTACACTGCTGAGCACCTCTCAGAGAATTTTAAGACTGATAAAGGAAAAGCTTTGGAACTCCAAGGATAGAAATTATTAATAGTCTGCGTGTGTTAGTCACTCAGTCGTGTCCGACTCTTCACGACCCCATGGACTGTAGCCCACCAGGCTCTTTGGTTCATAGAATTCTCCAGGCAAGAATACTGGAGTGGTTTGCTATTTACTTCTCCAATTAATAGTCTACATTCTACCATACAAATTCCTGAATTCCAATAAATTCCTAAATCTTATGATTTAGGCTTATGGATAAGATATTTATGGTAAACTATCTTTAAAAATAGCCCATTTTCAAAGTTAAGTTTGCTTAAAAGGAGTTCATCACATATATAACTTTATACGTGTACATATACATATGTATCTCTTTTAAGTTTAAAATTTTATATTCTCTCTTACATTAAATTGGCTCAATTTTTCAAGAAACAAAGTTTGTTCTCTCCTTGATACATACACTCAAGTCCCATTAATAGTAATGCTTTTCACTAGCTATCAGTCACCAGCAATTAAAGCTATCAAATTTGGATTTCCCTGGTGGCTCAGTGATAAGGAATCCTCCTGCCAATGCGGGGGACATGGGTTCAATCCCTGGTCCAGGAAGATCCCACATCCTGCGAAGCACCTAAACCCAAGCACCAGGATTACTGACCCCATGCTCTGTAACAAGAGAAGCCACAGCAGTGAGAAGCCTGTGGACCCCAACCAAGAGTAGCCCCAGTTCATCGAAACCAGAAAAAGCCCGCACAGCAACAAAGACCCTGCATAGCCAAAAATAATTTTTTTTTTTTAAAAAAAAAAGCTCTCCATTTACATCAATTTATACAACAGACCAATGTTACCTGGAAAAGATCCCAAGCACTTGTTAAAAATAAAAACTGGGATCCCACTCAATAGACAATGGTAACACCTTGATTCCTAGGGCTTCATATACGCAGTTAGTGTTCGCATTAGTGAAATCTGAAACAACAGCTTCAAGATGAATACATAACCCTACAGAGCATTAAAAGTTTTAACTTATTTCCTGGTTGGTCAAAAAAAAGCAATATACCACTGTCACCATACAGGTACTTGGGTGTGAAGTATAACTTACACAACAGCATGTCTTGTTATTTCATAAATTGAGACTAATATTTAGGTTACATAAAAATCCAAACTGCTGGAAAAAATTCGCCTTATTTGGAAGTTCAAGCTAAATTATTCCAATTTTTCAAAATTTTAAAACATCAGGAAAAGTGCAGAATAGTATAAAAGTTTTTTAATGAGTTGAAGTAAGCTCTGAAGTTCACAATCTAGATTCTATAGACCCAAAATTACTAACACTGATTAGATGTTAACAGATGAACAATTCAACACTACGTCCTCATTAACAAGTACAGTACTTGGCTCACAAAAAATGTCTCAATAAATATTTAAGAAATGAATAATTTTTTTAAAAAGGTATAGCCTTTAAAAGTCTTTCCCAAGACATCACTATCACTCATTATACTATCATTCCTAACAGTACCATTTAGCATCCTAATGAAAGTACAGACAAAAGTAAAAGCATGCTAAAAGCACCAACTGCTGTTCACAAAACAGATTTTAAGACATTCATTTACAGATTTTCAAGTGAAGAAAGAAAAATCACCAGGTGTACTAAATTTGAGTTAGTCAATAAATAAACTTTTATCTTCTAATAATCAGAACTCAGGGTTGGGGGTGAGATGGAAAGAGGAAATGTCTGTCAAAGTATTCAGAACGCTTAATGGATGCCATAAATCAAATCTTCCCATGAATTTTCCAGAGCAAATTCATGCCAATCTTTGAGCCTATTGTCACTTTCACACATGCTCACAGGAACAAAATGACAAAGAAAGCTATGCCTGAACCACTGGATTCAGGGCACAAACCACCTGACTAACAAATGTCAAGGCTCTGAGTCGTAAATACTGATAGATATTTTCAAAATAAATTAATCCCACCGACTCCTACATAAATCAAAGCTCTTGGTATCTTTAAAGGATTCTCTAGACTACTGGACTTCCCGACGTTTTTTCGAAAATGTGGCTACAATCTTCCTGTGTGACCCAACTGCCCGTGAACAAACCAATTGCTCATGAATACCGCTAAACGTTTTCCAGACAAAAGAACGCTAAAAGCGATTCTACACACATTTATTCTTCTCCCATACATATGTGTTCTCCTAAATTTAATTTTACGTCGTATACTTAAAGTTAAATACAGCAAGTTAAAATTTTAGTCAAAAGCACTCCGGTGTCTCACTAGCTGTGTAACTGCTACATCTGGTGGCAGCACACTTGCATGCAGGAAGCCAGAAAACTTAGAAAACAATTGTAACCGATCTGGTGAGTGTGTGCAGTAACCTTTACGCAGCGATTTCCCACAAAACCCACGACCCTGTCGGAGAAGAATAGTAGCCTGCTTGCAACAGAGAGGTAACACACAAATATGCAGGAGGTGATGGCGAAGCAAAGTTGCAACCATCTGGGTGGCTTTAAAAGCCTGCCCACGAATCGGTCTCCAGTTTAAACTGCTCGGGGTGGGGGTGGCGGGGCAGGCCAGTGATCAAAGTCGGCTTTGATAATTTCAGTGGCTCTACCCAAAAGGCAGAGATCTTGCCAGTGAGGGGCATCCTCCAGGTCCCGGGCAACAGAGCTCGCAGAGCGGGGACCGCCTCTAGGGGAGGAGTGCGCGAGGGAAGGGGAGGGGGCTCGAGGATGAATGCTTCACCGAGAGGGAAAACCCACCAGAGACCGGAGGCCGGGAGGTTAAGAGTACTGAGAGTACTAGCAAATGGAGCAGAAAGGGGCTCGCGTCCGGGGTCAGGCTTCCCACCCTAGCAGGACTGGCTCTTAGGAACCCCAAGCGAGTCTGTGCGCCGCGCCGCGCCCCGTCCCCTCCAGCGCGCACCCCTTCGTCCCTCTTCTCCGCCACCCGCGAACCACCACCCGCCGCCGGAGCACTACCTCCCCGGGGCCGGGCGGCCTCGCGTCCACCTCGTCCCCCTCCCCCACCCCGGGGTCGCGGGAAGGAGACCCGGGGGCGCGCGGGCAGCGGCGCGGGGAAGGGAGGCCCGCGAGCGGGCGCGGGCGCGACGGCACTTACCTTCCCTGGGCCTCCCGGATGGCGGCGTGTGATTCAGCAGGGACCTGGCCGCCGCCGCCGAGCCCGGGGTTGGAGACGTGGAGAGCTGGGACCAAGATGGCGGCCCCTCCAAACTTCCACTGCTACTTTGGACACTCATCAAGCTACTTTCTGGGAACCCGACTCCCCCCCTGCGACGGCAGCGGCGGCAACGGCACCGGCACCCGCCTCCGTCATGGCGGGGGCCGCGCTGAGGGCGAGCAGGAGAGCGAGGGGCAGGGAGGGGAGAGTCAAGGGGATGGGGGAGGAAACCAAGAAGGGGGGAGGTGGGGAGGGTAGAGGTGAGGGGAGGAGAGGGGACGGGGAGGAGGAAAAGCGGGAGAAGTCAGGGAGCCGGCGGGCGCGCCGGGGAAGAGGCGGAGGGAAGGAGCGCCGCGGCGGAGGCGTCGAGGGGGCGCCCGCTGAGGCCGGGGTCGGAGCGCGGGCGGAGCGCGGGCTGCGCCAGCCGAGACTTCCGCGGGCGGAACCTGCCGGCACCTCTGCAGTGCGTCGGCCCCCGGCGTCGCCCGGGTGGCGGCGGCGGCGGCGGCGGCGGGCGGTGGGTGGCGGCTGAGGCGGCGGGGTAACCTCTGCATCAGTTACGGGCGGCGGCGGCGTCACGCGCCGCCTGTGCAAACACTATCGCGAGGCTCCTGCGCCTCCGGTAGCGGCGGCGGCGGCGGCGGCCGCGGGACCAGGCTTGGGGGAGGGACCTGCCAGGAGTTGGGGGCGGGGGGGACTGGGGAGGGAACGAGCGCGCGAGGGAGGAGACGCGGGCGCTGGGCGCTCCGGGCGCACCCGCGGATCGCTACTCGGCGCGGGAGCCCGGGGCCGGCAGACTGGCGTGCGCCGGAGGCGGCCTCCCGGAGCCGGCCGGAGGGAGGCGCGCCCCGCACGCGCCCCCGCCGCGCTGCACCGGCTCCCGCGCCCGCTCCGCTGCCACCTGACACCCCCTCTCTCCCGCGGAAGCGCGCCTGCCTCCCGACCCCACACCCAGCCTGGGGAGGAATGCTTCTGCTCTCTCTGGGCTGTCGTTTCTCAGGAGTTCGATGTGATCATTTCTCAAAATGGAACTGCAAAGTTGAGAGTTGCTTTTTTTTCTTCTCAGTACTGTGTGGAAAAAAAAAAAAAAAAACAGTGTGCGCCTCCCCGTCTGCAGAACGGGAGTGGTTATCGAATAAAAGAGCTAACAAAATAAGTTGGGTGGAAATAAAACTTTACAAATTTTTCCAACAAGAAAGACAATCTTTACTGGTGTGTGCACTGTGTGTGTGGTCTGGCAGTTCTTTGTTTTAAAACGGTTAGGTGGAAAGTCTGAATAGAAAAATTTGATCATCGAGTTCACATTTTTAGGGTATGAAGAGGGTATGATTTCTAGAAAGTTCCAGTGACTGCCACTGCTGAGTCGTGACTGCAAAATCTTGAAGCGAACTACAGCATCTGTTAAAATTTATAGTTACAATGTAACTTTCTACACACCCACACAGGGATAGACACATCAGGGATTGGGCATCTTGTACATAAAAGAGCTTTCTAATAGTTCAGGAAAAATACAACGAAGTTATTGCTCTCTTTAAAAAACCAAATTGAATAGAACACTAAAAAGATGATGATATAGAGTAACCGTATAGGCATGAGGAAATGGCATTACCAGCGGAACAAAAACGTCACTTCTATTTTTTATTTTTATGACTCTGCGCGTCTCATAGTAATGTTTCGTTCAGATAGACTATCATATTAAAATAGAACCTTGGTTGTCAGTTATCTCCAGAAGTAATTTTAGTTTTCTTGTGCTTCAGATTCTTCAGTGAGTTTTTAGTTAGCTTCTGCTTTTCAAACTTGAGGTAATCTCAAACAACTGCTGCTGCTGCTGCTAAGTCACTTCAGTCGTGTCCGACTCTGTGTGACCCCATAGACGGCAGCCCACCAGGCTCCCCCATCCCTGGGATTCTCCAGGCAAGAATACTGGAGTGGGTTGCCATTTCCTTCTCCAATGCATGAAAGAGAAAAGTGAAAGTGAAGTCGCTCAGTCTGTCCGACTGTTAGCGACCCCATGGACTGCAGCCCACCAGGCTCCTCCGTCCATTGGATTTTCCAGGCAAGAGTACTGGGGTGGGGTGCCATTGCTTTCCCCGCAAACAACTTCAGTGAGGTATAATTAACATGCAATAAACTGCACATATTTAAAGTGTGCAATTTGATGTTTTCATGTGTATACAACCCTGAAACCATTTCTACAATCAAGATAGTGAATATATCCATCTGCCTCCAAAATTTCCTCTACCCCTTTCTGGTTCCTCTTTCCCTACACCCCCATCCCCAAGTAACCACAGAACTGCTTTCTGTCACTTAGTTTACATTTCCCAGAACTTTAGATAAAAGGAATTGTACAATTTGAACTCTTTTGTCTGACTTCTTAACGTAATTATTTTGAGATTGATCTACATTGTTGGATTTATCAATAGTTCATTTCTTTTTCTTTCTGAGTATTCCATTGTGTGAATATACCACACTTTGTTTATTCATTCACCTGTTGATGAAATTTAGATTGTTCCCACTGTTCTACTATTATGAATAATGCTAGTATGAACATTTTTGTACAAGTCTTTGTGTGGACATATGCTTTCCTTTCTCTCGGATACATATCTAGGACCTTACTACATTAGATTTTTATACCAAAGTGCATACACCCTAAGGCAAAACAAGAGTTCCTGTAAGGTAGGTAATAGGTAGCTGTATGCTCTCAGTATTTTAAAAGAGAAAGCTTAGTCAGCTGATTGTGCTGAAAAGGACAGAAAGAAGTCAAGAGACCTGGATACTAGTCTCAGCAGGTAACAGTCCTTGATTTAATTTCCTCATCTGTGAAAAGAGGTTAGAGTCACTCGGTGATCTCTAAAGCTCCTACCAATTTCAAGATTTTACCCAGAGCTCAGCTCCTCTGGAGAGTAGTAAACAAAACCCAACCAAAGAGATTTGATAGCAGGTTATCTGCCTCCCAATCCTCCCAAGAGCCGCAGGATACCTGTACACCAACACCAGTTACATTTTATGCAGACTGACTCCTTTTATTTTAAATGGTAACTAGAGGATCACAACAAATCCAAATACATAATACAATTACTTTCTATTTGTTTTTGTTATGAGTGCTGCCTTGGAAAGACAATTAAATGACTGATTCCTTCTTTCTTGCAGCTTATGATAAAGATAGTCAACATGACTGACTTGCAGAGGCTACTGCCAGCAACAAGGAACTACTTAAATAAACCGTGGCTTAGCCTGAAAATAGAATGTTATACCATCACTTAAAATCATGTCTTTGAAAAATACTTAAAAGGATGATTAAAAATTCCCTTGTATATTGTAAGTGAAAACACAGGTATGATCCCAATTCGTAAATATGCAAAGCAAATGACTGCAAGGATGCACCCCCCAAAATGTATAGCTAGCCTTGGGTTGTAAGATTGCATAATTATTCCTTTCTGCTTTTCCAAATTTTATACAATGAATCTTGTATTAAATAACTTAAGCATAAAAAGGATATGGACACAAGTTGTGCAAAAACAATTTTATTGAATTATTGTAAAAACTTTTAAATAATAAAAATAAAAATTTTTTAAATAAAAAAACCTTTTAAATCGTGAGTAGAGGCTCCCACATACCTTGTACACTGGCAAGGACATGGGCATTTGAATAATGTTTGATAGAGATAGATGGAATGGTTAGAGTGATAGCTTGCCCAATAGGACAAGATATAGGAAAGTCAGGAGAGTCCAGGTTCGGCCACTCTGGGAGAGGAGAAATATCAAGAAAAGCAAGGAAAGATCATTGGAAGGGGGTTACAGCAAGATGGAAGCACAGGAATGAACTAAGCAAGTAAAAAGGAGAATGCAGTAAGACTGCCTACAAAGAATTGGGCAGAGTGTTCTTTCTGTGAAGTGAGAGCGCCATGAAGACAGAGACTAAAGCCCATTGTACAATGCCTGACACAGAACCAAGGGCTCTGTCAGTGTTTGGGGAATGGATGATGAGGAATGGAGCAGTTCAGAAGTCTTCAAGGTCTTCTGATATAAGATCATATACATAAAGGGAAATCTTAGCCCTGATCTATAGGCTAGTCATAATTTACAACTATGTTTATGAGACTCTTCTATTTATATAACAAAGTAAAAAAATTTTTTGCGAAGCATCCAATATTATATATTTAATAAATGCTTTCTAACACCTCTTAACACTTGATTCCTTCTAAATTCGAGGAAATAATTAATCTCTAAATCCCTTTCCCCCAAACCAATCAGAAAAGAGCCCAGAAATTGGATGAAAGATCCGTTCTAAGTACTCTCCCAGACAGTGGCCTGCTGACGCCAGTTCATACAGCCCAGAGAGCAGATTGTACAAGTCTCTCCCCGACACTGGTAGCTTGAAACTCGCCATGGGAAGAGTATTTACAACTCTAAAGTCAGCAAAATCTGCATATCAAGGCTTCTTTGCCAACACACCACTGCTGCCACAGTACATAGATCATTGCCTTATTATCTTCCATTTCCCCACCCTGGCTAGAATCCTAGTGAGGGCAAGGACCTGGTCTGTCATGTTTACAGTTACACTCCCAACATCTAGCACCTGCTTGGCAACCTGCTGACGCCAGTTCATACAGCCCAGAGAGCAGATTGTACAAGTCTCTCCCCGACACTGGTAGCTTGAAACTCGCCATGGGAAGAGTATTTACAACTCTAAAGTCAGCAAAATCTGCATATCAAGGCTTCTTTGCCAACACACCACTGCTGCCACAGTACATAGATCATTGCCTTATTATCTTCCATTTCCCCACCCTGGCTAGAATCCTAGTGAGGGCAAGGACCTGGTCTGTCATGTTTACAGTTACACTCCCAACATCTAGCACCTGCTTGGCATACAGCTGGTGCTGATACGTATTTGTTGAGCTGATCAATTACCCATATAGGTGATTAGCAAGCACCTGAGCCCCCTGGGCTAATCTGCTGGTAAACAACTGTGTTGGCCAAGCTAGGTAAGGAAGAAAAAGCCAAATATTCCCCCACCCCCTCACTCTTACACTTCATTGGCCAATGACTGTGATTTGGTAAAGTTCACTGACCTTGTTAGAGCTGCCGGATGAAATATATATTTTGCATGGGCCATACTTACACTAAAAAGATTTTTGTTGTGTATATAAAATTCAAATGTAACTGAGAATCCTGTATTTTCATTTGCTACAGCTGGCAACCCTAGCCCTTTTTAACTAAGCCACAAAAAAGTTGATGAAGTATTACCTAGTAAAATTGAAGATGCTACGACCCAGCAATTGCATTCCAAAAACTGAATCTTGAAGTAGTTCTTGTTTATGCACCAGGAGAAAGAATAAGCATGTCCATAACACTACTGTTAACAGCAGCCAAACCCTGGAAACCACCCAAATGTTTGTTAACAAGAAAATAGATTGATAAATAGAGTTGTGTATATTCACACAATAGGATACTATACAACAATTAAAATTCTCACAGGCATGATGCTGATTTACATGACCAAATTAAAGAAAGATGAAGTCAGTTTGATTCATTTATAAAACATTCAAACCTAAATAACATAGTGTTCAGGAATATATCAGTATGTGTGGCAAAACTAGCAAGAAAAAAGAAAAAGGAATGAGAAACCAAAATCAGAGTGGCTAGTTCCATCCAGGAAAAGGCAGCATGTGACCGTGGAGGACTCACAGGGACTTCAAAAGCATCAATAAACACACTACTGTTAAGTTGGGTGGGAGTGTGGACATATGATTTTCTTACTCTTTTTCTTTAGGCTATTTATATATATCAGGATCTGCTCTCATATGTATGAAATATTCCATTACAAATGTTTAGGAAATGGAGCATGCTGGGCCTTTTCATTAGAATGAACTGAAACACCCAGCCTGTCTCCTCTTGCCTGGACTCACCACCAGATTTGACTTCTTTCTTTGTCTGAACGTATGCACACAGATGAGAGTTCTCAAGATACCCGCCCTACCTTCGTGACTTGCCACCTTAGTAGTATCCTTTCTGGTAGAGGCTTAGACAAATGACTCCATTGCATTGGATTATGAGGAATTCTATTTTCACTGAGTTTGTTCTACCTGTCCTGCACAATTCACAAAGCCGCTGCTTGAAGATGATGGTTTCCAAATCCCTGCAGTGATAGCTTCAGGGTTTTGTGGGTAATAGGCTAGGTTACTCTTCCTCTGCTCTCTTTAGCTGTGAAAGTGGTTTCCTTCAGGTTTATCAACTCACTGGGGTAGGCTAGTCTTGACCCATACATCACTGAAACTGGAATTACTAGATTCTCAAAACTGATTCATTTAGCCTGAGGTTAAAAAATTACAATCAGCTTCAAACAATATTACCTCCCCCAAAGTGCATTAGAGGCAATCTTCCAAGGGCATGAGTATTATGAAATGTTTACAAAAACAAAGTACAAGCAAACAGTGCTCATAGCAGATTTTAAATCAACACTGTATCTCTTAATAAAGCAGTCTACTGAGAAGTGATTAAGAAAACATGTAAAACCAATTGTAATCTAGTGTTCCACTTCACTCAGATCCTAAATCTTACTGGTTGAACTGAAATATAAATTCATCGCTATAGAGGGAAGAACAAAGACTTCCAAAATCTTATTTATCCTGGACTTGGTTTCTGCAGTAGGAATTTGCTTTTTGGTTGCACCACATGGCATATGGGATCCTAGTTCCCCCACCAGGGATCGAACTTGCATCCCCTGCATTGGAAGCAGGGAATCTAAACCACTGGACCACCAGAAAAGTCCTGCAAATTATTTTGTAGGCAAAAAAATTGATGTTCCTTTTCATAAACATTAATATCAAATACCCTTGATTTTTGACAATATTGTTCCAACTGTATGGTTTCAAGACTTTCAAAATCACTTAATGCAAACAAAAATTACTTAATGCTTTCCTAGCAAATAAAAAATACAAATCTTCCTTAGATACATGACAAAAATAATGTGAGATGTATATAACCTCATACATACTTAGAAACGTTGAACCAATATAAAAACATCAAATATTAATGAAAATTTCTCCCCTTCCCTCCAAAAGTAAAAAAGTCACCATGAAAAAAAGTCATCATGAAGCAAGAAGAGGGGTTTCTGAGATGAAAGTAATATTCTGTTCCTTAATCCAGGTGCTGGTTAGACACAAGTGTCTCGTTTGTGAAAATTACACTGCACACTTATGATAAAAAATTAGAAAAAAAATTTTAGCAAAAACAACCTAGCATTTGTGATTCTAAATATTTACACACACACACACACACACGAACACATTCTAATGGGATTTGTTGTTTAATGAGAAAATAAAAGGGAGTATTTTTTTAATGTAACATGTTGCTAATGTGAGGGGAAATGAAGAAAACAGTATTTTAAAATCAATAAATACACAATGAAATTTCCAAAACTGCCACTGTGAAAAAGTCCTCCGGTAAATATTTATCTACTTAACTATTGCTCATTTTGAGCACTTAATAAAGTTATTTGGGAATGGCTTATAATCTGTATATCCATTGGTTTTGAAAACAGGTACCAATTGATAAGCATTGGTTTCAGGAATTACCTGTTGAAAACCTATCTAGGATAAAGCAATTTGCCAGGTGCTATGAAAGCACAGAGGTGAGTCACACATGTAATGTGAAGGTAATGATCAAAGAGTAGTCTGGCAAATTACTACTATCCAAGGTAGAAAATGATGCATTTTCTAGAAAAATGGGAGAATTTGGAGGCAGGAGAGATCACATTTGAGGTGTCTAAATGAGGAGCAATTTTAGCTGGGCCTTGAAGTGCATCAAAGTGATCTAAATTATTTCCTTTTCAAGATTCAAAACTTATCCATCAGAGTCTGAATCTATTCCATACACCAACTTAAGACTCTATTCTATTTTTTATTGTATCTTCAATTTAGGATAGTCTTGAGCACCTAGTTAAATCTTTGCTTATTTGCCCCTTTTTCCCTGTTTAGAGGCCTCGACACGTTTTTCCAACCCCTCCTAGAACTGCATCTTTCAGCTTACCATAGGCTTGGGCTTCCCTGGTGGTTCAGATGGTAAAGAATCCGCCTGCAGTGCAGGAGACCTGGGTTTGATGCCTGGCTTGGGACAATCCCCTGGAGAAGGGAACACCCACCCTCTCCAGTGTTCTGGCCTGGAGAATTCCATGGACTGTATAGTTCATGTGGTCGCAAAGAGTCGGATACAGCTGAGCGGCTTTCACTTTCACTTCCTTCATTTTCCCCTTGCTCTGTGGATTGGGATGGGTTGGAAAGGACACAGCTAGTGTCAAAAAGCAATTTTGGGAATCTCTTGGTATGCCAGTGGTTGGGAATCTGCCTGCCGATACAGGGGACATGGATCAGTCCCTGGTCTGGGAAGATCCCACCTGCTGTGGGGCAACTTGGCTTGTGTGCCACAACCAGTGAGCTCAAGTGCTTAGAGCACACGGTCCAAAACAAGAGAAGCCACTGCAACGAGAAACCATACAACCCAGCTGGAGAGGAGCCCCTGCTGACTGCAACTGGAGAAAGTCCATGTGCAGTAACAAAGATCCAGAACAGCCAAAAATATATGATTTTTTTAACTTAAAAAAATTATAATTTTCCTCAGTGGAAATAAGTCACCTGCTATGCAATATGCAGAAACGAAACCAAATTAAGTTACACAAAGCATTGACTTAATTGGTAATCAACAAAAAAAACACATTCTTCCACATATTTGATGCAATTTGATGAATCATAAAATGAGTCACTGAATCATAAAAAGAACTCATGATTTGGAAGATGGGGTTGGAAAGAATTGGTGGAGATGCCCAAAACAGACTTTAGCTATAAGTTAATATAAACACCAATAATGAGAAATGAATTGATGCTAAGTCTGAAATGCTAAAAGAACTATGGCAACAATATAGCTATATTGAGATTTCATTTATAATGATGCCATTTCTTTGGGGAAGCAATTTAGCAATATGAACCAAAAATCCTTTTAAAATATATATTCATTTTGGGACTTCCCTGATGGTCCAATGGTTAAGACTCCCTGCTCCCAAGATGGGTTCAACCCCTGGTAGGGGGGCTAAGATTCTGCATGCTGTACAGCATGACCAAAGAAAAGGTAGTCCTTTGACCCACAAATTTTATTCTGGAAATCGGTCCTGATGAAATAATCTTAAATTAGACAAAAAATGTGCTTTTTCCCCTTTTGCACAAAGATAATTCTAGTCAACATTATTTATGATAATTAGAAGTTGAAAATAATCTAAATGTACAATAATGATATGGTAATAACTAACGGCTCATCTAATATGATAAGGTCTTTAAAATGATTGTGAAGACTTTATATAACCAAAAACAACTAGTTGCTAATAAGAACATTTCAGTGAATAAAGGAGCATATAAAATCATATATACAATATAATCTCAATCATATAAAAGGTATATAGTAAAACGTTTGAAGGGAAATATGCTAAAATATTAACAGCGGTTGTCTCTGTGTGGTAAAACGATGGCAGGTTTTTTTGCTGCCCTTTGTACTTTAGGGTATTGTCCTAATGTTTTATAGGAAGAGCAATTAGTTTATGAGGGAAAAAAACTATTTTTTCAAATGACCGAGTTTACTACCCCAGATTAGATAGTTAACACAAACAAAAGATAAGATTAACAGGGGATAGGGAAATAAAAAATGTTTGATGCCTCCTTTTCCATAGGTTCTAAAGGTTATTATTTGACTTATTACTTTTACAATTAAACAAACACAGATTTTAAAAAGTATTTGTGGAAAGCTCTCAGGAACCCACTAGCAAAATCAGAGGAATGTCTACTTTCAAAAAATCACAGTAAAGAATAAGAGCAAACAACACCAGATCTTCAGCGCAAATGACAAAACTGAAAAGAAACAGCACACACATATGATGAAAACAAAGGCACAAAAACATGGCAATCCTGAGGCTAAGCATGACCAGTTCACTTATTAAATTTAGATCCCCTATTAATAGAAAAAGCCTCTCAGATTGTGTTGAAAATCAGAATCTTTGCTGCTTATAAAAAGTACATCTAAATAAAATAACATAAAAAGACTAGAGAAAAGGATGAGTGAAATGTGGTAAGCAAGCTTGTAATAAATTAGAGAAGCATTACTAAGTTAAAAGAGACTTCAAAGCAAGAAATCTTAAAGGTTATTTCAATTTAATATACACATTGCTGCTGCTGCTGCTAAGTCGCTTCAGTCGTGTTCGACTCTGTGCGACCCCATAGACGGCAGCCCACTGGGCTCCCCCATCCCTGGGATTCTCCAGGCAAGAACACTGGAGTGGGTTGCCATTTCCTTCTCCAATGCATGAACGTGAAAAGTCAAAGTGAAGTCGCTCAGTTGTGTCTGACTCTCCGTGACCCCATGGACTGCAGCCCACCAGGCTCCTCCGTCCATGGGATTTTCCAGGCAAGGGTACTGGAGTGGGGTGCCATTGCCCTCTCCAAATATACACATCAGATACCCCAAATAAATAGTGTTAATAGACACAAAAGTGTTAATAGACACGAACCATTTGCACAGTGGAAAATATGACTAGTTAGTCGAGGGAACATGGTGGGATCACCATCTCTCTGGTATCTCTCTTTCCTCTCCAGCCTGGGCACATGGGAACACTATACTTCCCAGGCTCCCTGCAATGAGGTGAGGCCATGTTAACAGGTGCAGACAACAGAATGTAAGCTGAAAGTGGGCGTCTCCCAACCAGGCCAAGCATGTAAGAGCCAAAGGGCCACCGGTCTCTTTTCTAACAGAGACCGTAGAGACCACATACTACTGTGAAGCCCCAAGATGGAAGCGACCTTGATCTCTCAGTCATTGCAGGGAGACTGGCTGCCTTATAAACTGGCCCACTGGCAACTGTGCTTTGCATGAGGAAAACTAAAGCCGTGTTATTTTAAGCCTCTAAAATTTGGTGCTTCATTTGCTACTGCACCAGAATCTGTCCTGTCTCAATTAATACAATAGAGAAATGGCAAATTGCCCAAATAATCAATAAATGAGTTAAACAATAAGGCCTCGCTTTCCATGTGTTAAACTGAAGAGAAAAAAAACCTTAAATATTAATATTCAGTGCAGTGGGGAAAAGGGTAATCTTTGCAATAAATTAGACTGTGTCAAATAGATATCCATATAGAAAAATACGCATTTTGACCCCTACCTTACACAAAATACAAAAATACATTTCAAATGGGTTGCAGATCTAAAAATGAAAATAAAAGATAAAGCATTTAAAAGAAAACAGAGAGAAATATCTGCATGACTTACAGGTGGGCAAAGATTTCTTAAACAGAACATAAAATGTGCTAACCATATGGAAGAATAGACAGGTTGAACTATATTAAGATTAAAAACTTCTAATCATGGGAAGATATTCTTCAACTAGTGAAAGCAAACATGGAGTGGGAAAATACTTGCAAGACATACACCTGATAAAGGACTCATATTCAGAATATGTAAAATGGCAACATAACAACAATAATAACCTCTTACAAATCAATAAGGAAAAGAGAATACAGCAGAAAAGTAGACAGTTTGAACAGCAACTTCACAAAACAGCATATCCAAATGGCTAAAAAATTAACACTTGTTAACACTTTTGGTTAACAAGCAAATACAAATTGAAGCCAAATAAGACACCATTTATGAGAAGACTAAAATGAAAAAGACAAAATGTTAGACAGCATGTAAAGCACCAGGAACTCTCATATCCTGGAGGAAGTGAAAGTGGTACCCTGAGAAAACAGGGCAGTAACTACCAAAACTGAAAACAAACACATGTCTTATCCGTCATTCATTCCTAAGTCATTCCCAATAGAAATGCATACATATATTCATCAAGGGACATAACAAGAATGTTCATAAACCAGCGCTGTTTATAATAGCCCCAAACCAGAAACTACCCTAATGTTTACCAGAACAACTACATTGTAGAACATCCACACAGTAGAATACCATACAGAAATGAGAACGAACCACAGATAAACCCAGTGACATGATGAACCGTACAAACATAATGCTGAACAAAAGAAGATAGACAAAAGATTACACACTATGTGATTCCGTTTATTGAAAGTTCAAAAACAGCTCAAACTATCCTATAAGGTCAAAAATCAAGACAGTGGTTGTGCCTTTGAGGGATATATGAGAGAGAATTCTGAGATGCTGATAATGCTCTGTTTCTTGATTTAGGTTCGGATATATATATAGTATGTTCACTCTGAAAATTCATCAGGCTATACAATTAGATATGTATACTTTGCTGTATGTTTATCTTACTGCAATAAGATGTTGAATGTATGTAATAAAAATATCAGTTCAGTTCAGTTGCTCAGTCATATCCAACTCTCTGCGACCCCATGGACTGTAGCACGCCAGGCTTCCCTATCCATCACCAACTCTCGGAGCTTGCTCAAACTTGTGTCCATAGAGTCAGTGACACCATCCAACCATCTCATCCTCTGTCATCCCCTTCTCCTCCTGCCTTCAATCTTTCCCAGCTTCAGGGTCTTTTCCAATAAGTCAGTTCTTGCATCAGGTGGCCGATGTATTGGAGTTTCAGCATCAACATTAGTCCTTCCAATGAATATTCAGGATTGATTTCCTTTAGGATGGACTGGTTGGATCTCCTTACAGTCCAAGGGACTCTCAAGAGTCTTCTCCAACACCACAGTTCAAAAGCATCAGTTCTTCAGCACTCAGCTTTCTTTATAGTCCAACTCACATATCCATACATGACTACTGGAAAAACCATAGCCTTGACTAGATGGACCTTTGTTGGCAAAGTAATGTCTCTGCTTTTTAATATGTTGCCTAGGTTGGTCATAGCTTTTCTTCCAAGGTGCAAGCGTCTTTTAATTTCATGGCTACTGTCACCATCTTCAGTGATTTTGGAGCCTAAGAAAGTAAAGTCTTTGACTGTTTCCATTGTTTCCCCATCTATTTGCCATGAAGTGATGGGACCGGATGCCATGATCTTAGTTTTTTGAATGTTGAGTTTCAAGCCAGCTTTTAAACTCTCCTCTTTCACTTTCATCAAGAGGCTCTTTAGTTCTTTGCTTTCTGCCATTAAGACTGGTGTCATCTGCATATCTGAGGTTATTGATATTTCTCCCAGCAATCTTGATTCCAGCTTGTCTTTCATCCAGCCCAGCATATTACATGATGTACTCTGCAGATAAGTTAAATAAGCAAGGTGACAATATACAGCCTTGATGTACTCCTTTCCCAATTTGGAGCCAGTCTGTTGTTCTATGTCCAGTTCTAACAGTTGCTTCTTGACCTGCACAAATTTCTCAGGAGGCAGGTAAGATGGTCTGGTATTCCCATCTCTTTCAGAATTTTCCACAGTTTATTGTGATCCACACAGTCAAAGGCTTTGGCATAGTCAATAAAGCAGATGTTTTTCTGGAACTCTCTTGCTTTTTCAATGATCCTGTGGATGTTGGCAATTTGATCTTTGGTTTCTTGCCTTTTCTAAATCCACCTTGAACATCTGGAAGTTCATGGTTCACGTATTGTTGAAGCCTGTCTTGGAGAATTTTGAGCATTACTTTGCTAGCATGTGAGATGAATGCAATTGTGCAGTAGTTTGAACATTCTTTGGCATTGCCTTTCTTTGGGATTGGAATGAAAACTGACCTTTTCCAGTCCTGTGGCCACTGCTGAGTTTTCCAAATTTGCTGGCATATTGAGTGCAGCACTTCCACAGCATCACCTTTTAGCATTTGAAATAGCTCCACTGGAATTCCATTGCCTCCAGTAGCTTTGTTCCTAGTGTGCTCCCTAAGGTCCACTTGACTTCAGAATCCAGAATGTCTACACACATTCCACAGATCCTATATCCTGCGGGTGTGCTCAGTTGTGTCCTACTCTGCAACCCACGGACTGTAACCTACCAGGCTCCGTTTTCCATGGAGTTTTCCAGGCAAGAATACTGGAGTGGGTTGCCATTTCCCACAGATTGAACCCAAGTCTCCTGTGTCTCTTGCACTGATGAGTGATTCTTTACCACTGTGCCACCTGGGAAGCCCCATTCGATAAATACATAATACCAAATTATAGCAAGTACCTAATTAAATTTGTATCTTCATACATTGTTGGTATTAAGGAGAAACTGTACAACCATTTTGGAAAATAATTTGGATGTATATGTGCAACAGACATTAAATATAGAACAACATACATATATTCTCATTTCTGAGAATCTTGCCTAAGGAAAAAATCCAAAACATGGAAGAAAAACTATGAACAGAAATTTTTATCACAGAGATAAGCTCAACTATAACTATTGCATAACCTCTTGGTATATTTTTATTCAGCCACAGTTTTGACTGTTTTGAAAACTCTAGTGCAACATCTCTGGGGTCACACAGAGCCAGACACAACTGAAGCGACTTAGCAGCAGCAGCAGCAGCAATGCAACATAAAAAAAACTTTTGTTATGATGTGAGGTGAAAAAGGAAATTGAATAATCTAATTACTATAATTAAATGAGGATATAATTTAGAATAAAATGACTAGAAAGGAAAACACACAAACGGCACATATACAACATCCTTGCTCAGTCTCAATCACTCCACAAATCACGTAGATAATGATGTCTCTTAAATCAGTATCTCTAGCCCACACATCTCTTTTGAGCTCCAGGATATTCAAACTCATCATTCTTCCCTTAGATGTTTCACAGGTCCCTCAATTTTAGTCCTATCTTTTTTTGCCTTGGTTGAAACTCAGCTGAGAATAAGAACAGGGATAATTATCTAAACCAGAGATCTGAGAGTCTTCTTTTCCTTCACTCCTCATTCCTGATGCTCCCATCCCTTACCATTCCCTAAGTCTACTCAATCTCCTAAAGAATCCTTTCAATTCATGCCTATCCGTCCATCGATCCTTCTGCTATTGTCTTTATTAATTAATATTTCCCACCTAGGTTATTGCAAGACCTCTCTAACTAGTCTTCCTGCTTTCAGCCTCTTTCAGTTGAGCTGCTGTGGTCATAGCTGTACTATCAAATCTGAGAGTGTTTTCCACTTTAAAATTCTTCTGTGGCTATTCATAAGTGACTGAATAAAGTTCAAACTCTCTAGCACAGCCTGTGTGATTCTTTTTTATCTTGTTATCACCTGCCTGTCTTTCCAGTTTTAAGTCTGGTTACTCCCTGACGGGCAACCCACACTCCAACAACACCAAAGTTATTACAGTGGCCAAGCAGGTTGTACACTCTGTCTCACTTGCTTTCTTCCAGCTCTGAATTCTCTTCTTTCTTCCACCTTTTGCTGACCTTATTTACCTGGCCCACTATTCAAGACTCAGTTCAAGATTTTTCTTGACTGGGAAAATCTCAGGGATCATGTTTTTATATGGTTGTAATCACGGGGCACACCCAATTTTCCATCTTGTTTCTATCACTAGCATTAAAGCCTGAGCAATTTTCTAGTTTGTTAAGGTGCTGTTCATAATCATCATTCAACATGCCATAAGTTCTCTATCTCTTTGCTCCCACCATCTGCTCTATATAACTTTTATTACATCACTTATCACGTTGTTTTGTAGTCATTTTTCATGTGTTCACCTCCCCCACGAGGCCCTGAATTACTTAAGGGCAGAGATTTTTGTGGATTTTTGTAGATTTCTACATCCCCAGCAGAGAGTCTGCTGCAGAGTAGGAATTCACTAAGTAAAACCGAATCCATGCTAGATAATGTTTAGCACAAGAGAATGTGGTAATATATTTTTTGCCTTTTCTCAGTTGCCCGAATTTCCTGTGGCTACTTATTTATTTATATTTGCCATCTTTAAAAAAAGAAGGGATTCAGAATATAATTTTCAGTAGTATTATATTACTTTCACCACTTTAAATTATTTTTTATTTATCAAACATACTACAACTCCCAGTTTTGCTTTGTGTATATACAATGAAGAGGGGTTTCCCTGGTGGCTCAAACAGTAAAGAATCTGCCTGCAATGGAGGAGACCTGGGTTCAATCCCTGGGTTGGGAAGATCCCCTGAAGAAGGGAATGGCTACCTACTCCAGTATTCTTGCCTGGAGAATCCCATGGGCAGTGGTCTATAGTCCATGGGTCACAAAGAGCCGAACACGACTGAGCGACTAAAACACACACACACACATACAATGAAGAAAGACTGGAGGAGCGGTCGTTATCGCTTGCTTTATTTGTAAAACACGTCTTTGTACCTACTTAATAGTTAATACTCAGTCCTTACCTTATTAATCCTCTAATAGTATTTGACTCATCTGATTACTCCATCCTCCTCGAACCCCTGTATTTCTTTGACCTCTGGGACATTCTCCTAGTTTCCCTCCTAACTTGACAACTTCTTTTGATCAGTCCTGTTGCTGGACCCTCTGCTTTCTCTTCTGGTCCACTAAATGCTGGAGCCCACCAAGGCTTCAGTCCATGAGTCCCCTCTTTTCTCTCTTATAATCAACTACCTAAGTCCCTTTGGCTCTGGTTCCCAAGCTTGGCTACATATTAGAATCATCGGAGACACTTCTAAAAAGAAACACCAAATCCCTTTTCTACCATAACCTCTGGGGGCAGAGCTATAATTTTATAGGTTTTAAAGCACCCCAAGTGACTCTAATGTGGGACCAGTATTGAGGATCACATTGAATGGATTTAAATAACATGTACATAGATTAGTTCAAAATATGTGTCTCCAGCTCTGACCTCTCTTGAAACCTGACCTCAAATATCCAGTTAGTCCTCAACAGCATCTCTTGTGTTGTCTAATAACTACTGTGTCCAAAACTAAATGCTTGATTTTTGCCCTCAAACCTGCTCTTTCCCTAGTCTTCCCATCTCTGCAAACGGTCCCATCATTTAGTAGTTGCTGCCACCAAAATCCTGGAAATCACCTTTTAATCCACATCTCTCTCACTTCTCACTTTCACATAATTCAGTCCTGATCTGCTGCTGCTGCTGCTATGACGCTTCAGTCGTGTCCGACTCTGTGATTTACCATTTCCCCCTCCTCCAAGCCTACTGCCCTAGCCTAGGCCAGCATCATCTCTCATAGAGCTAAAGCAATACCTGTAATTAGGTAGGCTTCCTGCTTCCACTCCTGCATCCCTATCCTCCATTTTTTTTTCCCCTTGTGATGGAAACTTTAAGGATCTACTATTAGTAACTTTTATATATATACATGGTATGTGTTAGTCACTCAGTCATATCTGACTCTATGTGACCCCATGGACTGTAGCCTGCAGGCCTCTCTGTCCATGGAATTCTCCAGGCAAGAATACTGGAGTGGGTTTCCATTCCCTTTCCCAGGTACATATATGCCGGACAGCAGTGTTAACTAAAGTCATCATGTTGTACATTATATCGTCAATACTTATTTATCTTATAATTTGAAGTTTGTACCTTTTGACCCCCTTATTCCAGTTCTTCCATCCCCCACCAATAGTCAATGTATTTCAGAATGAATGAAATATGGTAGTAAGTAGTCAGTAAATAGAGCTTCCCAGGTGGCACTAGTGGTAAAGAACCTGCCTATCAATGCAGGAGACACAGTAGGTCAGGAAGATCTGCTAGAGGAGGGCATGGCAACCCACTGCAGTATTCTTGCCTGGAGAATCCCATGGACAGAGGAGCCTGGTGGGCTACAGTCCATGGGATCACAGAGTTGGACATGACTGAAACGACTTAGCATGCATGCACTCTATAAATAACATAATGAGTTGGGGGAACTGAATAAACATATAAGTAATTAGAATAAATATTATAGATCTGGGTCAAAAGAATTATATCCAGGTTAACATATATCATCATGGAAGGTGACTGCAGCCATGAAATTAAAAGACACTTGCTCCACTAAAGGAAAGCTATGACAAAGCTAGACAACAGCAGACTAAAAATCCAGAGGCACACTCTGCCAACAAAGGCCCGTAAAGTCAGAGCTGTGGTTTTTCCAGGAGTCAGGTATGGGTGTGCGAGCTGGACCATAAAAAAGGCTGAGTGCCAAAGAGTTGATGCTTTTGAACTGTGGTGATGGAAAAGACTCTTGAGAGTCCCTTGGACTGCAAGGAGATCCAACCAGTCAATCCTAAAGGTAATCAACCCTGAATAGTCATTGGAAGGACTTATGCTGAAGCCAAAGCTCCAATACTTTGGCCACCTGAGGCAAAGAGCTGACTCAATGGAAAAGACCCTGATGCTGGAAAAGATTGAAGGCAAAAGGAGAAGGGGGTGGCAGAGGATGAGGTGGTTAGATAACATCACCAACTCAATGAACATGAATTTGACTCCAGGAGATAGTGAAGGACAGGGGAGCCTGGCACGCTGCAGTCCATGCAGTTGCAAAGTTTTGGACACAACTTAGCAACTGAACAATGAAAACAATAATGCATATAGAGAGGAAATGAACCAAAGAAATAGGAAATTTTCATCACTGTCAGAGGGACAGAAAACCCTGGGTTGCACCTCAAACACTCCTTGGCATGCAGAATTGTCACTGTTTCGAGGGCAGAGGGAGAGTCACTGGAAAGAGAAATCAAACTTGAAACAGAACAGCCCAAAGAAAAAGAAGCATCAGAGATACTGGACAGAAGTTTGTTCAGAAACTGTCTCTTCTCAACTACCAAAGTGATGCAAGTATAAATTTTTTTTTTGCTTCAAAGTCATTGCTGAATAAGGCCCCCAAAGGATATGGACACATCCTCTAGCAAGGGTTTAGTGAATTTTTTTTTAAACAAATATATTTTTATATTAATAGCATCAATGTTTTATTAGCTAGCATTTTTAAATGCTTATCATATGCCAAATACCACTTGGAGTGTTTATATGCATTATCTAATTTGATTCTAACAATAAACTCTATGAGACAGGTATTACTGTTATCCTTACTTTGCAAATGAGAAAGCTGAGGCTTAGAGAGATTAGGGAGCTTGTCCAAAGTGATGCAGGTATTAAGGGAAGAAACCTGACTTGAAACCCAGGGAGGCTTGAGGCCAAAGTCTATGCTCTAGACTGCTCTGGATAGTGCCTTTTATATATTTCCATCCCCAAAGACTATGCTTTTAAATTTCTGAATGTCTTGCAGCCTTTCAATTACAGACTGGAGCTGAAAGGAAGTATGCTTTTTAGCTTTTTACCCTTTCCTTCTTCCTGACCTTCTTGCTTGAAGAAGAAATATAAGATAAACAGGCTTGGATGTAGGCATACTTTGTGACAATAGAGGTAACAAAATCTATAGACTAGTTAAAACCACAGTAGAAAGATAACTCCAAGCTTGAGGATCAAAGCAACCAGACATAGTTAAGCAAAGAGTTAGCTGAAATTGATCAAGAATCAATCAGCTAATAAGGAAAACTACAGAGAAGCTTAAGATCTTACTGCCTAAATAGATTCAAACAAAGCTGCTATAATGTATATCGCTTTTATTCTCTTTGTTAAACATTTATATGCTTATTAAACTGAAGAAATATAAGTGTGAGTTAGGCTTTGTACCACTTTTCTAGTTTGGGGTATCAATTTAACATTATCAAAATAGTCTTAATTTTCAAGTATTATAGCTTTTTACACTGATGACTATTAAATTTTATATATACTTTTATTGCATTGGACAGTTCAGAGTATTTTCAGTGCTATAATTTTGAATGACTCTTTCCATGGTTCTGAGGTAGCTTGCACCTGCTCTAGCTACAGCTTTTTATAGCCTCAACTAATGATGGATTTGAAGACTATTCTAATATTTATTGTTACACCAGAATAGGTCTTATATTCCATATGAGAAGGTATAGAATAGCAATTACCAACTGTAAAGGGAAATTGGCAATGTTACTGTGATGACAAGCACAGTTGTAGTGGTATGACCGATTTATTCATTTCCTTAATAACCTTCATAGTTGTAATGAGTCATCCCTGTGTCTTCTAAATTATAGGGCACCGTTTTATTCCCAAATCAAATGAATATACATGATGACATTTTTTTCTTTCTTGTTCTCATTTGAAAGACCTAATTTTTCATAATCTGCCGTTAAGAGCATCAGACAGATGTGACTTGGAATCCTGGCTAGAAGGAATAAAAGGTTAGAGAAGGCGAGGGCTTCTCTGCTGCCCCCAACTTGTCCTCTAGACGTCTTTCAGAGGCTTTGAAATGTGGTCAGGCTCTTTGTTGCTGTGAGACTGACATTTAAGCAGGTAGTCCATTCCATTCCTTTTATGAAAAAGGAAGGAAGAAAGGTGAGAGAAGGAAATCATTTTCGGTTTGACAAGCAGACAGTATTTGCTTATATATCAATTTCATTATTTACTAATAAGGAATTTTTAAAGGAGCCATTAAAGAAAAGTCATCTGAGGGCATACAGAAAATGGAACCCTCCTGCACTGTTGGTGAGAACGTAAATTGGTACAGCCACTATGGAGAACAGTATGGAAGTTCCTTAAGACACTAAAAATAGAACTAATATGTGATCCAGCAATCCCACTCTTGGGCACATATCCGAAGAAAAACATGGCTTAAAGGATATATGCTCTGCAGTGTTCTTTGCAGCACTGTTTACGATACCCAGGACATGGAAACAACATAACTATCCATCGATGACAGATGAATGGATAAAGATGTGGTGTGTGCCTGCGTTCTCAGTATCTGACTCTTTGCGACCCCATGGACTGTAGCCCACCAGGCTCCATGGAATTTTCCGGGCAAGAATACTGGAGTGCGTTGCCATGCCCTCCTCCAGGGATCTTCCCGACGGAGGGATCGAACCCACATCACCTGCGTCTCCTGCATTGCAGGCAGGTTCTTTATCCCCCGAGTCACTGGGGAAACCACAAAGACGTGGTACATATATACAATAGAATATTACTCAGCCATTAAAAGAATTTTAAAATGCCGTTTGCAGCAACATGGACGGACCTAGAGATTATCATACTAAGTGAAGTCAGTCAGACCAAGACAGATATCATCCGATATCCCTTATACGTAGAAAGTTAAAGGAAGGATACAAGTAAACTTATCCATAAGACAGAAACAGACTCACAGACTTAGAGAAAGATCTTATGAGTGTGGGGAGGGAGGGAGGTGAGGGAGGGATAGACTGAGAGTTTGGAACTGACACATAGGCACCGCTGCTGCAAATACTTTCTCATGACCTTTCTTTTTTTATTCTAATAATACCTGCTGCTGCTACTGCTAAGTCGCTTCAGTCGTGTCTGACTCTGTGCGACCCCATAGACGGCTGCACACCAGGCCCCCCTGCCCCTGGGATTCTCCAGGCAAGAACACTGGAGTGGGCTGCCATTTCCTTCTCCAATGCAGGAAAGTGAAAAGTGAAAGGGAAGTCGCTCAGTCATGTCTGACCCTTAGCATGGACTGCAGCCCACCAGGCTCCTCTATATTTAAAACAGATAACCAATAAGGACCTACTATATAGCACAGGTACCTCTGCTTAACAACTCTGTAATAACCTAAATGGAAAGATAATTTGAAAAAGGAATAGATAGATGTATAACTGAATCGCTTGTTGTACACCTGAAACTAACACATTGTTAATTAACCAATATAAAATAAAAATTGAAAGAAAGGAAGAAAAAGAAAGATGAGTCATTTGAGAAGGCAGAGGAACACATCTGCCCTCCAGGTCCTAGTGTGTTAGTAGATGGTGTTTGTCATATGAACTCTAGCGGAGCTGATGAGAAAGCAAGCCTTAGCATACTTCTAGTTGTTTTATCCATACTGTGTTCTTTCTCCTGGAGTGTGGATAATTGAAATCACAGGTTAGCAACATAGTAGTGCTGCAAACTAAGGAGACCAGTTGTTTTCTCCTACCATTCCTGGAAACAGAGGAGGAAGAAAGTGAAAAGTGAAAGGGAAGTCGCTCAGTCATGTCTGACCCTTAGCATGGACTGCAGCCCACCAGGCTCCTCTATATTTAAAACAGATAACCAATAAGGACCTACTATATAGCACAGGTACCTCTGCTTAACAACTCTGTAATAACCTAAATGGAAAGATAATTTGAAAAAGGAATAGATAGATGTATAACTGAATCGCTTGTTGTACACCTGAAACTAACACATTGTTAATTAACCAATATAAAATAAAAATTGAAAGAAAGGAAGAAAAAGAAAGATGAGTCATTTGAGAAGGCAGAGGAACACATCTGCCCTCCAGGTCCTAGTGTGTTAGTAGATGGTGTTTGTCATATGAACTCTAGCGGAGCTGATGAGAAAGCAAGCCTTAGCATACTTCTAGTTGTTTTATCCATACTGTGTTCTTTCTCCTGGAGTGTGGATAATTGAAATCACAGGTTAGCAACATAGTAGTGCTGCAAACTAAGGAGACCAGTTGTTTTCTCCTACCATTCCTGGAAACAGAGGAGGACCTGTCTGAGCACAGAAGACTGCAACATGTTTTAACTTGTTGCCTCAGCAGTACACAAGGCTTTTCTACACTGGCTTAAAAATGAATGATTATTATTGAGACACAGATTCAGTTCAGTTCAGTTCAGTGGTTCAGTTGCTCAGTCCTGTCCGACTCTTTGCGACCCCATGAATCACAGCACACCAGGCCTCCCTGTCCATCACTAACTCCGGGAGTTCACTCAGACTCACATCTATCGAGTCCGTGATGCCATCCAGCCATCTCATCCTCTGCCGTCCCCTTCTCCTCCTGCCCCCAATCCCTCCCAGCATCAGAGTCTTTTCCAATGAGTCAACTCTTCACATGAGGTGGCCAAAGTACTGGAGTTTCAGCTTTAGCATCATTCCTTCCAAAGAAATCCCAGGGCTGATCTCCTTCAGAATGGACTGGTTGGATCTCCTTGCAGTCCAAGGGACTCTCAAGAGTCTTCTCCAACACCCCAGTTCAAAAGCATCAATTCTTCGGTGCTCAGCCTTCTTCACAGTCCAACTCTCACATCCATACATGACCACTGGAAAAACCATAGCCTTGACTAGACGGACCTTAGTCGGCAAAGTAATGTCTCTGCTTTTGAATATGCTATCTAGGTTGGTCATAACTTTTCTTCTAAGGAGTAAGCGTCTTTAAATTTCATGGCTGCAATCACCATCTGCAGTGATTTTGGAGCCCCCAAAAATAAAATCTGATACTGTTTCCACTGTTTCCCCATCTATTTCCCATGAAGTGATGGGACCGGATGCCATGACCTTCGTTTTCTGAAGGTTGAGCTTTAAGCCAACCTTTTCAGTCTCCTCTTTCACTTTCATCAAGAGGCTTTTATTTCCTCTTCACTTTCTGCCACAAGAGTGGTGTCATCTGCATATCTGAGGTTATTGGTTATTTCTCCCAGCAATCTTGATTCCAGCTTGTGTTTCTTCCAGCCCAGCGTTTCTCATGATTTACTCTGCATATAAGTTAGATAAGCAGGGTGACAATATACAGCCTTGACGTACTCCTTTTCCTATTTGGAACCAGTCTGTTGTTCCATGTCCAGTTCTAACTGTTGTTTCCTGACCTGCATGCAGATTTAGAAACCAAATTTTCAGACAGGTAAATTCTGCAAATGCGTCACTCTACACATTAGAAGAAGTACAAGGCATGAAAACAAGAGGAAATATTTTTGACCATAACATAAAGTTCAAAGTGAGAGAAGATGCCACTCATACGATGTGAAACTAGGCCTAATGAAAATGTTTTAAAGTTCATAGATGATTAACTCTGATATTGATGACTGAGGAGTTGTATTTAGATAAAGGAACATATTAATTCTGTAAGAAACCTTGAACACAATAAAGTTTCTGTTTGGATTATGAACAAGAACAATTGAGGTCTTCCATTTGTTCTCATCTTTCAACAGAATCTGGAAGAATTAATGTCTCATTAAGGCAAATAGTAGCTGAAACAAAATATGGTGTTTCTTTTAAGAAATGGAAAGAAAATATCAAAGTGTAAAGCTCTAACATCACCAAGACCTCCAAACTGTCATACTCACAAGTGAAGGCAATGTTGATTTTTCTCTTTTTTTTTTTTTTTGACTCCCATAAGTATGGATCGTTCCATGTGCTTGAGGAGTGAGATGTAAAGACTCTAAAGCATTACTGAACATCTGAGAAATTCAAAATAAAAAGCCATGCCAACACTTAAACCCAAGTGCTCGAATGTTTTATCTTGTCTCCAGGGCTGCCCTTCAACATGTTAACATCGCCAAGGTTCTGTGCTCTGTCTCTTCCTAATCTGTCAGATCCCTCCAGCTTCACTCTCTGCCTTATCCAGTCAGACCCCACAGTCCTTTTCAACCCACTCTTATCAAGACCATTAATTTCCTTACTCCTTTAAACTTTATTCATTGAACTCACTCTGCGTCAGTCCAACCTCTGGCTTCTCCCTCTTATACCTGAACGTCTGGAAAAATAAGAATCCTCGAACTATCAAAAATTAATACTGGAGATCATTTTGTAACATATAGAAATATCAAATTGCTATGTTGTATACCTGGAAGTAACCTGGTGTTGTAGGTCATTTATACTTCAATTACCAGAAAAAAATATTAGTAATGGCTATCTCTGAGAATATAGGGATATAGAGAAATTTCACTCTCTGTGCTAATACATGTAGAAGGAATGACAGAATTAGAAAATCACTTCTTGGCAATCTACATAGCAACAATTCAGGCAAAGGGGACATCAATGGATGCTAATGCTAAAGTGTGAAAGAGGAATAAGGAACAGAGCTTTATACATTCGTGAAGTATTTCCTTCAAATACCCGTTAATAAGGTAAAGGAGTAATTTTTCAGTTGAGAAACCTGTCAGAAACCATCTCAAGCAACTAATCAAACTAATGCCACCAGAAATGGGACAGACTGATATAACAGGCTACACATTGGGATTCAATAAGAAGAATCCAGTTTCAGTTCTATGATGTTCCTAGATGATCTTGGTCTAATCATAAGGAAACTTCAAGTAAACAGAAACTGAGAGGTATTCTACAAAATTATTGGCCTATGGTCTTCAAAAATGTCAAGGTCATGAAAGTCAAGGAAAGACTGAAGGACTGTTTGAGGGTGAAAGAGACTAGAGAAATATGACAACTGCCTAGAGCACATAAAAAATATGTGCTTTTGCAGCATCACCCAGCAGTTAATTCTGACATCATCTACCTAAGACAGCATCAGATCCCACAGGTTAAGGGCTCAGTCCAACAAGACTGCCTCCCCTATCAGGTACCAATCACAAATCCAGGTTGTTATTTATACTTCTGACCAACTGGCTATCAATCAGAAGTTTACACAACCTTCTCCTCGGGTTCAACTAATTTGCTAGAGTAGTTCGCAGAACTCAGAGAAATATTTGCTTATGTACCCCAGTTTATTATAAAAAGATATAATGCAGTAGCAGCCAGGTGGAAAAGATGTCAAGGATAAATAAGGGACATGATAAGGAGTGAAGAGTTCCTCAGGCTCTCTAGGTATGCCATTCTTCCCACGTCTCCATGTGTACACCAGCTGAACTCTGTCCTTTTGAGTTCTCTAGCAGCGGAAATGATTAATTAAATCATTGGCAATTGATTCAATCTTCAGTCGCTCTCCCTCATGGAAGTCAGGGGGTAGGTCTGAAATTTCCAACCTTCATTCCCCTACAACCATCCCCCTTCCTTCTAGGCTTTCCAACTCACTTCATTAACATAATCTCGAATACAATTGAAAGGCGATTCTTATAAATATCAAGATAACCTTTGTGGCTTAGAAAATTCCAAGGGCTTTAGGACCTTTGTGCCAAACAATGGGATGAAGACCAAATATATCTTTCTTATAAATTACAATATCACAAACACGTGAAACTGGACTAAACCCTTTTGCTATAAAAAATATTATTGGGACAATTGCCAAACTTATATGGGGCTTTTGGACTAAGGATGTATGGGAGTTTGCACATTCTTGCAATTAACTGTAAGTCTGAAATTATTTCAAATAAGTTGTTTCAAAATAAAAAATAAAAAACAAATCTGCTTTTCTATTTTTTAAATCATGAATCATTGGATGTGCATTGTACACTCAGTCTCCCAGTCGTATCTGACCCCATGATACATACACACAAAAAATAAGTATAATTTACAAGTAAGTTATGACATTTAAAAATAAAAATGAACGCCTATGAATTTAACACTCAATTTGAGAAATTAGATATTAGTCAATAATGTTAAAGTTTCCAGTGTGCTCCTCTCCACCTTAACCCCACCCCCCACCCCAAAAATATTATCCTGAATATATTTTATCATTCCCTTGCTGTTCTTTGAAGATTTACCACATATATAGAAATTCCTAAATAATATTTTCTAATAATTAAAGACATTTAGCTTCCCACCTCCTTTGTTTGTTGGTTACTTTGATTTCTTCATTAAATCATCTTTTTTATCCTTTGCCCATTTTTCTATCTGATTGAGTTTTTTCCTTATTGGTTTGTAAATACCCTTCATATACTATGGATATTTTCTTTGTCTGTTATACACCTGGCCAAATTTTTTCCTAATTTGATGCTTTTCTTTTAACTGTCATTTTTTTGTGTGTTGCTTTTCACTTTATACACTTTTTGAGTATTTATTGTGCCAAGTCTGTTGATAGCTTTATGTACAACAACCTCCAGTACTTTGGCCACCTCATGTGAAGAGTTGACTCATTGGAAAAGACTCTGATGCTGGGAGGGATTGGGGGCAGGAGGAGAAGAGGACGACAGAGGATGAGATGGCTGGATGGCATCACCGACTTGATGGAAGTGAGTCTTAGTGAACTCCGGGAGTTGGTGATGGACAGGGAGGCCTGGCGTGCTGAGATTCATGGGGTCACAAAGAGTCGACTGAACTGAACTGGATTTCTTATCCTGTCCGGTAAAGTCTTCCTTATTTAAAGATACCCTCCTGTGGTTTCTTCTATTACTTTGGTAGTTTTATTTTTGTGTTTATATCTTTAATCCATAAGTAATTTATTTTTTATTTATGGTGTGAAGTAGAGATCTCAATTGACATTTTTCACCTGTGATAGGCAGAATAATGGCCCATAAGATGTCTATACCCTGAACTCTAGAACCTGTAAATGTCACCTGACATAGCAAAGAGATTTTGCAGATGTGATTAAGGTTATGGGTTGAAATGAGGAGATTATCCTGGATTCATTATATGAGTCCTTAAAATTGGAAAACCTTTCCTGGCTGTGGTTAGAGAGAAATTTGACTGTATAGAAAGGAATGGTTAGAGAAATGCATTGTTGCTGGCTTTGGAGATGGAAGGGAGGCCCAGAACCTAGGAATGAGGGTGGCTTCTAGAAATGGAAAAGGCAAGGAAATAAATTCTCACCTACAGTCTCCAGGAAGGAATACAGTCTTGCTGACACCTTGATTTTAGTCTAGTGAGCTCCATGTCAGCCTTCTGACCTACAGAACTGTAAGATAATGAATTTGTAGCGTTTAAGCCACCAGGTTTTTGGTAATTTGTTAATTGTAAAACCAATATACACCTCTAACCAACACTTTTTAAAATATTTCATCCTGTTCCTACTAAATTAAAATGCCACCTTTACATAATCCCCATGCACATGCTGGTTTCTGAACTCTATTGTGATCCATTGACAACGGATCTCTTTTCCTGATTTATAACCTTATTGTTTAATTTCTGTTACTTTATAATTTTTTTAAAAAAATCTGAAATCCTTCTTCTCCTTTAAATCCCCACTCCTACTCTCTATTTAGTATCTCTTCATTTCTCTCCTCTTTACTGGCATCTTAACTACTCTCTATCTTGGGTTTCTTTTTCCTCCAGTTCATTTTCCAATCTATTGCTAGAATGATTTAAAATGCAAATATCATCAGACTTTTGTCCTTTAAGCCCTTCATGGCCATCGTTCTCCCTTAATTCAAAGTCCAAGTTCCTAAGCATGGTACATAAAAGTGTTAGGACAAATGATGCTGCCTGTCTCACCAGTGTCATCTCCTGCTCCTTCCTAACAGACACCAGAGAACTGGAGGCTTGTAGACTGCCAACTTTCAATCCTTCACAGCTTGTCTGTGTTACTGCTTCTGCCTACATACAGTACCTTTCATTCCTCCTCCAAGCCATGAACACTGTACGTTCAAAATTCAGATAAAACATCAGCTTCTCTCAGCTAACTTTTCATGTTCCTCAGCGTGAGACTGAGCTAGTGCCCTGCATTCCTATAGCTGCATAATTATATCCTTTCTAGCATGCACTTATACATTCGTATTGCAATCATTGGTTCACTTGCCTCCCTCCCTCACTAGAGAGTGAATTCCTTAAAAGCAGGAATTGCTTTTCACTTCTGTATCCACAGTACTTAAAATAGATTGCTAACAACCTTGTAATAATGAGAATAATATGAAAAACAATGAAATAAGTGGTACCTGCTATTATAACTTGGACTAAGTTCTTTTCCCAATTCAATAACTATGAAGTATCAGCTCATAATTTTGTGTTTTGTGAAACGATTTTTAACTAAAAATAATATTGTCCAGCTTGTTCACTCATCTTATTCACATGGCTTGGTTACAAGTGACTTTGGGATATTTCCAAAGAAAGAAAGTTTCCTACATTGAACAAATTCAAAAGAAAGTGACTCAGGCTCTAAAAGTAATTCAGAAGAGAATTTCTAAAATATTTTGAGTAAGAATGGCATTATTGGATTGTTTTGATAGGAATAACCCTTAGATGCCTATGAGAACCACCAGATTCAGTTAGGTGCCCTCCTCTATGCTCCCACAGATATGAACACAAACAGTGATCCTAGCACATAGCACATGGAAGTGATGTACCGTCTCCTTTGGTATCCCTTGGTATTGGTTGCAAGAGACCTGTGGTTACCAAAATCTGCAGGTGCTCAAGTCCCATATAAAATTGTATAGCACAGTTGGCCCTTGGTGCCCCCGGTTCCACATCCGGGGATTTCACTTTGCATCTTTTCCCAACTACCAGTGGTTTTCAATCAGGAAAATAATACAGCTCCCCTTCCTTGTAGGCGTGTTTGGGGAAATTTTTGATTATCCTAGTGATCTGGGTTGGTGGGGTGGCAGCGGTGTCCATGTCATTTCATGGCCAGGAGCCAGAGATGCTCAACATCCTACCCTGCGCAGGACTGTCCTGCACAACAAAGAATTATCCTGCCCGTGTTCACTAAACTTACTGCGGAAATCCTTTCATGGTGTATGTAAGTCAAATCATTATGCTCTACACCTAAAACTTATACAGTGCTATATGTCAATTAAATCTAAATAACACTGGAAGAAAAAAAAATCCTACCAAAACTGCCCACAGAGACTCCATTAAGAAGCTGACTTTTCTTTTTTTTACTTTTTGACTTCCCATTAACTTGGAAAGCCTAGCAATAAACGTCACTCTGAACTGAAACCACGAAGGGATGGGGCAGGAATACTTGGTTATAGTTTGTAGGTTATGTGGCCTTAAATAATCAGTCCATTACTCTGTAATCACCTTTCATAGTTACTTCTATATTTCTCTCATATAACTGATGAAAAGTAAATGATTAGAGAATAAAGTCCTTAAATTCAATCATTTCTTTTTCTGTTTTTGGTTGGTTCAGTTAAGGTTAATTCTAATCAAAACAGCAGAAAAAAAATTAAAGTTCATCTTTGATTCTTTCTTCCAACAATCTGCTCATCTCTTGCAGTCTCCGTCATATTTTGGCATCCACCTCAAAGAACCTCCCCAATTTGGCACCATTCTAGGAAATAGACATCTTGGCCTGGATAATGTATTTCTGATCATGTATTCCTGATAATGCCATTCCTTCGGGGTTCAAGGTCCTCTACTGTTTGAGCTGATAATTCAGACAGCAGATAATAGAGTTTCTACATTATATGTAAACTCCGTTTCAATTTTAACATTCTGTGATTCAATACAATTGAGAGTCTACCATATTTTCACAAGTCCTTTCCAAAGTTACTCATGACAAGAGTTATCAGCATTAACAGTTTTTATAGGAACTGTGTCAGTGCCATGAGTTGAAGTGTAAGGAGAAGGGGGCACAAGACCATTTCAGCCAAATGGGACATATTTGTTGAACTGCTGGATTTGGGGTTCCTCTAATTATGATTTTTAGGTAACCAGCTCACCACCATTCCCTAGGTTCATTCCTACTTTTAAAAAAACATTGTTTATTGCTTGCTTCTGCTAAAATGTCAACTTCATGGGAGCAAGAACCTTGTCAGCTTTATTTATACTGCATCCCCAGCACCTAAAACCATATCTATTCTATAGAGGTACTCATTAAATATTTGTTGAATGAAAAAGTAAGTAGAGATTTAATAATTTTCCAGTATTCTACAATGGATATTCTACAACAAGAGGAAACTTGCACTAAGAGGAGATTATATAACATATTGTGAACTCTGTACTGAATTGCAAAGTCACAGGGCAAGAAGCAGGAACCATCCATATGCATAGCATGAAATATAAAAATGGATATCACTGAATTATAAGGAGCACTTAAGCATGGTGCAAAGGTCAAGCGAAACTCATTTATCCCTGTGTCTGATTTAGGTGAAGAATATCTGGTAGGCTTGCAGCAAAAATACAATTAATTTTAATGTATTATTCTGATGAGTCTTAAGTCTGTTAACTTAAGCAATAATTCTGGACACACTTAAAATATTATTTTTCAAGATCCTAATATCCACATGAAAGCCAAAGCAAAATATCTCATAGAAGTAATGTTTAATGCTTTACTGAAAATATACAAAGAAATTACAACAAACGCATTTACCTCACTTATGTTTAGTGAGAACCAGCAATTATTTCCATTTTACAGAAAGACAAAATAAAGGTACATGAAATACAAGTCAATCATGAAAATCATCTTAAATCAATACCACATACTAAGTTAAATTTCCATGTAACCAGATAACATTGAGGGAATTTAAGTAAAGTTGAAAAATCAACTCAAACATTGATAGTATAGCTTTAAAACTTCAAATGTTTCCTGACTTTAAATGTCAATGAAAAAATAAATAAATGAAATGTCAATAAGAAGCATGAGAAAGACTTGTGAAAACATGCATTTTTCATTGCATAGGCAACCAATTTTTAAAATGTTCAAAGTCCCACAGAGATTTGCAAAATTCTGTCTCCTGGATCCTTAATTCAAATCAACGTAAAGGGAAGCATTTTAATTCAAGATGGCACTCTACAGCAAACAACAGAAAACATGATCAATTTTTTTTTTTATTTACCAGTGAGTTTGAAGGTAGAGAGTGACTTGAAGCTCAGCACCTTCTATCTTTCTGCACCTTCATCTTAGCATATAGTTTTTGCCCTCATGTTTTTATTTTGTGGTCACCAAATGGCTGCTCGACATCCAGCATTGCACCTGAGTTCCAAGTAGGAAGAAAATAACAGGGCAAAAGGCATATGACAGCAAAAACTTGGAAAGAGATTTATCAGAAGCCTCAATTCAGTGACTTTTCACTAAATTCTCAGTGACTAGAATTTGTCTCAGATTGCCACCCCAAGCTGCAAGGAAAGCTGTGAGATGTACTGTTTAGCTGGCATATTGCCACACTCTTCATTTCTATAGGATTTAGATTTATGCATAGTAAACTGTTCCAGGTTAAAGTATTGACTATCTAACTGGAGGGTCTTGGGTAAGAAAGGGTGTGAAACTCAGAGGCAAATTTACCCTGATGCTAATGGAGCTTCAACTTCAGCTTCCTGCACTTCTATGGACCCCTCTAAGGCTCTGGGAGAACTTTTGGAACTAATGTTCATGAGGTCACACATTTTTGTAGAACTGCACAATGAAGTTTGCAATTAATTAATGCTACTGTCCTTTTCTGCTCTGACTTTCCCACTCTGAGGACACAAGGTGAGCTTTGTTGGAGTGGCCATGGATATTTGGAGGATCAAGCTAAGAGAAGGCTAAATTGAGGATACAATCAGTTTGGATTTAGTGAGTTATTTCAAGGGGGTTCATGGGTGATTTTGTGTATAGTAGAGTTACCACCAGCCATCAAAATGTAAGAACTATTTTCAGGAATATGCCTACTGCCCACTGTGTTAATTCATCTGGCTCAACATAAAGGTCATTATTAGTTTACTACAATAGGATGCTGGTGCCAAACTGTTTAATGAGTGTCTTCAACTCAAAGATTACTGAGATTAGTCACTAACAGAAAACTTGAAATGCACTAAACAAACTTTGCAAATAATTCCTAAAATGCAACATGCTATTTCCAATAAGTTATAATGCTGAAAGAAACTTTTCTAATTGACCAGTAATGAAAAAAATTTCAAACTTGCTAGAGGAAAGCTTGGATTAGCTTTTTGTTTTTACTAAGGTTCAGTGAGGCAAAGACTGTTATTTATTTCTTTGGCTGCCCACAGCGTCCGGGATCTTAGTTTCCTGACCAGGGATCAGACTCATGCCCCCTGCATAGAAAGCACGGAATCTTAACCACTGGACAACCAGGGAATTCCTCTGGATTAGCTTTTTATTCTAGACAAAATGTTATTTCAGAATCTGAAATCTTCATATGAAGAGGCAAACAACAAGAATACAGCAAAAAATATTTTTTAAAAAGAGACGTGTGTCAGGCAGTTAATAATATTTGCATTGTTTTTCTGGGTCTTGTAACATTCACAGTACTTGACAGTTTAAAATTTTTATTTTGTTATAATTCTTTTCCTCATTTTAAATAGTCACTTTTGCTTCTAATTTTATATTCTTTCTCTTATCAAGTTCCCCAGTCTCCAAACTGGGTAATTTTCAAGCTCCATCGAACCTAGTTCTGCCCTTGGGACACTCATGAATCCTCTAACAAGAAGCACTCCCTAAGGCCTTCCAAATTTACCTCCATGTCCATTGCAGGAAGAAATTGTAAGGACAGTGCTGTTCTCCTGAGTCAGAACTGAAGCTGGCCAGAGATGCCTACTTGAAGTGTCCTTTCTCCTGAGCTACATCCTGAGTTCACTTAGCCTGCTTAGATGAAGGTCATTATCAGCCATCTCACAGCAGCCAAGAGAGGGCCACAAGAAGAAGCAAAAGGGAAATAAGTTTTAAATTCTCCTACTCCTCTCACTGAAAACTAAACCCCAGAAATAGACCCAGGGACATAGAAAACAAACATGGTAACCAAAGGGGGAAGGCAATAGGAAGGATAAATTAGGAGCTTGGGAGTAACGTATACACATTACTGTATATAAAATAATCAACAAGGATCTACTGTATAGCATAAGAAACTCTGTTTACTAGTTTGTAGTAACCTACAAGGGAAAAGAATCTGAAAAGGAAAATATATATAACTGAGGGGCTTCCTGGGTGGCATAGCGGTAAAGAATCCACCTATCAATGCAGGAGATGCAAGAGAGGATTCGATCCCTGGGTCAGGATCTCCTGGAGTAGGAAATGGCAACCCACTCCAGTATTCTTGCCTGGAAAATTCCATGGACAGAGGAGCCTGGCAGGCTACAGTCCATGGGTTCGCAGAGAGTAAGACATGACTGAGCACGCATGCAATGGTGCAATCATATAATTGAATCATTTTGCTGTACACCTGAAACTAACATAACACTGAAAATCAGCTATACTTCAATTTAAAAAAAAAAAGAAAAAGAAGCTGGGGGAATCCTGCATGCTAGAATCTTCACCAAACATTCCCAATGCACTCTGGCATCTTCAAAATTTCAGAACGGAAGTCAGTTGACTTCAGTTCCACATTTTTAAATCTCATTTGTCCATAGAATCCTTTATAATCCAGAATACATTTTTAGAATTTTTGCTCTAAATAGACATACAAACAGTATTACTATTATTATTATTAATTAGTTTCATAACACAAGTATTACTATTATTATTATTAATTAGTTTCATAACACAAGTGGCAAGCCTCCAAAAGACGTCTGGATTTTGAACAGCTTTTGGTAACAAAAGAAACCAGTCTGTAACATTGAACTTTAGGGGGTTATGGCCACAATGCTAGAGAAGGTTAAGACAATATCAGGAAACGTGTTTTAAATTCCAACATCTTTATGGCTATTGTCCTAGCCATTCATAAGGCTGGTTTTGAACCTGTTCACAAAACAAAGAATTTATGATGCAGGATGTTATTTGTTACTTGATTATGTTTCTATACTATTACACTCAGATTTGGAATTAGTTGCCTAATGGATCAATAAGACTATAACACATGATCTTATTAGTTTTTAGTTACAAAATCTATAAGATGATTAAGATGTAAAGCCTGCTAATTTTCCTTGCTTAATAATAAAGCCAATTTAAATCGTTATGAGAAATTTTGTTTAAAGTTGCTCTTTAACACATTCTGCTCAGGTATAAACTTGTAGAGTATTGGTAACCACACATTTGGCAAAAGAAGGAAATCTGTGAGCTCAACCATATGCTAAGATAAATCAAGTACATGGAGCTAGTAGCCATGCTGAGAAATTAATACAGGCAGTGACAAAGGCCTAATTTAGGTGGAATGGACGGACTCACTACCACTAGGACTTCATAATCCTAACCAAAACCCTTATGTCTTCAATAACATAAAATACATCTCCATGGTGACTTTAAAATTTTTGTTTATTATTTATTTATTGTTTTAATAATGCAATTGCCCTGGTTGTGGCATGTCTGGATCTTTTTTCTCTCTTGTGCTAAAAGCAAATGGTTTGCATGCCAGTTTGTGGTGGACATAGTTGGGGATCTCCACTGATGAAACATATGTCTTTAGTTTCTGTTCATTCTAGTCTGCAAACACAATGCTCAGGAAATGTAGGAAAATGAGCGTCTTCTACTAGGGCTGCCATATATGATTGTGCAAGTTGTGAACTGTACAACCTACACAACTATACACAGCAACTCTATGCTGCAATTTTCAATAGGGCCCTATGCTCCAGTCTTTCATACTTGCAAAAATAAGCTGACTGCAAGAGTGGGATGTAAAGGAATCTTATGAAATCCTGTGCTTTTTTCCCCCCACACATGAGGCAAAATTTATCATTCATTATGTAATTTTAGGTCCCAGTCTTTATTATGGAATAAACAACATTTAGGAGGTTGAGAAAAAAAAAGTACAGTGAAATAAAATTTGAATAAAATTTTGAAGTGAAAGTCATTGTATTCATTTTCTATTAAGAGGAAAAAATCAGGGAGGACTGAAGTACAAGGCTCTTGGCAACCACTATCTGAATCATCATTCTACTCATCCTTGCTCCTTTTCTAACATACCCTTTTCCTCAATCAGTTCAAAATGCAGAACGTCTGTGGCTGGCAAGTGGCGTCAGCAGCAAAATTTCTGAGATGCATTTTTATAGATTTGCTGTCAGTAGACATGGAACTAGTGAGATTCTTCCAGCCATTATAGACATGAAATACCCTTCACAACCCCAAAAACCCTTTTCCCAACAAGATAATCTCAGGCATTAAGAAGAGAACAGTACCTGACCTAGCTCTATAGTTAAATATATATCATTTTCCAGAGGACAATAATTAAATATGTCTTCATGTTTTGCTCCCAAAATTACATGTATAGTCCCTGAATAATACACTTTTTTGTGTGATCTATCTTCTTAGATCTCTTTTTGGTTGAGCATATAGAGAAACAACAAACAGTGATTGATCTTGTAAGATTCTCTGTTGAGAACTAAATTGGCTCAAAGGCATTGTAGCCTCTCTAAGTGAGATATGGTGGGACTGTTCTGCTTTATTTAAATCTAATGTGGACAGGTATCCTCCTTATTGGAAAACATCAAATCCAGGAAGATTTGTTTGATGGTCTCAAAAATTGACATGTATATGCCAGTATTATACATATAACCAAATATATAATATATGACAGCTAAAGCCAAGTCAAGTCGCTCAGTCGTGTCCGACTCTTTGCGACCCCATGGACTGTAGCCTACCAGGCTCCTCTGTCCATGGGATTTTTCTGGCAAAAGTACTGGAGTGGGGTGCCGTTTCCATCTCCATGACAGCTTAGTAACTGTCAATTTATATATATGTATATATGTACATAGGACTTCCGTGTATATGTACATGTATATGAATATGTATATCTTATCTCCTCAAATGCACAGACAGAGTTTGTACAGAAGTAAGGTGGGGGGGATGGATTTCTTCTCTGTATAGGGAGCTAAGGCATCCCTTTAATCAGTTTTAAAAGACTAAGCAGCAAGCAACTGAAATACAGAAAAGGTGTGCAAGGATGGAGGCCATTATCAGTTTGGTTTTAAGAAAGATTTCACAAAGAGTTGGAAAAAAAATTTAAGACTGGAATTATGGTACAGGGGTGGGGGGCACACTGCCTGATCAAACTTAAGCATTAGTGAAAAAAACCTAAATTATGTGTATGTGAATATGGCTCTAAAATTTCATTTGGTGAGACTATTTAATATTTTGCTTTGTTAAGACTTAGTTTCATAGTCTCTTTCAAAGCAGTGGGCATATGGCTAGAATCTGCATCTCAAGTAAATCCTAATTTGCGTCTTCAGTTGCACTAGAAAAAACTAACTGTTCCTTTCTTCCTGGAAGCAGGAGATCCTACTTGCAGGAAAAGTATCTGTGGAAAAAAATCTGACTCAGAGTAGCAAACCTGAACTTTACCAAAGTGATACCATAATAGTGTTATAAAGTTTTTAATTTTATGTTTTAATGGGAGGAAGGAAAAGAGAAGATATATGTTAAGTGTCTAGATTTTTGGTAAAGTACTCATACTTTAAATCTTCTCATACTTAACGGGTAATCTCAAAATATGAGAAGATTTCTTAGTTAAAAGTGACAGAGAAAAAGCATTAATGGAAAGGAAACTGGTTAAACATTTTCCCTTTAAACAGCATCTTTAAAAAAAACAACTTTGTGATAACAATCCAGAACTACAGGCACAAATATTCAAAATTCAGTAGGGTTTAATGTGGTATTTAGAAGTTTTATCAATGTACTACCTGCATCAGAATCACTGGGAGGATTTATTAAAGTGCAAATTCCTGGGGCCAACCCAAACTTAAAACTGGGGAGGTGAGAACTCCAGAATCCACACTTCCACCAATACTCTCAGACAGGTCTTCTAAGAACACTAAGCTATGAGAGCCACAGTACCAAAGTATCTTCTGAGAAGAATAGACACGATATATCCATTTTTTGTGTCCTCAGTACCTAGCATCCTGTCTGGCCTAGGTCAGATGTTCAATAAATGTTTACTTAAGCAACTTGTAGAGAGGAGACGGTTTTTCTCCTCTTAATCATAGCTTACATGCCTGCATGCTAAGTCACTTCAGTTGTGTCTGCCTCTTTCAACGCTATGGGCTATAGCCCACTAGGCTCCTCTGTCCGTGGGATTCTCCAGGCAAGAATACTGGAGTAGGCTGCCATTGCCTCCTCCGGGGGAAATCTTCCTGATCCAGGGACTGAACCTGCAGCTCTTATGTCTCTTGCATTGGCAAGTGGGTTCTTTACCACAAGTGCCACTTATAAAGCCCTAGCTGTAGCTTAAATCCAGGCATTTACCCAACAAAAGTATTCATCTATGTCCTACAATTACAAGTAGAAAAGAAAAGAGTGAAACACAAAGGATATGGGCTGGCCAACTTGAAGAAGATTATAAATGTATTTGATGTGCATATTTAATGTGTGATATAAATGTATAAGCCCAATTAATGTGCTATAAAGGTGTCAGCTCAATTAATTAAAGCATGAAACTTTTCTGCTCAGAGGAACCATTTAAGAAATAGCAATGGATCAACATAGTCCCAGCATTTCAATTGCAAAAAAATACATAAAATATTTGCATCTTATGATGAGTAGGATAATTTTCAATATAAAAACCAGCACATTTAAGACAGCAATGCAAAGGTCCTAAAATGAATGTGCCAAAGTAGAGGATTGGAGTGAGTTCAGATAGGATATATAAAAGGGCCATTAAAACTATTCAATTAGCAGGTTGTGAGACAGCTGGTCTGGATAGAGTTGGTGGTTGGGTTGGCGGTGATGAGAATGGAAAGTTAGACCAGTATCCAAAGATGTACCAGAAGTAGGTCTGATTGACTGAAGAATGGAAATGAGAAGTGATTGCACATGGTCTCTAAAATCCTGCATGATCAGAAAAATCTGACCCTAGTAAATTTATCTTCCAATCTACAAAAGAAAATGTTTATCTATTTTAGTTCTTTTCTGATAACAACTTAAAGTCTTTACTATTCATTTACCTATTAATCAATTTTAAAGTAAATTTACAGTATATTTCTTAGGTTAAGGAATTTAAGTGACAGATTAAAATGAACAAAGCATGCTCTCATAGTGCCAGCATCTACCTTTTTTTGTAATTATATATTACAAATTATTTAAAAATAAGAATCAAGTCCTGCCCATTCAATAAGTTTCTAATGAAAGGGTCATATACCTAAATTAATTTTTTAAACAATATACATTTTCTTTCTTTTTTTTTTTCTTTAAGGGTGTCTATAACTAAAATGTTTGCCACTTGGAACTATTTCTCTTAAAAGTAGTGTTATGTTAGTCATGTGCATCTGTACATTTTAGATTAGTTTTCTAGGCTAGCCCACAAAATCATGCCAGGGTCACTCGGAACTCAAAAGTCCCCAGGGGTAGGGTCTTTCTGAGCCTTGGGACGTGAAACCCAAAGTCACTCTGAAGCTGGAAGGATCCCTCAGACAGTGGGTCTTCCTGTAGACACGTGTTAGGGGCGGTGCGCCCAATCTACCAGAGCGGTAGATCCAGAGGTACTTTTTGTTGTGGGAAAAGGTTTTGATCTGGGGAAAAGTTATCTCGCAAATTCAGAATCGGGAAGTTTCAGAGCCTAATTTCTTGAAAAGATTCTGCTGCTGCTGAGTCTGACTCTATGCGACCCCATAGCCAGCAGCCCACCAGGCTCTTCTGTCCATCGGATTTTCCAGGCCAGTGGGGTGGGGTGCCATTGCCTTCTCCGCATGGAATATGAGTGTTGGTGTTTTCATGTCTTCATCATACAGAATATCTGTGAACAAAAATAACTGAGGTTTTGTTGATATTTCAAACAAAGCAAGTCTAAGATGGAGGGTGGGGGTGGGGGGAAGTTGTCACACAATGGGTTGTGTAAAATTTACTAAAAGAGCTATTTGATATATTGTTAATATTGTTAACCTTTCAATTAATTCCACTAAAACTTAGAGAAATAAAGCTAGTGCTTTTTCCATTATAAAAGTAATTTTAGGAGACATGGTTACTCTCATATGCTACTGTTGAAAGTGTAAATTTTAAAAACATCTTAACTGTGGTAAGATATACTTAACATAAAATATACTATCTTAACTATTTTTAAGTGTAAGTTTTAATAATGTTAAGTACATTTACACTGTTGCATAACCAACCTCAAGAACACTTTATCTTGCAAAAATAAAACTCTGTACCAATCAAGGGGCTTCCTGGATGGTTCAAATGGTAAAGAATCTGCCTGCAGTGCAGGAGACCTGGTTTCGATCCCTGGGTCAGGAAGATCCCCTGGAGAAGGGCATGGCAACCCACTCCAATGTTCTTGCCGGGAGAATCCCATGGACACAGGAGCCTGGTGGGCTACCGTCCATGGGGTCACAAAGAGTTGGACATGCCTGAGCAACTAAAACCCACACTCACACCCATCAAACAACAACTCTTCATTCCCCCCAGCCCCAGCCCCTGGCATCCACCCTTCTACTGTCTGGCTCTACGAATTCGATTAATTTAGGTAACTCACATAGGACTTCCCAGGCGGCGCCAGTTGTAAAGAATCTGCCTGCCAACGCAGGAGAAACAAGACACACAGTTTCAATCCCTGGATTGGGACGATCCTCTGGAGTAGGAAATGGCAACCTGTTCCAGTATTCTTGCATGGAAAATTCTGTGGACAGAGGAGACTGGCCATGGAGTCTCAGAGAGTTTATTCTACCGTCTAGCTCTATGAATTCGCCTAATTTAAGTAACTCATATAAGTGGATTCATACAGTACTTATCCTTTTGAGACTAGCTTATTTCACTTAGCATAATGTCCTTAAGACTCACTGTTGGGACGTATCAGTATTTCCTTATTTTAGAGGCTGAATGATATACCGTTTTATGCATATACTGCGTTTTGTTTGCCCATTCATCTGTCATTGGATACTGGGGCTGCTTCCTTCTTTTGCCTGTTGTGAATGATGCTGCCATGAGCATGAGTGTGGAGAGTGAAAGTTCATACAAAATTTTTTAGAGGAAATTTAGCCATGTCAATAGAATTACTACAAACTCATGACTCATGAGCTGAATAAGGATTATAAAAGAGAAGATGATAAAATTATGGTGAAGTGAGGGGTTAAACTTTTAAGTTTCTTGTATAGAAAACAAATTAAAAATTTGTATATTAGGGCAGAATTTTGAAAGGTTTAGAGTTAGATTGGAATAATACTGTTAAAGTGGGTAAATCCATATAAACTCAAGATTTTCTAGAGAAATATCTTTTCCAGCTTTGCACTTAGGTGGCCTAGCAGTGTTATCATCTTGGCTACACCAGGACAACAAGAAATGATACAATTTGTAACTTGAGCGTGTGCCCAGATTTTAGTGTTTAATTTTAGCACCCATTCAGTTCAGTTCAGTTCAGTTGCTCAGTCGTGTCCGACTCTTTGCCACCCTATGAATCGCAGCACACCAGGCCTCCCTGTCCATCACCAACTCCCAGAGTTTACCCAAACCCATGTCCATTGAGTCAGTGATGCCGTCCAGCCATCTCATCCTCTGTCGTCCCCTTCTCCTCCTGCCCCCAATCCTTCCCAGCATCAGGTCTTTTCAAATGAGTCAGTTCTTTGCATCAGGTGGCCAAAGTATTGGAGTTTTAGCTTCAACATCAGTCCTTCCAATGAACACCCAGGAGTGATCTCCTTTAGGATGGACTGGTTGGATCTCCTTGCAGTCCAAGGGACCCTCAAGAGTCTTCTCCAACACCACAGTTCAAAAGCATCAATTCTTTGGCACTCAGCTTTCTTTATAGTCTAACTAGCACCCATTCAGTTCAGTTCAGTTGCTCAGTTGTGTCCGACTCTTTGCCGCCCCATGAATCGCAGCACTCCAGGCCTCCCTGTCCATCACCATCTCCCAGAGTTCATTCAAACTCATGGCCATCAAGTTGGTGATGCCATCCAGCCACCTCATCCTCTGTCATCCCCTTTTCCTCCTGCCCCCAATCTCTCCCAGTATCATAGTCTTTTCCAATGAGTCAACTCTTCGCATGAGGTGGCCAAAGTACTGGAGTATCAGCTTTAGCATCATTCCTTCCAAAGAACACCCAGGGCTGATCTCCTTTAGAATGGACTGGTTGGACCTCCTTGCAGTCCAAGGGATTCTCAAGAGTCTTCTTCAACACCACAGCTCAAAAACAACAATTCTTCAGTGCTCAGCTTTCTTCAGTCCAACTCTCACATCCATATATGAACACAGGAAAAACCATAGCCTTGACTAGATGGACCTTTGTTGGCAAAGTAATGTCTCTGCTTTTCAATATGCAGTCTAGGTTGGTCATAACTTTCCTTCCAAGGAGTAAGCGTCTTTTAATTTCTTGGCTACAGTCACCATCTGCAGTGATTTTGGAGCCCCCAAAAATAAAGCTTGACACTGTTTCCACTGTTTCTCCATCTATTTCCCATGAAGTGATGGGACCAGGTGCCATGATCTTCATTTTCTGAATGTTGAGCTTTAAGCCAAACTTTTCACTTTCCACTTTCACTTTCATCAAGAGGCTTTTTAGATCCTCTTCACTTTCTGCCATGAGTGGTGTCACCCATTACAAGTAGCTAATTCTATGTCCAACAACAGGGAGGAAAACTAACATAGGCTTAATATATCTTAATGTTTTCAGAAAGGAAGTATGTTTTTAAATCATCACTGCAATGTTGGAAGTACAATGGAGCCAACTAAAAGTTAGTCTTGGTTAACTTATTTCAATTTGAACTTTAAAAATGAAAAAAAGATAATTGTGGCTAACTGAAAAGAGTTGGATCTATCTATGAAAATCCATAAGTCTGTAATGGTACTCAAAAAAGAAAAATCTATATATATTGTATAAAAGGAAATTGTGACCTAAATATTACAAATTAAATGGAATATGCTTAATTTTTAAAATGTATTTAAATATATTTAGTTGAATGTATATAAATGTATCTAAATATAGTTTAATAAGTAGGAAAATGTTGACATCTGTGGATGTCCTTTTTTATGTTAAACATCACAAGTAATAAATTATATATACACATTTGTGATTCTAAGATACCTTGTTTCTTTTTGGATTTTAATGTGTCTGAAATTGTGCTTCTACAGTGGATGGCCTTTTCAGTTGCTGTTGGTGAAGAGCTGTATGTTCATACTTGGTCAGAGCTGTTTATAACATTTTCACTTCAATTGAGTAATGTGCATTGCTGGTATTTTACAGGTTGAATTTAACCACCATTTGAAATGCCCTTTAAAAAGTTTCTACTGTAATTTTGGCACTGAACTGAGGTATTGTGTACACAGAGAGACAGTGAAACAGAGCAGTGGAATGTGCCTTTGATATTAGTGAAGGCTTCATATTTGGAGGAATGTCAACATATTTTTCATATTTTCTTTCAATGCAACAACCAAATACTTTATGGAAACTGAGAAAGAGAGATACCCACAAGCAGATCAAGTTATAGTATACTGACTGAGGGATCAAACCTGTATCTCTTATGTCTCCTGCAATGACAGATGGGTTCTTTATCACTAGTGCCACCTGGGAAGCCCAAGATACATACTAAAAGATTCTTAGATTCTTATTACTCAAAAAGAAATACAACTGAGGGCAGGAAAACTTGCCAAATCACTTGTAATAGTTTTGGAGCAACAAGAGGATAGTTGAACTGATTCCTAAGTCAGGCAAGGATTTAGGATTTTTTAAGGCATGTGTCATAGCTTAATTAGTTTTTTCCTTCTTATATAAAGGAAAGTATACAAAGGGATATAAAATAATGGAGCAGCTAACTGTAGCATCTTATGCTTAATAAAGCATGGTATGCATTTTTTCTCTATTTGATTAAGAAGGGAAAGAAAATGTCATAGAACTATGAGATAGCCGCATAGTAATGGGGAAAAAGGAGTAACTCTACAAGGATAGGAAAAATGAGAAAAGACAGTCCAAGAGAGGGTTGAAAGATGGTGGATTAGCCACATATTCCAAAGAGGCAAGGGACAGTGCAATCTCCATTTCTGTCTCTATAGAAATGAATCTTTAAAGGACTTATTACTTCAAAGACCTAATAAGGCTTATCTAGTTCCCAACAGTGCTAAAGACCAGGACTTAATACTTAATAGGGGACATGATACTTGTTTATATGATGCTGATCAAGCTAACCAAAAAACATAGTTGACACTTGAATGACATGAGTTTGACTTCATGGGTCCATTTATACACAGATGTTTTTTCAATAGTAAATACTACAGGACCACACCATCTACAATTAGTTGAATCTAAAGATGTGGAATCAAAGATACAAAGAAACCTCGGATACAGAGGGCCATCTGTAAGTTATACACAGATTTTCAAATACACAGATGGTCAGCGCCTCTAACCCCACATTATTCAAGGGTCAGTTGTACACCATTTCAGGAACAGAGATCATCTTGCAGGAAGCTAAAATCCATGTGAAAGTGTAGACATGAAAATTCCTCTTGATATGAGTAAAACCTAACTATACAAAGGTACTTACCTTGCCCAAGAAGACATACAGATGACAAGTAATCATATGAAAAGATGCTCCAGATCCATGTCATTAGGGAAATGCATATTAAAACATCAATGAGATATGCCATATAACTGTTAGAATAGCTAAAAATCCAAATACTGATAACTCCAAATTCTGGCAAAGATGCAGAACAGGAATTCTCATTCATCGGTAGTGGGAACGCAAGTGGTACAGTCACTCTGGAAGAAAATTGTAGGTTTCTTACAAATTAAACATGTTCCTATCATATGATCGAACAATTATGCTCCTTGGTATTTATCCAAATGAACTGAAAATGTGTGTCCATACAAAAGTCTGAACAGGTGTTATAGGAGCTTTCTTTATAATTGCCAAAACTTGGAAGCAACAAAAATGTCCTTCAGTAGGTGAACGGATAAATAAACTGTGGTACATCTAGACACTGGAATATTAATCACTGTTAAAAAGAAATGAGCTATCAAGCTATAAAGGAAGGAACCTTAAATGCATATTATTAAGTGAAAGAAGCCAGTCTGAAAATGCTCTATCTTTATGATTTCTACTACATGACTTTCTGGAAAAGGTAAAACTATGGAGACAAAAAAAGAATCAGTAGTTGCCAGAGGTTGGGTGAGGGGGAGAGGGAGAAATGAATAAGCAAATCATAGAGGATTTGGGGGGAAGTAAAACTACTCTGTACATTATAATGGTGGATATGTGTCATTACAAATTTGTCCAAACCCACAGAATGTCTAACACCAAGAGTAAACCCTAAAGTAAACTATGGACTTTTGGATGATAAAGATGTATCAATGTAGATTCAACAGTTGTATCAAATTTACCACTCTGATGGAGGGGGGGGATGTTGATAGTGCAGGAGGGTGTGTTGGGGGGGGACAGGGAATATATGGAAATTATTTGTACTTTCAGTTTTTCTGTGCACTTAAAACTGCTCTANTTGCCACAACAAAATAAATTTTTACATAAAAAAAAAAATAGATGTGTATAAGAGACAGGTGTTGGGGGGGGACAGGGAATATATGGAAATTATTTGTACTTTCAGTTTTTCTGTGCACTTAAAACTGCTCTAAAAAAAGAAATTCTAATGAGACTTCCCTGATGGTCCAGTGGCTAAGACTGTGCTCTCAATACAGGAGGCCTGGATTTGATCCCTCAAGGGATTAAATTCCACAAGCTGTAACTATGAGTCTGCACGCTGCAACTAAAGACCCTAATGCTGCAATGAAGATCAAAGGTCCCAAGTGCCACAACAAAGACCTGGTGCAGCCAAATAAGTAGCTAAAAATAAATATTTTGAATAAATAAATAAAAGGCAATCTATTTTTTAAAGGGTGGGAAGGTATTCTGATGACATGATTTAGGTTTGAATCATCTCGGAAAATACAAGTTAACTAAATTGACAACTCAGGCCTGGTCTGAAGCAGTCTTTTTTTCTTTTCTTTTCTTTTTTCCTTTACTTTTGGCTCTCATAAAATTACCAGAAAAGTATAAAATCCTGGGAAAGTATAGAAATTTGTATTATTGTAACCTTAGGAAGGTACAGAAACAAATATAGAGGTTGATTTTTTTCAACGAATTAAATTAATGGTGCTATTTTAAAATATTAAGTATAACTTTTAAATATTATCACTGCTGTTTAAGGCATGTGAAATAGCCTAAGTAATCCTTCATATTACATTACATTTGTGATTAAAATTTAAATTATTGGAGACATTTTAGTTGTTTAGAATCAATTTTAAATGCTTAAAAAACTGAATTTCTAAGTCTTATTTATTAGGTATATAAGCTTAGAGCATTAATTATGTTACAGGAGTGAAGAATGTTCCTGTCCATGCTTAAACATTCATGAGACTTTAAGAATCCCCAAAATAGTTTATACACATCAAAGCCCTAAAAATGCAGATACTCCTGGAAAAAAAATCAACTTTGAGGAATTTATTTTAAGGAAATAATTAAAATATGGACAAAGGTATAGCTATAAGAAGGACTTCCCTTTAGCTCAAAGGGTAAAAAATCCGCCTGCAATGCAGAAGAGCCAGGTTCTGTCTCTGGGTTGGGAAGATCCTCTGGAGAAGGAAATGGCAATCCACTCCAGTATTCTTGCCNTTATTTTAAGGAAATAATTAAAATATGGACAAAGGTATAGCTATAAGAAGGACTTCCCTTTAGCTCAAAGGGTAAAAAATCCGCCTGCAATGCAGAAGAGCCAGGTTCTGTCTCTGGGTTGGGAAGATCCTCTGGAGAAGGAAATGGCAATCCACTCCAGTATTCTTGCCTGGAGAATCCCATGGACAGAGGAGTCCGGTGGGCTACAGTCCATGTGATCACAAAGAGTTGGACACAATTGAGCATTATGTGCCAGATAGCTATAAGAATATTAATCTTAGTATTGTCACATGTAGCAAAAGTGGAAACAACTTAAATGGTCAAAAATGAGGAATCTGATAGTGATAAACCATCGAAAGTTTGAGGCTATGTAGAATTAGTCACTGCCCACCACTGACAGGACTGCAAAATGGTGCAGCACCTATGCAGGGCAACTTGGCAGTGTCTGTCAAAATTACAAATGCAGTTTAACTCAGAAATCCCACTCCTAGGAATTTATCTTAGCAATACACCTGTACTTGTTGGAAGTAACATATGTTTAAGTTTATTCTTTGCCCTTCTCGTTGTATTTATAAAAGATGAGAAGCAGCCTTCTATAGAGGACACTGGTTCATCCACACAATTGTATATTTTGTGGCTGTAGGAGAAAATGAGGATGTTTTTGTGGTACTGATAATGGAGAAGCTGTAGAAATATATTAAGTAAAAAAAAAAAAGTAAGATGCAGAGCTAAGATGAAGAGCAGGGTAAACAGTGTGTTCCCTCTCATATAAAAAAGCAGGGGAAATAAGAATGTATATTTGCATTTTTTTATTTGCATATCGACTGAGCGACTTCCCTTTCACTTTTCACTTTCATGCATTGGAGAAGGAAATGGCAACCCACTCCAGTGTTCTTGCCTGGAGAATCCCAGGGACAGGGGAGCCTGGTGGGCTGGCGTCTATGGTGTCACGCAGAGTCGGACACGACTGAAGCGACTTAGCAGCAGTTGCAGCAGCAGCAACATTCTTACATCTGAAGCACCTAGCGGCTAAACTAGGATGCTTTGCAAGGGAGAACCTGCTGGCCAATTAAATCAGGATGAGGTTAATTCGTGGAGAATGCCATGAAATGTGAAGAAGGAAGCTAGGAACCAACAGGAAATAGGCTTCTCTGACTGTGAGCAGCAGGAGAATGGAAGTGCATTTGAACCTGAATATATCCCAGAGGCTGAGAGTAACTTCACCCAGAAGGTGTGTACAGCTGGGCAGACCAAAGAGGGTAGTTATAAGCAGGCAGCCCAGAAGCTGTCTCTTATACACATCTCATAAAATTACCAGAAAAGTATAAAATCCTGGGAAAGTATAGAAATTTGTATTATTGTAACCTTAGGAAGGTACAGAAACAAATATAGAGGTTGATTTTTTTCAACGAATTAAATTAATGGTGCTATTTTAAAATATTAAGTATAACTTTTAAATATTATCACTGCTGTTTAAGGCATGTGAAATAGCCTAAGTAATCCTTCATATTATATTACATTTGTGATTAAAATTTAAATTATTGGAGACATTTTAGTTGTTTAGAATCAATTTTAAATGCTTAAAAAACTGAATTTCTAAGTCTTATTTATTAGGTATATAAGCTTAGAGCATTAATTATGTTACAGGAGTGAAGAATGTTCCTGTCCATGCTTAAACATTCATGAGACTTTAAGAATCCCCAAAATAGTTTATACACATCAAAGCCCTAAAAATGCAGATACTCCTGGAAAAAAAATCAACTTTGAGGAATTTATTTTAAGGAAATAATTAAAATATGGACAAAGGTATAGCTATAAGAAGGACTTCCCTTTAGCTCAAAGGGTAAAAAATCCGCCTGCAATGCAGAAGAGCCAGGTTCTGTCTCTGGGTTGGGAAGATCCTCTGGAGAAGGAAATGGCAATCCACTCCAGTATTCTTGCCTGGAGAATCCCATGGACAGAGGAGTCCGGTGGGCTACAGTCCATGTGATCACAAAGAGTTGGACACAATTGAGCATTATGTGCCAGATAGCTATAAGAATATTAATCTTAGTATTGTCACATGTAGCAAAAGTGGAAACAACTTAAATGGTCAAAAATGAGGAATCTGATAGTGATAAACCATCGAAAGTTTGAGGCTATGTAGAATTAGTCACTGCCCACCATTGACAGGACTGCAAAATGGTGCAGCACCTATGCAGGGCAACTTGGCAGTGTCTGTCAAAATTACAAATGCAGTTTAACTCAGAAATCCCACTCCTAGGAATTTATCTTAGCAATACACCTGTACTTGTTGGAAGTAACATATGTTTAAGTTTATTCTTTGCCCTTCTCGTTGTATTTATAAAAGATGAGAAGCAGCCTTCTATAGAGGACACTGGTTCATCCACACAATTGTATATTTTGTGGCTGTAGGAGAAAATGAGGATGTTTTTGTGGTACTGATAATGGAGAAGCTGTAGAAATATATTAAGTAAAAAAAAAAAAGTAAGATGCAGAGCTAAGATGAAGAGCAGGGTAAACAGTGTGTTCCCTCTCATATAAAAAAGCAGGGGAAATAAGAACGTATATTTGCATTTTTTTATTTGCATAAGAAAATACTGGAAGGCTACATAAGGAACTAATAAAAAGAGTTAGCTATGAAGAAAGGTGGGTAGGATGAGAATAATACTTCTTGGTGTTTACTTTTAATATTGTTTTGATTTTTCAATAATATGAATATATTTCTTCTTCAAAAATTAGGTTAAAAATAGGAGAACTGTAAAATAAATTATGATGTGTCTATATGACAGAATATGATATTGTGATTAAAAGTGATGGTGTACATATATTTATATGTTCAAAATATATAATGGGTAAGAAAAACAGGTTGTAAAAAGGTAATGTATTATCCTATAGTTCGAGGAAGTATATTTACTTCTTTAGTATAACTTCTTAAAACTCAGTAAAGTATCCTTTTTAAACTCAGTAAGTGTCCTTTTTAAAAGTTTACTTATTTAAGTCTTAAGCCCCAGTAATCCTAGAATATTACTGTACTTGAAGGGTTTTAAAGATGTAAATTTAAGTTTCAACAAGGTCCTTAAAATAGTCCCTAACCCAGTATGGCCTGTGTCCTTATAAGAAGAGGAAATCTGGACACAGATATGTACAAAAGGAAGACATAAAGACACAGAAAAAAAAAAACAGACGGTCATCTACAAGCCAAGAAGAGAGGCCTCAGAAGAAACCACTCCTGCCTACACCTTGAACGTGGACTGCTATAGACTCCAGCACTGTGAGAAAATAAATTTCTGTTGTTTAAGCTATCCAGTCTGTGGTAGCTTGTTATGACAGCCCTAGCAAATGAATACATGATGGATCCACCTTGTCAAAATTTTCAGGAGCTTGTACCACCAGTGCTGTATGAAAATGCCTGTTTTATACCTTCTACTAGTTAATTAGTCAGCCAAAATATAGTGTCCTGTTCTAATTAGTGTTTTCCTCATGTTAAAAAGTTGTAGGACTCTTCTGAATTTGGATATCATAACACTGCCATGATCAGTGAACCAACTGATTACTCTTTTTTTTTTTAATTAAGATTTGAGTTCTTTACTTTTTAATTTTATTTATTTATTTTACTTTATTTTATTTTACAGTACTCTATTGGATTTGGCATACACTGACATGAATCTGCCATGGGTGTACATGAACTCCCAAACATGAACCCCCCTCCCACCTCCCACCCCACATCATCCCTCCGGATCATCCCCATACACCAGCCCCAAGCATCCTGCATCGAATATAGACTGGCAATTCGTTTCTCACATGATAGTATACATATTTCAATGCTATTCTCCCAAATCATCCCACCCTCTCCCTCTCCCTCAGAGTCCAAAAGTCCGCTCTACACATCTGTGTCTCTTTTGCTGCCTTGCATACAGGGTCCTCATTACCATCTTTCTAAATTCCATATATATGTGTTAGTATNTCTTACATGATAGTATACATATTTCAATGCTATTCTCCCAAATCATCCCACCCTCTCCCTCTCCCTCAGAGTCCAAAAGTCCGCTCTACACATCTGTGTCTCTTTTGCTGTCTTGCATACAGGGTCCTCATTACCATCTTTCTAAATTCCATATATATGTGTTAGTATACTGTATTGGTGTTTTTCTTTCTGGCTTACTTCACTCTGTATAATCGGTTCCAGTTTCATCCATCTTATTAGAACTGATTCAAATGTATTCTTTTTAATGGCTGAGTATGAATAAGGCTGAGCTGGTGAACAAGGTGTATTGTGCCCCGCTGAAGAAGGAATCAGTTATCATGCCGCCCACATCGTCACGGTCCCCATCGCACCCCAGTGTGTGGCAGTCCTAGCTAGCGCTACTCCCCACCATTTCTCCTCTTTGACCCCCTCAAGCCTCGCGGTGACTACTGTTTCCCCACTTTTAACACCAATTCTCCCAGAAACTGGCGCTTCTCTGGTGGCGCAGTTGGTAAAGAATCCGCTGCTCAGTGTAGGAGACACAAGGGCTGTGGGTTCGATCCCTGGGTCAGGAAGATTCCCTGGAGGAGGAAATGGCAACCCAGTCCAGTATTCTTCCCTAGAAAATCCCATGGACAGAGGAGCCTGGTGGGCTATAGTCCATGGGGTCACAAAGAGTTGGTTATGACTGACCATGCACACACACACACTTCCAGAAACCACATCTAAGCAAGATGTGGAGGAGGCAAGTATTTCAATCCCAGAAATAATCAGAAAAATCTCCATAATAAGCATATCTAACGGTCTGAGCACCACAAACAAACAAACAAACAACCCAAAACCCAGTCTTAAAACTCAGGGATACTTCGCAGAAGTGATTTGCGTTTTATTGCAACATTCCTCGGAGAAGGCAATGGAGACCCACTCCAGTACTCTTGCCTGGAAAGTCCCATGGATGGAGGAGCCTGGTAGGCTGCAGTCCACGGGGTTGCAAAGAGTCGGACGCGACTGAGCGACTTCCCTTTCACTTTTCACTTTCATGCATTGGAGAAGGAAATGGCAACCCACTCCAGTGTTCTTGCCTGGAGAATCCCAGGGACAGGGGAGCCTGGTGGGCTGGCGTCTATGGTGTCACGCAGAGTCGGACACGACTGAAGCGACTTAGCAGCAGTTGCAGCAGCAGCAACATTCTTACATCTGAAGCACCTAGCGGCTAAACTAGGATGCTTTGCAAGGGAGAACCTGCTGGCCAATTAAATCAGGATGAGGTTAATTCGTGGAGAATGCCATGAAATGTGAAGAAGGAAGCTAGGAACCAACAGGAAATAGGCTTCTCTGACTGTGAGCAGCAGGAGAATGGAAGTGCATTTGAACCTGAATATATCCCAGAGGCTGAGAGTAACTTCACCCAGAAGGTGTGTACAGCTGGGCAGACCAAAGAGGGTAGTTATAAGCAGGCAGCCCAGAAGGTAGTTCTAAAGATGCATCTGCTTATCTCATAAGATCTCTGCGGCGACCTCCTTGGGCACATGAAAACCTTACTTCTGGTTTATTTCTCTACTTCCTGCCCCATGTTACATTCTTAGAAACTGAAAAGTGCTCTGAAGACAAATGCTCAATAGCTCAGAGAACTCAAATCTTACACAATTGTCAGTGCCCATAATACAGTACATATTGCTGCAGAAACTTTCATACAATAAAATTTAAAAATATCGTTGTGTTACTTACCTGGTTCACTTTGTATAACAGATTTTGGTGGTAGGAAGTCTTTTGGTTTTTACCATGAGTTACTTCAAACCGTTTGTCATGGTAAATTCACTTCCTCTTCCTTTTCTTGCATAAACTCATCTAAGGTACTACAGTGTGGTTACTCCACATTCTAATATACCAGAAATATAACTATAATACTTCATCGATGTGCACACCAAAGCTTAATTTTTCAATGCTATTTTCTACGGACACTCTCAGCCTAATATTCTACAGCATAAATATGTTTGGTGATACCTAAGTTAAATGGAGGCTCCTTCCCTCTTTCCTCTCAGTCTAAAGCCTGTCTAACAAGCCTTGCCAGTTTGGAACTCCAGAAATCAATAAGCATCTGTGGAAGTGCAGCCTGGCCACTCCAACAGTTGTGTTTTATCATAGGAAAACATTCCTCATTCCCTCCCCTCAGTCTCCACTCCTCCTTATGCTGACTTCATGCCGCTGAACCTAACATCTCCAAATTTCCTGAGATTTCTGGGGTTGATATTATCTTTATATCTTATAATAAGTCCTGATGTTTGATTCCATCATCTCTTTCTTGCCTGGGTAAGTTAATACGTTCCCTCAAGCAAATAAGAGACATCCTATTACACTTCCTTTATCAACGTCAGTGTGGTCTAAGGGAAAAAGGATTCTGAACCAGGAGATAGAAGACTTCAATTCCAGCACCAACTCTTTTTATAACTGGTTTATGTGACCTTGGAAAAGCAATTTAAGTCCTCTGTACTTCTAGCATGTAGTTTCCCAACTGTAATAAATATTATAAATCCATTCTGTTCTCATCATTTTTATCATCAAAGAACATTTATCAAATGCCTACTTGGTGATGGCACCTTGCAGGGTGCAGCAGGCAGTCAGAGTCCCTGTTAGTTAGGGGTCTAAAGCAGAGAGTTTGAGCCTCATAGGAGCATTTGATCACAAATTTTACTGCTCTTTGGGGAAATAAGAGGAAAACACATAGTAAAAAAAAATTTTTTTAAGCTAAATGTATTAAATATTTAAAAAAATCTGTCCTTTAAAGAGTAAATCTAATATATTTTTGGTGTAAAAATGTCATCTCATTATGAAAAACGTCATTTCTTCTATGAAATTATGGTCATACTAAATGTTACTTTCTAAAACTGCCCTCACCAAAATAAATTTTTACTTAAAAAANTTTTTTAAGCTAAATGTATTAAATATTTTAAAAAATCTGTCCTTTAAAGAGTAAATCTAATATATTTTTGGTGTAAAAATGTCATCTCATTATGAAAAACGTCATTTCTTCTATGAAATTATGGTCATACTAAATGTTACTTTCTAAAACTGCCCTCACCAAAATAAATTTTTACTTAAAAAAAAAAATTTATCTCTGAAAGATTTTCCTAATGGGGGAATTTCAAGTCCAAGGTCAGGTTGGGCCATATCTCCCTTGAGAAAGTGTTTTCATCCCACCTCTAGAAGGTCATCTTCCCCTTCAAGACCCTGTGGTGTGTAGTTTCCCCACATTCTGAGTTGGTAGTCTCTGAGCAAGTGAGGACTTCATGTCTGTGCCACCTTTTAGGGTCTGTTCAGTGTGGGTAAATCCTTTAGCCCCTCTTCCCCTCAGATTCCTCATCTATAAAATGGGCTTGAGAGAGGTCAGCTTTTATCTGAATGGGTGACAAAGACTCTCTTCTTAACCTAACTCTAGTCTGGCTCCTTTAAACAAGGCCCTGACCCCAGGCTCTGTCCTCGAGACACTGGTCCAGTTTTAGCAAGAATCCTGCTGGGTCAGTTTAGTGGAAAATCTGGCACCCTTAATATCTGATCAAATTCCTCATCCCTCACCCTCAATATCTTATCACCCTGGCTTACGTTCAGCAAGAATCCTGTTGAGTCAGTCTAGCAACAATCCCATTCAGTCCAGTTCAGTTCAGTCACTCAGTCGTGTCCAACTCTTTGCAACCCTATGGACTGCAGCACACAGGCTTCCCAGTCCATCACCAACTCCTGGAGCTTGCTCAAACTCATGTCTATGGAGTCAGTATGCCATCCAACCATCTCATCCTCTGTCATCCCCTGCTCCTCCTGCCTTCAATGTTTCCCAGCATCAGAGTCTTTTCCAATGAGTCAGCTCTTCGAATCAGGTAGCCAAAGTATTGGAATTTCAGCTTCAGGATCAGTCCTTCCAATGAATATTCAGGACTGATTTCCTTTAGGATTGACTGGTTTNCCACAGGCTGCAACTAAGTGTTCACATGCTGCAACTAAAGACCCAGCACAGCGAAATAGATAAATAAATAAAAATAAATAGTGTTGTTGAAGGTGCAGTTAGTTAAGATGAGGTGATATTGCAATAGGGTGGGCCCCTAACCCAGTATGACTAGTGTTCTTATAAGAATATTATCATTTACAGACCTTAATAGACATTTCTCCAAAGAAGACACGCAGATGGCTAGTAGCACATGAAAAGATGCTCAACATCACTAATTATTCTTCAGGCAAGAGCACTGGAGTGGGTTGCCATTTCCTTCTCCAATGCATGAAAGGAAAAGTGAAAGTGAAGTTGCTCAGTCCTATCTGACTCTTAGCGACCCCATGGACTGCAGCTTATCAGGCTCCTCCATCCATGGGAGTTTCCAGGCAAGAGTATTGGAGTGGGTTGCCATTGCCTTCTCCATCACTAATCATTAGAGAAATGCAAATCAAAGCTACAATAAGGGACCATCTTACACTAGTCAGAGTGGCCATCTTCAAAAAGTCAACAAATAACAAATGTTGGAGACAATGTGGAGAAAAGGGGAACTCTCTGATACTGCTGGTAGGAATGTAAGTTGGTACAGCCACTATGGAAAACAGTATGGAGGATCCTCAGAAAACTAAAAATAGAATTACCACATGATCCAGTAATCCACTCCTGTTGGTATACCCAGACTAACCTGTAATTCAAAGATACACACATCCCTATGTTCATAGCAGCATTATTCACAATAGCCAAATCATGGAAATGACCTAAAAATCCATTGACAGATGAGTGGATAAAGAAGATGTGGTACATGTACATAATGGAATACTACTCAGTCATATAAAAGAACAAGATAGTTCCATCTGCAGCAACCTGGATGCAACTAGAGATTATCACACGAAGCAGAGTAAGTCATAAAGAGAAAGACAAACACCACATGGTATCACTTACACATGGAAGCTAAAACATGGCACAAATGAATTCCTCTACAAATCAGAAACAGACTCAGACACAGAGAACAGACTTGTGGTTGCCAAGGCGGGGGGAATGAAAGCTTGGCAGTTCAGGGTCGGTAAAGCAAGCTATTACATTTAGAATGGATAAGCAACAAGGTCCTACTGTATCGCACAGAGAACTACATTCAGTATTCTGTGATAAACCATAATGGAAAAGAATATTCAAAAACAATGTTTATGTGTGTATAATGAGTCACTTTGCTGTACCAGCAGAGATTGGCACAACATTGCAAATCAACTATACTTCAATTTAAAAAATAAAGAAAAAGATGACTCTTTGAAGACAGAAACACAGAGATAACACCATGTGACTACAAAGGTAGGTGTTGGAGTTAGGCAGCTATAAGCCAGGAAACGCCAAAGACTGCCAACTAAACATCAGAAGCTAGGAAGAAAGGAGTCTTCCCAGGTTTCAGATGGAATGTGGTTCTGCCAACCAACACCTTGATTTCAGACATCTAACCTCCAGAACTGTGAAGATGACACACTTCTGTTATTTTAAGCTCCCACTCTGTGGCATTTTGCTATGGCAGCCCAAGGAAACTAACATTGGACTGATGCCTTCATTCTGCCTTTCTCTCCCTTCTCCCTCCTAACTACCAATGACAGCAGTGTCACAGAACAGCACTTAGGACAAGGAGGAAAACCTGAGTTGTTTGTTCATTCAGAACTTGGCTGGATTCCTGGCACACTGTAGGTGATTAATAAATCTTTGTGGATTAAGTGAACTTTTCCAGCATTTACTAAGGGACTACTCTTTGCCAGGATCATCTAAAATGTGACAATAAGTCTTAAAAATCAAGAGTAGACAGTGAATAACATTCCACCTTTCAAACTGACAGACTGCTTGATAAATATTAGTCACCAAAATGTCTTTCAGAATGCCTAACACACATGTAAACATGACTGTGTTGATTTGCTTTCTGGGCTTTCCTATTCCATTCATCTATTTTCAAGTAATGCTCCACCTCTTTTCCAATTCCTTGCCCCCCTCTGGTGGAGGTGCTAAAGAATGGAGGAAGATATGAAAAGCAGATGGCAGGAGGGAGAAGCACACCCAAAAGCTGATCACGAGAGACTGTGCACCACTGTCAAGCTGTAGAACAATCCCTCCGAGCACGTTGCAAACGTCAGTATCTAGCGAAGGCTTAGCAAGTTACTTGAAAAAGGTTTGCCCAAAGACAAAGAACAAAACGAGTATTCTGAGAGTAAATTTGTTGAACATATGGAGCTGTCTCTTATACACATCTAGATGTGTATAAGAGACAGGCCTTGATGTACTCCTTTCCCGATTTGGAACCTGTCTGTTGTTTCATGTCTGCTCCTAACTGTTGCTTCATGAACTGCATACAGATTTCTCAGGAGGCAGGTAAGACGGTCTGATATTCCCATCTCTTGAAGGATTTTCCACAGTTTGTTGTGATCCACACAGTCAAAGGCTTTGGCATAGTCAATAAAGCAGAAATAGATGTTTTTCTGGAACTGTCTCGCTTTTTCAATGATCCAATGGATGTTGGCAATTTGATCTATGGTTCCTCTGCCTTTTGTAAATCCAGCTTGAACATCTGGCAGTTCATAGTTCACGTACTGTTGAAGCCTGGCTTGGAGAATTTTGAATTTTTTTTTTTTTGCAGGCATGTGAGATAAGTGCAATTGTGCAGTAGTTTGAACATTCTTTGACATTGCTTTTCTTTGGGATTGGAATGAAAACTGACGTTTTCCAGTCCTGTGACCACTGCTGAGTTTTCCAAATTTGCTGGCATATTGAGTGCAGCACTTTCACAGCCAGATCTCCCCTCCAACACACCCTATTGTGGTAGTCCCTTGAACAGTCTTTCTTTTAACAAGTATCATGAATAACTTTTTCTTTAACATGGGATTCCTGAAATGGCGTGTATATTTGCATAGCTCCTGGGGCTCCATTCCCTGGGCACTAGCTGTACACAACTTCATCCCTTTCACTCTCCCTTGATAAAGTACACCTGGATGCCAACTGAGTTAAATTAATTCCATTTTAATAGTGGTTCTCAGACAGGAGTGGGCATCAGAGGAATCTTTGCGACCTCATGGACTACAGCCCACCAGGCTCCTCTGTCCGTGGAATTCTCCAGGCAAGAATACTGGAGTGGGTTGCTATTTCCTTCTCCAGGAAGTCTTCCTGACCAAGGGATTGAACCTGGGTCTCCTGCTTTACAGGCAGATTCTTCACCATCTGAGCTACAGGGAAGTCCAGAGTAACCTCTAGTGCTGGTTTATATTAGGTTACCAGGACTCACACTAGAGTTTCTGATTCAGTAGGTCTGAGGAAGGACTTGAAAATTTGTATTTCTATTGAAGTCCCAAGTGATGCTGCTGCTCTTGCTGGTAGTCCTGGAACCTCATTGTGAAAACTATTATAAGCTAAGAACTTTGAATTTAATAATCAAAGTAGAATTTAGTGATCAATTCAACAGTCAATCACTCACAAACTGTACTCTTACTATTTGTAACAAATTATTTATTATACTTTGGCTTATCTGCTGAATTAGTGACCCCCAAGGGCCTTCCAGCTAAACAATCTTTGATGTTTAAGTGAGGTGAGACAAGACAGTGAGTCTTAACTTTGTTGAAGCCTGACTCCCTTTGCAATCTTTCAGTTCTTTCCATTACCCCATCCACCCCACCTATCTAAAGACTCTAACACTCAATGCCATAGGGACCAAGGATGGTGCACGGTGTCTTGGTTTCCTGCATAAACATGGAGTGTCTTGTCAGCTGTAAGAGGGGTCTTCTGCTTTCCTCAGGGATCTTTCCAAGAGGATCACATCTACATTCTGGCTCTCCTGAGGCTGGAGGGAGGTCATTCCAGGCAGAGCAAATGCTGCAATTTGCTTTCAACAATGTCCAACATAGGCACCAAGTTATACTAGTGGTAAAGAACCTGCCTGCAATGCAGGAGCCGATGTGGGTTCAGTCCTTGGCTCAGAAAGACCCCCTGGAGGAGGAAATGGCAACTCACTCCAGTATTCTTGCCTGGAGAATCCCATGGACAGAGAAGCCTGGTGGGCTACAGTCCACAGGGTTGCAAAAAGTTGGACACGACTGAAATGACTTAGCATGCAGGCAAGATGAGCACTGCGGTGATATATTGCTCTTTCTCTGATAAAGCCTACAGGGCATCTTAAGTTGACATCTAAAAGGAACTGAAGAAAATTTCAATTATATATACAAACACACACACACGAACACCTAACAGTGGCATACTGCCTGTGACATATTTTAATCAATTGTTCTTCAGAGGGTGATGGTCTAAAAGAAAGAAGAAACATTTCTCTGGGAACTTCGGAAGTCTACTGGCTTTATGGTCTGCCAGAAGCCAGGAAAGACAGCTTAGCAGAATAGGCAGTGAGAAGTACACTGAGCAGCTGCTCCTTCACTCTAGGTCCAGTTTCTCTTAGAAGGAGGCTCTTGTAGGTACATTCACACAGTGGAACACTTTATAACCTCAGGCTTTTTCACAAGCCACCACCATCAGGCCTTTGTTAAGAAAATTGATTCTGAAAACAGTCAACTCATGGTAAACACAAAACCTAACATGTATGAGGGTTCTTTGTGTGGCAGAAATTATTATAAGCACTTTCCTGGTATTATTTCATTTTACAACAGTCCCATACATACTATCATCATCATGCTATAGACAAGAAAACTGAGGTACCAAGAATTAATTAGTTTGGACAAGATCACACCACTTAGTACAAGGTAAAGGTGGGATTCAAACTAACTCTGGCCCTTGGGTCAAATTTTGTGCTGCTTTTTTTTTTTTTTTTAAACAGAGGACAGCAATCTTCCAGATTAATTAAATCCATGATTCAATATTTTATTGAACCACTTAACAATCAGAAACTGTCCTGGGCTGAATTGTGCCCAACCTTCCAACTCTCCACTGCCAATATCTCTTAAGTCTTAATCTACAGAATGTGACCTTTAGAAAGAGAGTCATTTCAGGGACTTCCCTGGCAGTCCAGAGGTTTAGACTCTGAGCTCCCAATGCAGGGGGTTCAGATTCAATCCCTAATTAGGGAACTAGATCCCACAGGCTGCAACTAAGAGTTCACATGCTGCACTAAAGACCCAGCACAGCCAAATAGATAAATAAATAAAAATAAATAGTGTTGTTGAAGGTGCAGTTAGTTAAGATGAGGTGATATTGCAATAGGGTGGGCCCCTAACCCAGTATGACTAGTGTTCTTATAAGAATATTATCATTTACAGACCTTAATAGACATTTCTCCAAAGAAGGCACGCAGATGGCTAGTAGCACATGAAAAGATGCTCAACATCACTAATTATTCTTCAGGCAAGAGCACTGGAGTGGGTTGCCATTTCCTTCTCCAATGCATGAAAGGAAAAGTGAAAGTGAAGTTGCTCAGTCCTATCTGACTCTTAGCGACCCCATGGACTGCAGCTTATCAGGCTCCTCCATCCATGGGAGTTTCCAGGCAAGAGTATTGGAGTGGGTTGCCATTGCCTTCTCCATCACTAATCATTAGAGAAATGCAAATCAAAGCTACAATAAGGGACCATCTTACACTAGTCAGAGTGGCCATCTTCAAAAAGTCAACAAATAACAAATGTTGGAGACAATGTGGAGAAAAGGGGAACTCTCTGATACTGCTGGTAGGAATGTAAGTTGGTACAGCCACTATGGAAAACAGTATGGAGGATCCTCAGAAAACTAAAAATAGAATTACCACATGATCCAGTAATCCACTCCTGTTGGTATACCCAGACTAACCTGTAATTCAAAGATACACACATCCCTATGTTCATAGCAGCATTGTTCACAATAGCCAAATCATGGAAATGACCTAAAAATCCATTGACAGATGAGTGGATAAAGAAGATGTGGTACATGTACATAATGGAATACTACTCAGTCATATAAAAGAACAAGATAGTTCCATCTGCAGCAACGTGGATGCAACTAGAGATTATCACACGAAGCAGAGTAAGTCATAAAGAGAAAGACAAACACCACATGGTATCACTTACACATGGAAGCTAAAACATGGCACAAATGAATTCCTCTACAAATCAGAAACAGACTCAGACACAGAGAACAGACTTGTGGTTGCCAAGGCGGGGGGAATGAAAGCTTGGCAGTTCAGGGTCGGTAAAGCAAGCTATTACATTTAGAATGGATAAGCAACAAGGTCCTACTGTATCGCACAGAGAACTACATTCAGTATTCTGTGATAAACCATAATGGAAAAGAATATTCAAAAACAATGTTTATGTGTGTATAATGAGTCACTTTGCTGTACCAGCAGAGATTGGCACAACATTGTAAATCAACTATACTTCAATTTAAAAAATAAAGAAAAAGATGACTCTTTGAAGACAGAAACACAGAGATAACACCATGTGACTACAAAGGCAGGTGTTGGAGTTAGGCAGCTACAAGCCAGGAAACGCCAAAGACTGCCAACTAAACATCAGAAGCTAGGAAGAAAGGAGTCTTCCCAGGTTTCAGATGGAATGTGGTTCTGCCAACCAACACCTTGATTTCAGACATCTAACCTCCAGAACTGTGAAGATGACACACTTCTGTTATTTTAAGCTCCCACTCTGTGGCATTTTGCTATGGCAGCCCAAGGAAACTAACATTGGACTGATGCCTTCATTCTGCCTTTCTCTCCCTTCTCCCTCCTAACTACAAATGACAGCAGTGTCACAGAACAGCACTTAGGACAAGGAGGAAAACCTGAGTTGTTTGTTCATTCAGAACTTGGCTGGATTCCTGGCACACTGTACGTGATTAATAAATCTTTGTGGATTAAGTGAACTTTTCCAGCATTTACTAAGGGACTACTCTTTGCCAGCATCACCTAAAATGTGACAATAAGTTTTAAAAATCAAGAGTAGACAGTGAATAACATTCCACCTTTCAAACTGACAGATAGCTTGATAAATATTAGTCACCAAAATGTCTTTCAGAATGCCTAACACACATGTAAACATGACTGTGTTGATTTGCTTTCTGGGCTTTCCTATTCCATTCATCTATTTTCAAGTAATGCTCCACCTCTTTTCCAATTCCTTGCCCCCCTCTGGTGGAGGTGCTAAAGAATGGAGGAAGATATGAAAAGCAGATGGCAGGAGGGAGAAGCACACCCAAAAGCTGATCACGAGAGACTGTGCACCACTGTCAAGCTGTAGAACAATCCCTCCGAGCACGTTGCAAACGTCAGTATCTAGCGAAGGCTTAGCAAGTTACTTGAAAAAGGTTTGCCCAAAGACAAAGAACAAAATGAGTATTCTGAGAGTAAATTTGTTGAACATATGGAGTGAAAAGAGCAAAGAAAAGTATGTCATGCAGTCTCATTTTTATAAAACAATGACAAAAAATTCCTGTGTATGTATGTGTGTGCAGGAACTGTTTATGTACATTTATGTATGTTTGAGATTGTGTGAGAAAAAGGTAAAACCTCATGTGAAGAGTTGACTCATTGGAAAAGACTCTGATGCTGGGAGAGACTGGGGGCTTGAGGAGAAGGGGACGACCGAGGATGAGATGGCTGGATGGCATCATGGACTCGATGGACGTGAGTCTGAGTGAACTCCGGGAGATGGTGATGGACAGGGAGGCCTGGCGTGCTGCGATTCATGGGGTCGCGGAGAGTCGGACACGACTGAGCGACTGAACTGAACTGAACTGATGTTCTTTTAGTGTCCTATGGTTGCTATAACAAACTGACACAAACTTGGTGTCGGAAAACAACAGAAAGTAGTTAAATTCACAAAATGGAAAGTAGAATGGTGGTTTCCAGTCAGAGAGAAAGGGGGAGTTGTTATTGAATGGGTAGAGACCTTCAGTTTTGCAGGATGAAAAGAGTTCTGGGGATTAGCTGCACAACAATGTGAATGTACTTAAGAACTAAATGTACACTTTAAATAGTTAAAATGATAAATGTTATATTCTGTATGTCTTACCACAATTTTTAAAAAAGCTTGACATAGTTTTTCCAGTCAGAGAGAAAGGGGGAGTTGTTATTGAATGGATAGAGACCTTCAGTTTTGCAGGATGAAAAGAGTTCTGGGGATTAGCTGCACAACAATGTGAATGTACTTAAGAACTAAATGTACACTTTAAATAGTTAAAATGATAAATGTTATATTCTGTATGTCTTACCACAATTTTTAAAAAAGCTTGACATAGTTCAGGCAAGTCTTATTTTTAACCCTATTTTGGAGGAAACGAGGCACTGAAATTTGCCCAAGCTTACAATCATAGTCAGTGCCAAAGTGAAAGTGAAGTGAAAGGTCAGTCACTTATTCGTGTCTGACTATTTGAGACTGCATGGATTCTAGCCTGCCAGGCTTCTCTGTTCACGGAATTTTCCAGGCAAGAATATTTGAATAGCCATTCAAATAGCCATTTGAATACCCATTTCCTTCTCAAGGGGATCTTCCTGACCCTGGCATCAAACCCAGGTCTCCTGCATTGCAGGCAGATTCTTTACTGTCTGAGCCACCAGGAAAACCTAGTAAATGGCATAGCTGGGATTCAAATCCAGGACAATCGACTCTAAAGATCTTCCTCGTAATCACTATGATATATAAAAGATAAAATAGTCTCTAATTATTGAAAAAAAGAAGACAAAAAGAAAAAGACACTCCCGAGAAAAAAACAACACCCGCAAAGTGATTCTCTTATAGTTCTGAAGGCCAGAAGTCTGCCATCAGCTGTTCTGGGCCAGAATTAAGGTACTGGGAGGACTGCAGTCCCTCTGGAATCTCTAGGGGAGAATCTATTCCTTGCCTCTTCCAGATCCTGGTGGTTGCTGGTTGCTGGTGCTCCCCAACCTGTGGCTACATTGCTCCAATCTCTGTTTCTGTGGTCATACTGCCTTCTCCTCTTCTGTATGTGCCAAATCCCCCTCTGCTTCTCTCTTATAAAATCACTGTGATTGTATTTAGGGCCCTCCTAGATAATCCAGGATAATCTTCTACTTCAATATTCTTAACTTCATCGCATCTGCAAAGGTTCTTTTTCCATGTAAGATGACACTGGTTTCAGAATGAGAATCTGCTATCTTTTGGGGGCCATTCTTCAGCCCACCACAGATACAGGGAAAGGAGCAGCATGGTCTCCAGCCTCCAAGATGAGCCCCAATGGTCCTTTCCTCTTGAGATGATCCTTTCCTCTTGATGTGTGTGCCTTTCTGTAATCTCTTCCCGCATTGAACGAGAGCGGTCTATGTGTTCAACATCTGGTGGAGCAGTGACAGAGTGTGACTTCCAGGCTGAGTCACAAAGGGTGTTGTGTAGTTTCTGCTTTGCTCTTTTGGATAGATTGCTCTGAGGGAGACCAACCATCATGTGAGGACACCCAGGCAGTGCTGTGAAAAGGCCCATCTACAGAGGAACTGAGGTCTCCCATCGACAGCAGGCACCGTGCTGCCAACCATGTGAATGTACCACCTTGAAAGTAGATCGTGGAGCCCCAGACAAGTCTCAAATAATGAGAGCATTCTCAGAACTGCCCAACTACCCAGCCAAGATTTCCTGACCCACAAAAACATATGAGACATAATAATGTTTATTGTTTTGATCATTAAATTGTGGGATAATTTGCAACATAGAGAGTGATATGGGGAAAAGAGAAACCAAGCCAAACAAACAAACAAACAAAACTATCCTGAAAAAAATTCCTCTTTCTACCCTTAGCATTATATACTTTAAAAATTCCACAGAGAATATTTTGGGCTCATGTGGTATTAACCTCTGAGAAAAGAGACAGATTGGAGCGACACAGAGCATCCTACTTTCTCAGGAGCGGAGAGGAAAGAGCCATAGTTTTGTTGTAGTTACTCTGCATCTTCTCATACTGAGGGGTATAATTAGTACTGGTTGTTACTGCTTATCAGTATACATCCTCTTTCCTTCCAGTAATAGTGCTCCACTTTTCCTCTAGGGAGCTACTCTGGAAGAACATAAAGGAGCAAGAGAATGAAAAAAGAGCCTATTTGAAGGCAGAATGGATTGAAAAATAAATAAACAAAGGGAGCCTCTGGATCCTCGACTTATAACGTCAATAATCTGTGTGAGTCATGTATTTAAAGGAGAACCTAGGTGTGTGTGCGGTGCTAGTGCACTCCTCCGCTAACCTTCACAAATTCCCTGGATAAAAAAAGATGACGTACAAGCTGGTAAAAAATCCAAGCATTCCACTGATTCACAATTAAGTACAGATTAGTTTAAAGCATTCTGCAATATGATTCAAGCCATTATCTAGTATTCCCTCCCTCTCTGTGGTTAAAACATTGTATTTGTCAGCTCAGGGCTGCTATAGCAAGGTGCCATAGACTGGGTGGCTAAAATACACATTTATTTACAACAGACAGTCTGGAAGATGGCAATGCAAGATCTGGGTGCCAGCAGAGCTGGTGTCTGGTAAGATGGTCGACACCGAAATCAGACTGATTATATTCTTTGCAGCCAAAGAGGGAGAAGCTCTATACAGTCAGCAAAAACAAGACTGGGAGCTGACTGTGGCTCAGATCATGAACTCCTTATTGCCAAATTTAGACTTAAATTGAAGAAAGTACGGAAAACCACTAGACCATTCAGGTATAACTTAAATCAAATCCCTTATGACTATACAGTGGAAGTGAGAAATAGATTTAAGGGACTAATTATGATAGATAGAGTGCCTGATGAACTATGGATGGAGGTTCGTGACATTGTACGGGTGACAGGGATCAAGACCATTCCCATGGAAAAGAAATG
>SJYX01020243.1:228194-244120 GCA_006410675.1 Oreotragus oreotragus
AGCCTTTTGGTATCAGGGTAAATTTGTAGTTAAGCAAAACCTTGTGTTTCCTAATTGTTAATCCTTATCCTTGGAATTACTAAATAAATGGAAAGATTGTTCATGTTCATGGATCTGAAGTCTTTATTATTGTTAAAATGGCAATACTCCCCAAACCTGTATATTCAACACAATTCCTATTTTAAAATCTCACTTTTTAAAAACATATTTGACAAGCTAATCCTAAAATTCATATGGAAATACAAGCGACTTCAGAATATTGAAAACAGTATCGAAAAAAGAACAAAATTGGAGGATTCACATTCTCAATTTTAAAACTTACTACAAAGCTACAGTAATCAAGACAGTATGATACTGACATAAGACTAGATATATATGTATGTGGAATAGGACTGAGAACCCAGGACTTCCCCGGTGGGCCAGTAGTTAAGAATCTGCCTGCTAGTGCAGGCGACATGGATCTGATCCCCAGTCTGGGAAGAGTCCATGTGCTGCAGGGCAGCTAAGCCCATGCATGTGCTACAACTGCTGGAGCCCGTGCACCCCAGAGCCTGTGCTCTGCACCAAGAGAAGCCACTGCAACGAGAAGCACTGCAACGAAGAGTAGCCCCCACTCCCCGCAACTAGAGAAAGCCCGCATTCAGCACCAAAGTGTCAGTGTAGCCAAAAATAGAAAAAGAAAGTGAGAAGCAACTCACAGATTGGGAGAAAATATTTTCAAATCATATATGTAATAAGGGTCTTATATGCAGTAGATATAAAAAACTTTTACAACTCAACAATGGAAAGAAAAAAATCAATTTAATCAATCCACTTGGGCAAAGGATCTGAACAGACATTTCTCCAAAGAAAAAATTATAACGGTCAGTTAGCACATTAAAGATGCTTAACATCATTAGTCATCAGGGAATGCAAATCAAAACCATGGTGAGATAACCACTTCACGCTCACTAGGATGGCTGCAAGAAAAAAAGGAAAAAAAATTGTGGAGAGGATGTAGAGAAATTATAAGCTTTGTACCTTACTAGTGGGAATGTAAAATGGTGCAGCTACTTCGGGAAATGGTTTGGCATTTCCTTAAATAGTTAAACATAGAGTTACCATGACCCAACTTTCCACTCTTTAGTTTATACCTAAGAAAACTTAAAACATATATCAACAAAAAGACATGATGTGCATACCTTATTATTCATAAAAGCCCCAAAGTGGAAACAACCCAAATGTCCGTCAGTTGTTGAGTGGATACACATGTGTTCTTTTTTTTTTTTTTTAAGATTTGTTGTTTATTTGTTTATTTTATTTTTGGCTGGGTGGCTCTTCACTGCTGTACCTGGGATTTATCTAGTTGCAGCGAATGGGGGCTACTCTTTGTTGCATTGCACAGGCTTCTCAGTGCATGGCTTCTTTGTTGCACAGGCTTTCGGGTGCACAGGTTCAGTAGTTGTGGCTTCCAGCCTCTAGAGCACAGGCTCAACAGTTGGGCGCATGGGCTTAGCTGCATGTGGGATCTTCCAGGACCAGGGATCGAACTGGTGTCCCTTGTATTGCAAGGCAGACTCTCAACCACTGGCCCACCAGGGAGGCCCCTACACATGTGTTCTTAAGGCCTCCTTAATTTCTGGAATAATCTTTACCTGACCCAAACTTAGAGTCAGCCATTTCTCCAAGTTCTGGTATTTTTCATTAGTGAATTTAGAACCCAAGGTCTGGGCACTAAGTGTACTCATTGCTACTGGGCTAGTTGCTTCTAGGTACTATCAATGGATAGAGCTGGATTTTCTCATTTTAGTTCTAAAAGTAATGCATCCTAATTTATAAATTTATACGATATCTACCCACCCCTTACAGTCTTCTGTGAGTATTTATGGATTTCCCTTGATGAAGTCCTATATACCAGAGCCCCAAGGAAGCAGACTGTATGGTAATTCATGGAAAATGGTGGAACATGTAGTGAGAACGAGAAATAAGCTTTAGTTACGGTAAGCCTTTGAAAGTTGGGATCATTTGTTACAATCAGCCTAATCTAGCCTAATCTGACTGTTAACAGTAATTACGCACAAAGCGCTGCGCTAGGTCCAAATAGCCTTTTTAATATAAGTAGCAAGAAGTATTAGGAAGTTAAAATCTTGTTTGCTTTCACATAAATCAGTAAGGCATCAGCACAGAAGAAGTCCCATCAGAAATTTCAAACTGGCCAAATTTTTAAAAAGCATCTGGTACTCAATTCTGAAATAAGAAGGGCCAGTTTCTATATAACAGAGGTTAAAACTCTAGGAGAAACAGGGTAACAAGGGCCATGTTTTCTGTGTAAAAATCTCTTCACTAGAATATGAGGACTTCATGTCACTGTACAGATTTATGAAGAAAACAGAATTCTTAATAGAGCCTCGGGCATCTGCTCATATCATGGAGGGAAAGCACTCCCAGAAGCAAGTAGACAACATTTGCCTAGAACCTGCTATTATTACATTCTGTGCATATGGTAGCTAAAAACTCATTAGTTCTATAATTCTGGCTGAAGTTGGCAAGCCACCTCCAGAAATATTTCATACAAGCAAAGTGACAGAAGGCAATTTCCTTTGTTACAGGATGAGCTGGTTAGGGTAGTGGTCATGCACACACAAAAATCAACCAGATGAGAGTGAAACTACTCTTATGAAATTTATTCACAGCTTTTGGTAAGTCATTTTTCATGTCACTGGCCTCATGTTTGTCATCTAAGAATACAGTATTGATCTGACTTACATAATTTCTTTCAAATAGGATTAGAAAATATATTTCAGTAGCCACCATGAGACAGACATATATTTATTTTGTAGAAACAAAAAACCAGAGTGTAGTCATTTTGTTTTAACTTTCCTCCCACAGGCTCAATTCCTTCTGCAGGGAACCGTTTGTTTCCCTTCCCATCCGCATGGTACCCGATGCAAAGTACCATCCGCATCCTCTTCCTTTAAGTAAAAATGTCCCAGTAATATGTTGAGGCTCCCTATGACCCTTCAACATGAAGAGCTGACCCCCACCCTTATCCTCAGGCTCTAGTGATGAATACAGGACCCAAACTTGACCATTAGACTAATGTCAATATATCCTGTCCTCATAACTGGTTCCGAGACGTGTACGTGACCCAGCTTGGGCCAATGAGAGGCTCCTTCAAGTTTTGTGCTGAAGTATTTACAAAGATACTCTCTTTCCAGTGGATAGACTGCAAGCCTGGAGTTGTTTTTGGAATCTTTGCTACNAATGTCAATATATCCTGTCCTCATAACTGGTTCCGAGACGTGTACGTGACCCAGCTTGGGCCAATGAGAGGCTCCTTCAAGTTTTGTGCTGAAGTATTTACAAAGATACTCTCTTTCCAGTGGATAGACTGCAAGCCTGGAGTTGTTTTTGGAATCTTTGCTACCACTTCAGCAGAGCCTGTCAGACAATGCAGCTGTAAAGAAAAACAGAACTAAGAGATTCCTGACTTTATCTTTTGTGTACCTGGATCCAAATAATCTCAAAGCCACAACCCAGGACTTTTTTCATTTAGATGAGTCAGTAAATATCCTTTTTACATTTAAACCAGTTAAATTTGTTTCATTTGCAACCATAAGAATTCTGACTAACAGTTATAGGACAAACAGCCAGAAAAATATAGTCCTCCCTGGCCTTACTTATCTCAATGACAAGTCATTGAGACAGAAACACAATACAAATAAAATTTCTTCCCAATATAGTACATTTTCCCAAGGAATCTCAAAGCATTTACAACCTCAGAAAACAACACCCTGGAACGGAAGAGACACTTTGAAAAGAAGACCTAACTCTTGTTCATCGAGTTGAAAGTAACATCAATCTTTTCCTGAGAATAGGCCATGTACCAAGAACTGTACAAGGTATTTTATAGCTTTACCTTATTTAACATTCACTATTTTATTAGGTTGGTGTTACTATGCCCATTTTATAGATAGGGACGTTGAGGCACAGAAAGATTTCTTCTCCTGAAGTGATTCAGCTCAGAAATGACCTCTCTAGCATTTAAATTCATGTCTTTCTGCCTCAGTCTGTGCTCTTTTACGCAACATTGCTCATCTCTTTACTTATGCTAATATTATGTCAATATTAGCCTTTCTATCAATACTTGCCCGCTCACCACTGACAACTGGCCTTCTGCCTCCTAAAGTCCTAGTTGCATTGTGTGAATCAGACACCTTACCTGGCAAGGTAATTAGATCCATTCATTTGGATATTTAAGTGCGGGACCCAGAGGGATATTCACTAAGTGGTAGATTCTTGACCTGAAAAGGCATATATGTTACTGGTAAGATGTACGTTTTTAATGTAAGGAACAATATGGTCCTACATCTTTAAATTTTTCAGTAATTTACTCATGTTCTCATGTATAACTTTTCTAGGATCTCCCCTGTGAGGATTTCCCCTTGAATTGTCCGAGACTCTCAGGGTCTTTCTTGGTACAAAATGATCCACTTAGTCAAACCTCAAAAAAGAAAGAACTGGAAATGTGATTGGTTTTCTAGCAGTATCAGTCTTGTCCCTGTCACATTGCATTATGTTTCATTGCTGATCTCGTGCTGGCTGGTGGATGCCTGCCCACCTCAGTTAGCCTGGATTCTCATACTTGGCATCCAAGATCAAACCTTGGTTGACTTGCATTCATTTATTCAACACAATGCGGGAGAGCTGGGTCTCACAGAGAATCCAGCTGTTGGAAGTTTGTGTTTAATCCAGGTCACCAGTTTATACTTGCCCTTCCCTCTTGGTGCCACATTTTTTGGAAGCTGTAGTGTCCTGTTCTACCTGAAGACAGGCCCATGTTGGTTGACCTTGATAGGCTATTGAACTTCAATTTGAAAAACAGAAGATCTCTGCTCTTCTGTCTCAAGAAGTCTTTTCATTAAGAGAAAGGTGCTAATGGCCTTTATATTTGCATGATTAAGGAGGGTGCATTCAAAGGATTCCCTCATTAATAATGAAACTCCTGGTTTAGTTATTGTCCCCACCCAAGAACACAGACATGGCTAAAAGATTTTCTAAAATGGTACCTCACCAGGTACCCTATGCCATCTTGAGTCAGAGGCTCGACAAATTAATTAGTAAAGCAGGCTGACTGACAGAGAGACTGACTTTCTGACTTTGCCTAAAGTTCCAGTTCTGATGCCTAAGACCTTANCTAAAAGATTTTCTAAAATGGTACCTCACCAGGTACCCTATGCCATCTTGAGTCAGAGGCTCGACAAATTAATTAGTAAAGCAGGCTGACTGACAGAGAGACTGACTTTCTGACTTTGCCTAAAGTTCCAGTTCTGATGCCTAAGACCTTGTCATTCTTCTGGCCCTTCCTTAAGTTCCACCCATGTTAGTAAGGGGCCACCTCTGTTCAGGAGTTCATATTGCAGGTCAAGTTTATATTCCAGGGGAAGGCAACCTCATAGTATAAAGGGCTAATAAAAGGTAATTATTTCCATAATGATTAATATGAAAAATTAACATACATTTCCAGAAGCTCACCCTCCTTTCACCCATTAACTGCCACAAACACGTTAAACAACACTCCATTGTCTTGAATAAACAATAACAGAATAAAGAAAACTTTGTGTAACCATTCTTGAAAATGTTAATGCTGGACTTGATGCAAGAATTACTGAATGTTCTAGGAGAACACGAAAAGCCAGAACTATAAACACTGTTTGGTGAAATGGCCAATTATGTAAAGAAGAAATGGGGCAGAAGTCGGTCAGTATCCCCCACTGTACAGTCTGCGTGTATTTTGAGAGCCAAAAGCAGTTGGGAGACAAGAAGAAGAATTTTTTCGTAGGCTTGATGATATATATTTATGATATTTATCTGTATTACATAAAAATACAGATAAAAGTACTCATAAGCCTCCCAGATTTAACNGACTTCAGAATATTGAAAACAGTATCGAAAAAAGAACAAAATTGGAGGATTCACATTCTCAATTTTAAAACTTACTACAAAGCTACAGTAATCAAGACAGTATGATACTGACATAAGACTAGATATATATGTATGTGGAATAGGACTGAGAACCCAGGACTTCCCCGGTGGGCCAGTAGTTAAGAATCTGCCTGCTAGTGCAGGTGACATGGATCTGATCCCCAGTCTGGGAAGAGTCCATGTGCTGCAGGGCAGCTAAGCCCATGCATGTGCTACAACTGCTGGAGCCCGTGCACCCCAGAGCCTGTGCTCTGCACCAAGAGAAGCCACTGCAACGAGAAGCACTGCAACGAAGAGTAGCCCCCACTCCCCGCAACTAGAGAAAGCCCGCATTCAGCACCAAAGTGTCAGTGTAGCCAAAAATAGAAAAGGAAAGTGAGAAGCAACTCACAGATTGGGAGAAAATATTTTCAAATCATATATGTAATAAGGGTCTTATATGCAGTAGATATAAAAAACTTTTACAACTCAACAATGGAAAGAAAAAAATCAATTTAATCAATCCACTTGGGCAAAGGATCTGAACAGACATTTCTCCAAAGAAAAAATTATAACGGTCAGTTAGCACATTAAAGATGCTTAACATCATTAGTCATCAGGGAATGCAAATCAAAACCATGGTGAGATAACCACTTCACGCTCACTAGGATGGCTGCAAGAAAAAAAGGAAAAAAAATTGTGGAGAGGATGTAGAGAAATTATAAGCTTTGTACCTTACTAGTGGGAATGTAAAATGGTGCAGCTACTTCGGGAAATGGTTTGGCATTTCCTTAAATAGTTAAACATAGAGTTACCATGACCCAACTTTCCACTCTTTAGTTTATACCTAAGAAAACTTAAAACATATATCAACAAAAAGACATGATGTGCATACCTTATTATTCATAAAAGCCCCAAAGTGGAAACAACCCAAATGTCCGTCAGTTGTTGAGTGGATACACATGTGTTCTTTTTTTTTTTTTTTAAGATTTGTTGTTTATTTGTTTATTTTATTTTTGGCTGGGTGGCTCTTCACTGCTGTACCTGGGATTTATCTAGTTGCAGCGAATGGGGGCTACTCTTTGTTGCATTGCACAGGCTTCTCAGTGCATGGCTTCTTTGTTGCACAGGCTTTCGGGTGCACAGGTTCAGTAGTTGTGGCTTCCAGCCTCTAGAGCACAGGCTCAACAGTTGGGCGCATGGGCTTAGCTGCATGTGGGATCTTCCAGGACCAGGGATTGAACTGGTGTCCCTTGTATTGCAAGGCAGACTCTCAACCACTGGCCCACCAGGGAGGCCCCTACACATGTGTTCTTAAGGCCTCCTTAATTTCTGGAATAATCTTTACCTGACCCAAACTTAGAGTCAGCCATTTCTCCAAGTTCTGGTATTTTTCATTAGTGAATTTAGAACCCAAGGTCTGGGCACTAAGTGTACTCATTGCTACTGGGCTAGTTGCTTCTAGGTACTATCAATGGATAGAGCTGGATTTTCTCATTTTAGTTCTAAAAGTAATGCATCCTAATTTATAAATTTATACGATATCTACCCACCCCTTACAGTCTTCTGTGAGTATTTATGGATTTCCCTTGATGAAGTCCTATATACCAGAGCCCCAAGGAAGCAGACTGTATGGTAATTCATGGAAAATGGTGGAACATGTAGTGAGAACGAGAAATAAGCTTTAGTTACGGTAAGCCTTTGAAAGTTGGGATCATTTGTTACAATCAGCCTAATCTAGCCTAATCTGACTGTTAACAGTAATTACGCACAAAGCGCTGCGCTAGGTCCAAATAGCCTTTTTAATATAAGTAGCAAGAAGTATTAGGAAGTTAAAATCTTGTTTGCTTTCACATAAATCAGTAAGGCATCAGCACAGAAGAAGTCCCATCAGAAATTTCAAACTGGCCAAATTTTTAAAAAGCATCTGGTACTCAATTCTGAAATAAGAAGGGCCAGTTTCTATATAACAGAGGTTAAAACTCTAGGAGAAACAGGGTAACAAGGGCCATGTTTTCTGTGTAAAAATCTCTTCACTAGAATATGAGGACTTCATGTCACTGTACAGATTTATGAAGAAAACAGAATTCTTAATAGAGCCTCGGGCATCTGCTCATATCATGGAGGGAAAGCACTCCCAGAAGCAAGTAGACAACATTTGCCTAGAACCTGCTATTATTACATTCTGTGCATATGGTAGCTAAAAACTCATTAGTTCTATAATTCTGGCTGAAGTTGGCAAGCCACCTCCAGAAATATTTCATACAAGCAAAGTGACAGAAGGCAATTTCCTTTGTTACAGGATGAGCTGGTTAGGGTAGTGGTCATGCACACACAAAAATCAACCAGATGAGAGTGAAACTACTCTTATGAAATTTATTCACAGCTTTTGGTAAGTCATTTTTCATGTCACTGGCCTCATGTTTGTCATCTAAGAATACAGTATTGATCTGACTTACATAATTTCTTTCAAATAGGATTAGAAAATATATTTCAGTAGCCACCATGAGACAGACATATATTTATTTTGTAGAAACAAAAAACCAGAGTGTAGTCATTCTGTTTTAACTTTCCTCCCACAGGCTCAGTTCCTTCTGCAGGGAACTGTTTGTTTCCCTCCCCATCCGCATGGTACCCGATGTAAAGTACCATCCGCATCCTCTTCCTTTAAGTAAAAATGTCCCAGTAATATGTTGAGGCTCCCTATGACCCTTCAACATGAAGAGCTGACCCCCACCCTTATCCTCAGGCTCTAGTGATGAATACAGGACCCAAACTTGACCATTAGAATGTCAATATATCCTGTCCTCATAACTGGTTCCGAGACGTGTACGTGACCCAGCTTGGGCCAATGAGAGGCTCCTTCAAGTTTTGTGCTTAAGTATTTACAAAGATATTCTCTTTCCAGTGGATAGACTGCAAGCCTGGAGTTGTTTTTGGAATCTTTGCTACCACTTCAGCAGAGCCTGTCAGACAATGCAGCTGTAAAGAAAAACAGAACTAAGAGATTCCTGACTTTATCTTTTGTGTACCTGGATCCAAATAATCTCAAAGCCACAACCCGGGACTTTTTTCATTTAGATGAGTCAGTAAATATCCTTTTTACATTTAAACCAGTTAAATTTGTTTCATTTGCAACCATAAGAATTCTGACTAACAGTTATAGGACAAACAGCCAGAAAAATATAGTCCTCCCTGGCCTTACTTATCTCAATGACAAGTCATTGAGACAGAAACACAATACAAATAAAATTTCTTCCCAATATAGTACATTTTCCCAAGGAATCTCAAAGCATTTACAACCTCAGAAAACAACACCCTGGAACGGAAGAGACACTTTGAAAAGAAGACCTAACTCTTGTTCATCGAGTTGAAAGTAACATCAATCTTTTCCTGAGAATAGGCCATGTACCAAGAACTGTACAAGGTATTTTATAGCTTTACCTTATTTAACATTCACTATTTTATTAGGTTGGTGTTACTATGCCCATTTTATAGATAGGGACGTTGAGGCACAGAAAGATTTCTTCTCCTGAAGTGATTCAGCTCAGAAATGACCTCTCTAGCATTTAAATTCATGTCTTTCTGCCTCAGTCTGTGCTCTTTTACGCAACATTGCTCATCTCTTTACTTATGCTAATATTATGTCAATATTAGCCTTTCTATCAATACTTGCCCGCTCACCACTGACAACTGGCCTTCTGCCTCCTAAAGTCCTAGTTGCATTGTGTGAATCAGACACCTTACCTGGCAAGGTAATTAGATCCATTCATTTGGATATTTAAGTGCGGGACCCAGAGGGATATTCACTAAGTGGTAGATTCTTGACCTGAAAAGGCATATATGTTACTGGTAAGATGTACGTTTTTAATGTAAGGAACAATATGGTCCTACATCTTTAAATTTTTCAGTAATTTACTCATGTTCTCATGTATAACTTTTCTAGGATCTCCCCTGTGAGGATTTCCCCTTGAATTGTCCGAGACTCTCAGGGTCTTTCTTGGTACAAAATGATCCACTTAGTCAAACCTCAAAAAAGAAAGAACTGGAAATGTGATTGGTTTTCTAGCAGTATCAGTCTTGTCCCTGTCACATTGCATTATGTTTCATTGCTGATCTCGTGCTGGCTGGTGGATGCCTGCCCACCTCAGTTAGCCTGGATTCTCATACTTGGCATCCAAGATCAAACCTTGGTTGACTTGCATTCATTTATTCAACACAATGCGGGAGAGCTGGGTCTCACAGAGAATCCAGCTGTTGGAAGTTTGTGTTTAATCCAGGTCACCAGTTTATACTTGCCCTTCCCTCTTGGTGCCACATTTTTTGGAAGCTGTAGTGTCCTGTTCTACCTGAAGACAGGCCCATGTTGGTTGACCTTGATAGGCTATTGAACTTCAATTTGAAAAACAGAAGATCTCTGCTCTTCTGTCTCAAGAAGTCTTTTCATTAAGAGAAAGGTGCTAATGGCCTTTATATTTGCATGATTAAGGAGGGTGCATTCAAAGGATTCCCTCATTAATAATGAAACTCCTGGTTTAGTTATTGTCCCCACCCAAGAACACAGACATGGCTAAAAGATTTTCTAAAATGGTACCTCACCAGGTACCCTATGCCATCTTGAGTCAGAGGCTCGACAAATTAATTAGTAAAGCAGGCTGACTGACAGAGAGACTGACTTTCTGACTTTGCCTAAAGTTCCAGTTCTGATGCCTAAGACCTTGTCATTCTTCTGGCCCTTCCTTAAGTTCCACCCATGTTAGTAAGGGGCCACCTCTGTTCAGGAGTTCATATTGCAGGTCAAGTTTATATTCCAGGGGAAGGCAACCTCATAGTATAAAGGGCTAATAAAAGGTAATTATTTCCATAATGATTAATATGAAAAATTAACATACATTTCCAGAAGCTCACCCTCCTTTCACCCATTAACTGCCACAAACACGTTAAACAACACTCCATTGTCTTGAATAAACAATAACAGAATAAAGAAAACTTTGTGTAACCATTCTTGAAAATGTTAATGCTGGACTTGATGCAAGAATTACTGAATGTTCTAGGAGAACACGAAAAGCCAGAACTATAAACACTGTTTGGTGAAATGGCCAATTATGTAAAGAAGAAATGGGGCAGAAGTCGGTCAGTATCCCCCACTGTACAGTCTGCGTGTATTTTGAGAGCCAAAAGCAGTTGGGAGACAAGAAGAAGAATTTTTTCGTAGGCTTGATGATATATATTTATGATATTTATCTGTATTACATAAAAATACAGATAAAAGTACTCATAAGCCTCCCAGATTTAATTCACTTTTTGCTCCATTGTATTAGTTTCCTAGGGCTGCTATAACAAGTTATCACAAACTTCATGGCTTAAAACAACAAAAATGTATTCTCTTACAGTTATTCCAGAAGTCCAAAACCAATATGTCAGCAAAGTTGATTCCTTCCGGAGAGGCTCAGAGGGAGAATCTTTGCCATCCCACTGTGGCGGCTGCCAGCACTCGTTGGTGTCTTCTGCCTTGTCTCCTCTTCTAAGGATACAGTCAGTCCTTGGTGCCCACAGAGTCAACTAAGTGCAGATAGAAAAATATTCAGAAAAAAATTTTCTAGAAAGTTTCAGAAATCAAAACTTTAATTTGCTACACAGCCTGCAACTATATACATAACATTTACACTGTATTTACACCTATTTACATAGTGTTAGATATTATAAGTAATCTAGAGATGATTAAAAGTATACCGGCAAAGGATGTGTATAGGTTATGTGCAAATACTACACCATTTTATGTGAGGGACTTGAGCATCCCTGAATTTGAGTAGAGACCCACAAGGTCCTGGAACAAAACATCTGTGGACAGTGAAGGGTGACTACACTTGTCCTTGGATTTAGGGCCTACCCGAAATCAGGATCTCAAGATCCTTATATTAATTTCATCTGCAAAGACCCTTTTTCCAAATAGGGACATATTCTCAGGCTTTTGGTGGAACCCATCTTTTGCGGGGTGGGGACACTGTTCAACCCATTGCAACTATTTACCTTAACCCTTACAAATAAAATGGCACAGATATCGTTGAAATTCCTTCCTCAACCTTCTTCTGTTTCATTTCATCCTCATTTGTAACAATAATCCTAAGTGTTGCTGCTATGTATGTTTCAATACTTTTACTACCTTTATATCTCCAAAGAATTTGCAGTTGTTTATATACAGATACTACCTTTACAAGACTAAAAGATTTCTATAAATGGCAACACTGTACATATTTTTTGCAACTTTTTTTTTAACTGAATATCAATATTTTAAGATTTACCTGTGCAGATACATGTAGCTATGATTTACTTATTTTGACTATGGCGTGAATGTCCACAGTTTATTTCTCCATTCCTCTGTTAAAAGACATTTGGATATTATTAAGATTTAGATATTATAAACTTAGTGGTCACGATCATTCCAGGATGTATCTCCTATCCTTGTATATACACACATGTGAGAATTTCTCTAGGGTTAATACTTTAAAGTGGAATGGATAGATTCCATTTTTTTTTCCCTCCATTTTTCTGTTTTCTTGAAGGGAATATGTAGACATCAACTGTTGTTTCTTGAAAGTATGCAAATACTAGGGTATAAACTATCTGGACCTTACTCTGTTTGGGGGAAGGGCTCTTTTTAAAACTATAATTTAATTTCTGTAATGACTGGAAGTATATTATATCTTTAAAATTTCTTTTTAAAATTTTGGTTTTTTATATTTGTCTGGAAAATTATTCACTTTATGTTTTCAAGTGTTTTAATTTATTGCTGTTCATAATAACATGGAATGGGGGTTTTATAAGGGCAAAAGTTTGAATATTGGCAATTTCATGTGATAACATAAAAATTTCTTGTGGGTTTAAATGTTCTTTCTTCATTTATAACTATGAGTCTCTTTCATTACTAATATCATTATTTGTACCTCCTGTATATTTTTGGTTTATTACCAAATACCTCTCTATTTTATTAGTCTTTCAAAATGTAAGATTATCTCAGCTGTTTGTTCTTTTTTTATTTCATGAATTTCTAGACCCTGATGCTGGGAGGGGTTGAGGGCAGGAGGAGAACTCGATGGATGTGAGTTTGAGTGAACTCTGGGAGTTGGTGATGGACAGGGAGGCCTGGCATGCTGTGATTCATGGGATTGCAAAGAGTCAGACACGACTGAGCAACTGAACTGAGTCTTGTTTTTATTTTTCCTTCTTGCTGCCATCTTGTGACCTTTGAATTTACCCTTTTGCTCTTTTTCTAGATTCTTGAACATTGAGCTCATGGCTTTTTAACATTTCTATTATCTGATATAAGTACATTTAAGGCTAGTTTCTCCTAGATGTATCCAAATTTTAATAAAAGGTATTTAACTGAACTGAGTCTTGTTTTTATTTTTCCTTCTTGCTGCCATCTTGTGACCTTTGAATTTACCCTTTTGCTCTTTTTCTAGATTCTTGAACATTGAGCTCATGGCTTTTTAACATTTCTATTATCTGATATAAGTACATTTAAGGCTAGTTTCTCCTAGATGTATCCAAATTTTAATAAAAGGTATTTTCATTGTCATCTGGTTCTACATGTTTTTTTATTTCTATCTTAAATGTTTCTTTGAAAAGTAAATTATTTAAAAGTATACTTTTTAGTATCTCTAATACAGGAGGGTTCTATTTATTTACCATCTTTTTAATAATTCATTTAAAATTTTATTTAGAGAAAATACATTAGTTTTATAGTATTTCTTTTTATGGCCTAATGTATGATTTGCTTTTGAAGAAGTTTATGTGTGCATGAAAAGAATGGGTATATTATGATTTTCATGGCTAAGTACTGTATTTATATGAAGCTGATAATTGTATAGTTCAAGCCTTCTAGAAGCTTATTGATTTTTTTTTGACTCTTCGATCTATCAACTTTAGATATATGTATTAAAATCTACTATGATTCTGGATTTGTAAACTGACCCTGCTCATTTTTGCATTTCATATTTTGAAACTTGGCTATCAGGCATATGCAAAGATGACAGTTATTTTCTCTTTGAACAACATGTGGAATCTTAGTTTCCCAACCAGAGACTGAATCCACACTCCCTGCATTGGAAGCACTAAGTCTTAACCACTGGACCGCCAGGAAAGTCCCTCTCTAAGCACTTTTAAGACTTTAACTCCATTTGCCTCTGACTTCCATTTTATTGCCTATCCAGTTGTTGATTCAGTGTAGGCAATCCGTCTCTCCTTATTGTTGATTTTCCCCTTTGTCTTCAGTGTTCTACCACTCCGTTACAGTGTTTCTAGGTAGATTACCCTACATGGGAATCTTACAGAGTCCTCAGACTATGGCTGCTGCCACTCAGCACCCATTCCCTAGGCCAATATCCTGGCTTGTCCTGACCCTGAGCTGTGGGCTTCCCTGGTGGCTCATATGGTGAAGAATCTGCCTGCAGTGCCGGAGACCCAGATTTGATCCTTGGGTTGGGAAGGTCCCCAAGAGAAGGGAATGGCAACCCCCTCCAGTATTCTTGCCTGGAGAATCCCATGGACAGAGAAGCCTGGTGAGTTACAGTCCATGGGGTCGCAGAGAGTTGGACATGACTGAGTGAGTGTCACTCTCACTGAGCTGTTGGCAACTTCTGGCTCTTATTACTTTGGCTTTGAGTTTTTGCTTTATTTCCAGAACTCATCATTTTATTTCTCTTACTTTTTTTTATTCATTTTTTTCACATTAAAATGATTTAGTAATATTTTATCCACAATTTTTATGTGATTATAGTGGGAAGAGGTTCTATGTCAGCTCTGTTATCAATACTGATGAAGCAGAAGGTTCTGAAACCCCCTTTACTCTTCTGTGAAATCAGGAGAAAAAATCTAGAGTCAACTACTTTCCACTGAGAGCCCAGCCCTGAGAATCAGGGGATAATATTCTCTTCCATCCAAAATCCCTGTCTGACTTAAGGTCAGTATACTTAAAAAATGTGATGACTTACAGAGTAAAATGTTATATAAAATTAAGTGATGCCACTGTGAAAGAATATGTTATTATTTACATTTTATAGGGGAGGAACTGGGGCTCAGAAGCTAAGTAACTTGATCAAAGTTAGAAAGATAGTAAGTGGACAAATTAAGATTTTAAGCTATGATCCTGAGAACAAAGCCCACATTTACCCCATCATGTTGCCTCCTAGGAAACTGTAATCTGCATAACAAGAAGACATTTTAAAAAGGTAAAAATTAAAGAATCAGGATACATTTAAGGGCTAAGCTGTGTAGCATAGAAAAAATCATAAAAGGAAGATATCAATGTGGGGTATATATTATATATAGATATATATCACTTCACTCCTGTTGAGAGAAATCAAATAGCTGCATGTCAGTTGAATGCATTCCTCACAGATAGGATTACCTGTCGAGAACAGTTTTGGAAGGGCTCAGCAGATGGCATTCCAAATGAGAGATGCCCACATGGGCTGTGAAGGCTATAATGGATTTCAAACATCTATGTCTGTCTCTCTGGCAAATGACATTGCCTTGAAAAGGTGGATTTTTTTTTTTTCTTTGTCATTTAAAGGTTGTATATACTTGTAAAGAGAGGCACATTTGCCTTATATGGATTGGATCTAAATCTGTATGGACACATCAGATTGTGTGTGTGAGTTGACCCAGTTATATTGGGTGATTCTGAGGTTAGAGGTACTCTACCTGATTTTTTAAAGTTAATAAATTAACTAATGTGGCTTTTAAATTACTTTTGGCTGTGCTGGGTCTTTGTTGCTGTGCGTGAGCTCTCTTTAGTTGTGGTGATTGCAGACTACTCTTAATTGCAGTGCAAGGGCTTCTCACGGGGGTGGCTCCTTGGGGTGGCTTCTCGCGGGGTGGCTTCTCGCGGGGGTGGCTTCTCGCTGGGGTGGCTTCTCAGGGGGCGGCTTCTCGCTGGGGTGGCTTCTCAGGGGGGGGCTTCTCAGGGGGCGGCTTCTCGC
>SJYX01020243.1:245051-275717 GCA_006410675.1 Oreotragus oreotragus
GGCTTCTCGCGGGGGCGGCTTCTCGCCTGGGCGGCTTCTCAGGGGGCGGCTTCTCGCGGGGGCGGATTCTTGCTGGGGCGGCTTCTCAGGGGGCGGCTTCTCGCGGGGGCGGATTCTTGCCGGGGCGGCTTCTCGCCGGGGCGGCTTCTCGCTGGGGTGGCTTCTCGATGGGGTGGCTTCCGCGGGGGTGGCTTCTCTGGAGTGGCTTCCCTTGCTGCAGAACAAGGGCGCTAGGTGCATGGGCTTCAGTAGTTAAGACCGTGAGCTTAATTGCCCCATGGCATGTGGAATCTTCCTGGACCAGGGATTGAACCTTTGTCCTCGGCATTGGCAAGTAGTTCTTAACCACTGGACCACCAGGGAAGTCCACTCCAATTGATTTTTTTTTTTTTTACCCCTAATATTTGCCTTCTTTCTTCATAAGATAAAAGGATCTGATTTCCCAAGCAAACATGCTATTTCCTGGTGTAAAGCTGATGTTAAGTGATGGCTCAGGTTTTAATTCTAATGCTTTAAGTTGTATATAATAAACCTAAGTGAAAGTGATTAAACAATAAGAAATTAATTTTTCCACACAGGAATTTTGAAAGTAGAGTGATTTCGGGCTGGTCAATTTAAGAGCTCAGATATGTCATCAAAGACTAGCTCTTTCCATGTGTTCTGGCTCCATCCCCAGTGTGCTGGTTTCTGTTACCTTGCTCTAATTATGGTTCTGAGATGGCTGCCTCATCTTCAGGAATCTTTCCCTCATAGAGCAAAGTAGAGGCATCAAAAAGGGAAATTTCCCCTCACAGGTAGAGAAGAAACTCCCAGAAGCCACCACTTACTCCAGAAGTTTTTTTCACAAGTCATTTGCTAGAAGTGCCTCATACACCCATTCCTAAATAATCAATGGCAAGAAAAATGGAATTATACAATGGGTTTTGCTAACAGAGGCTCATTTTGAGGGGGAAAGGCAATGGCACCCCACCCCAGTACTCTTGCCTGGAAAATCCAATGGACGGAGGAGCCTGGTGGGCTGCAGTCCATGGGGTCGCTAACAGTCGGACAGACGGAGCGACTTCACTTTCACTTTTCTCTTTCATGCATTGGAGAAGGAAATGGCAACCCACTCCAGTGTTCTTGCCTGGAGGATCCCAGGGATGGGGGAGCCTGGTGGGCTGCCATCTATGGGGTCACACGGAGTCGGACACGACTAAAGTGACTTAGCAGCAGCAGCAGCAGCAGCAGCAGCAGAGAGGGCTTATTTGGCCATGATAAGGGTGAAGCTAATCAGGGTTCTACTGGTAAGCAACATGGGAGCGACTAGCTTTCAATAGGTAACCAACAATACTTGCCACGTGTATGTCTTGTTGGGCTGGGAAAATGTGCTAACAATTATTACCTCAGTCAATTGGTTGAAGAAGGTGATTGTCATTATTTATCCACCAAAGAGCTGTGAATAATATTTTGTTTTTAACCAGAAATACTTTCTCTTTTTTAGTTCATGAAGCTTGAGTCTATAATACTAAAAAAAAACAAAAACAAAACAAAACTATAGTTTCATCAGCTCAAAACACCATCTTTTTTCTTTAAAAAAGATGTACCTACTTCACTGTACCTACTTCTCTGGCCATAGAGCTGGGCAGATGACCTAGGATGGCCATAGTGATTGGTCTGTGAAGGGCATGTGGCTCGGGGTAGGTCAAGTGTCTTTCTCAAGATTTTTCTAACTGAAGATGATAGAAAAAAATAATGTTTTTTGAGGGTTAGGGTTGGACTCACATACAGGATTATAAACCTGGACACAAATGTAGCCATGATTCTAGATGATAGTTATAGGTGTCCTGAAATAGTGAGAACACATGCAGGGAACAGAAAAAAAAAAAAAAAAGAAGCAAGATATGGGGTAGAAAGGAGGACAGAAAAAGGAACATTCCTACACTGTTTGTGAGAATGTAAATTGGAGCAGCCACTATGGAGAACTGTATGGAGGTTCCTTAGAAAACTAAAAGTAGAGTTACCATATGATCCTGCAATCCTACTCCTGGGCATATATCTTGAGGAAACTAACTTGAATAGACACATGTCCCCCAGTGTTCATGTGCAATAGCCAAGACATGGAAGCAACTTTAATGTCCACTGAGAGGTGACTAGATAAAGAAGATGTAGTACATATGTACAGTAGAATACTACTCAGCCATAAAAAGAGTAAATTACCATGTGCCGCAACACTGATGGGCCTAGAGATTACCATATCAAATGAAGTATGTCAGACAGGGAAAGACAAGTATCATATGATATCATATGAGGAATCTAAAAAGTGATTCAAATGAACCTATGTACAGAAAAGAAGCAGACTTACAGGTGCAGACAACAAATTAATGGTTACCAAAGGGAATAGTGGGGGATCGGGAGAGGCAAATTAGGAGTTTGGGATTAACATATACACACTCAGTTCAGTTCAGTTCAGTTCAGTAGCTCAGTCGTGTCCGACTCTTTGCGACCCCATTTGCAGCACGCCAGGCCTCCCTGTCCATCACCAACTCCCGGAGTTCACTCAAACTCACGTCCATCGAGTCAGTGATGCCATCCAGCCATCTCATCTTCTGTCGTCCCCTTTTTCTCCTGCCCCCAATCCCTCCCAGCATCAGAGTCTTTTCCAATGAGTCAACTCTTCGCATGAGGTGGCCAAAGTACTGGAGTNAGATGTGTATAAGAGACAGCTCCCGGAGTTCACTCAAACTCACGTCCATCGAGTCGGTGATGCCATCCAGCCATCTCATCTTCTGTCGTCCCCTTTTTCTCCTGCCCCCAATCCCTCCCAGCATCAGAGTCTTTTCCAATGAGTCAACTCTTCGCATGAGGTGGCCAAAGTACTGGAGTTTCAGCTTCAGCATCATTCCCTCCAAAGAAATCCCTCCTTTAGAACGGACTAGTTGGATCTCCTTGCAGTCCAAGGGACTCTCAAGAGTCTTCTCCAACACCACAGTTAAAAAGCATCAATTCTTTGGTGCTCAGCTTTCTTCACTACTCTGTGTAAAATGGACAAACAACAAGGACCAAGTCTATAGCACAGGGAACTATACTCAATATCTTGTAATAACCTATAATGGACAAGAATCTGAAAAAGAATACATATATATGTGTGTGTGTGTATGTATATGTGTATGTCTATATAACTGAATCACTTGGATATACACTTAAAACTAACACAACATTACAAATTAACTATACTTCAATTAAAAAGAAAGAAAAGACAAAGGCATGGTAGTGTTTGTTTCCTGAACCTTTCCTTTCTGTCTTTTTTGAGATTTGGTGTTTTGAACCAATACATTCTTTCTTATTTAAGTTAATCTGAATTAGATTACTCTCTATTGCAACAAGAAGAGTCCTGACTAAACAGAGTCTTTTAGTTATCTAAACTATATAGTTGAGGGGGATCAACATTCAAATTGTACAATGGGGACATTGGGTCAAGTTCCAATCAGGAGGCAGAAACCAGAAAGTAATTTCAACAGAAGAAGTTTAATATAAAGAATTATTGACCATAATAGAGGGTCAGTGTAACGAGGGAATGGGTGCCAAAAGATAAGGAAAATTCTAAATAACACAGGAATAGCAGATGTAATGGAGCAGCCACCACCCAAGGGCTGAGTCAGAGTAATCATGGAAGAGTCTGCCAGTCCCTCTATACTGACAGTCAGAACATGTTGGAGTGGGCAGGGTGTATGACTTACTGAATGGCAGAAATTCCACGGATGGAGGAGCCTGGTGGGCTACAGTCCATGGGGTCGCGAAGAGTTGGACAGAACTGAGTGACTAACACTTTCACTTCACTTTCAAAGGTATCTTACTGGAATTCCTTGAGAACCTCATAATGTACTGAGTCTAGGGTCCAAGAATAAAGATTGCCTTACTTGAACCTGAAGAAATATGCATCTTTAAGAGTGTTTCAGGATAACTGTTCCTTATTCAATTTCTTTCAGTAGTTAAAAAATGAAACTCAGGGCCATTCAGCTCACTTTAGGTTGTTTCAAAGCAAACAACTCCAACAGAAGATTATCATAGCAAAGATTTTATTGGATAGCCTATCCTCTTCCATGAAGTACAGTACAGTTTCTCACAATCATTTGGTCATTTTGTTAGTCTCAGTTCAGTTCAGTTCAGTCGCTCAGTCGTGTCCGACTCTCTGCAACCCCATGAATCGCAGCACATCAGGCCTCCCTGTTCATCACCATCTCCCGGAGTTCACTCAGACTCACGTCCATTGAGTCTGTGATACCATCCAGCCATCTCATCCTCTGTCGCCCCCTTCTCCTCCCGCTCCCAATCCCTCCCAGCATCAGAGTCTTTTCCAATGAGTCAACTCTTCACATGAGGTGGCCAAAGTACTGGAGTTTCAGCTTTAGCATCATTCCTTTCAAAGAAATCCCAGGGCTGATCTCCTTCTGAATGGACTGGTTGGATCTCCTTGCAGTCCAAGGGACTCTCAAGAGTCTAGGGCTTAGAAAAAAACATTCCCTCTTACAGAGAAGAGGCTGCTGTGTAAGGGACACGATACAGGTTCTGGAGCTGGACGGCTGAAGTTTGAAGCTTTGTTGGCCCTTTCCTATGCATGCGATCTTGGATACTTAAGGATACTGAACCATTCCTGATCTGATTTATCTCATCTATAAACTGATTATAATGATAGTTTCTCTCCCAATGGTTGCTTTGAGGATTGAATGAGTTAATACGCTCAGTTGTTTAGACCAATTCTGTGCCTCCTGGTAAGTGGCTGATAAATGGTAGCTATTATTATTAAAGTCAGACCCTGGAAAATACAACCACCAGAGGGTTATAAAAGAAGACAAGGTTAAATTATTTGCAAACCCCAAATCTCTTGAACTCTAATTCTTGATGTTTTTGTCTACCAAAAGACCTCTTCTGAGTGGGTAAAACAAAGAGAGGAGAGAAAAGTGAGGAGAGACACATACAGAGACACACACACCACGGTCCTTCATCCACTGTTTTCTCATCCCTTAGTAACCAAGTAACCTGTTTCTGCTCTATTTTCCCATGCTCCTGATTAGGCTCTATTTGGCTAAAGAAGCCAACATTCTTTGATTTCTGTACTGAAGTCTAGGTCAGTGTCAAGGGGACACAGTGTCTTCAGTTGACACTTTGTCTGAGAAGATAGCAGCTCTGTTCTGATTTTATTATGTAGCAGATGATTGATAAAGTGAAAAACCCTTGTGTCAGTTTACATTATGCCCTCTGTCCTGTTCCTAAACAAAAATTTGCTAAAAATCCTCTATTTAAATCCTATGCTCTAAAGTACTCCCCCATGAAGCTTTTCCTTCTACTCATAGACCCCCAAAATGCAACAGTGTGACTAGTGGTGGAGGGTAGAGTCTGGGAAAGGGAAGGCCTTCTGCAACAGGGAGCAGGGTCATTTGCTGACTTGAAATAAGGAAGTGGCTATGTGAATTTTAGGGGACAGAACAAAGCCCCAAGAGCAGAAGGGCAGGGCAGATGTTGGCTGACTGTAGGTAACATTTCCTGATAGAGTGACTAAAACAAGAAGGGCCGCTGTACTAAGTAGAGACTTCTCCGAAATAGAACATTCAGGTGCAAGTAATGGATGCTGCAGAGCAGATTCCTGTCTTGCTGGGGAGAATGGATGAGGTGACCAGTAGACTTTCTATGATTCCACGACACTTGATGAGTAAAGGAACAGCTGTGCTTTGACAATCAATCTTAAAGAGAGCTACTCGATCATGGTGACTTGTTAAAAGTCTCAGGCATAAACCAATTCTCATTTGGGTATCCTGACTCATCAGACATTGTCAAGGCTTTCATTACTTAATCCTCTCAGTAAGCCAGTTACTTAAAAATATATATCTATATTTATTTGGCTGCGCTGGGTCTTAGTTGTGGCACGTGGGATCTTTTGTTTGCTTTAGTTGCCAGGATCTATTAGTTTCCTGACCAGGGATCGAATCTGGCCCCCTGCACTGGGAGCACAGTCTTAGCGACTGGACCACCAGCCGGATCACTTGTTGACCACCAGTGTCAGTTATTATTTCACTTTTACAAAGGAAGAAACTGAGGCACAGACAATTTAGGTTGCCAGTCTTAATTAAAATTCAGTCTCATCTGTCTTTGATGTCAAAGAATGTCTTTGATATTCTTAAATACGTTACTAAACTGAAATACTGCTTAAAAGATGCTATACAAAATTAAGCAAATTTTAAAGGTAGTCAAATAAGTTCAGATACAAAATTTTGTTACTATGTCGTAAACAACAAAATCTTGATTTTTCTCATTTGCTTTTCAGGAAAAGAAGAAAAAACCCTTTTTTCCTCCCTCAGCTTTAAGCCTTTCAGGCCCATGGCAGGCTATGAATAAATTGTTCTTTAAAAATCATAGTGGACATCACAGTGTTTCTTTCTTCTTTTGTATGTAATTGTGAGTAGCATGACTTCCATGTCTTTATTACATCAATTTTTCTCCACTATCTTCTTTCCTTGCTCTTTCTTCTTTCTGCTCAGAAAAATATATCATATAGAGAAGGAAAAATTTTCCTTTCCACCCTTCTAGGTTCTGTGGTTGGTCTAAGAATTTGATTGACATAAGACAGATTAACAGGTGGAAAACATTTTTTTTCTTTTTTTAATTATGGGCTCAGGAGCCTCACAAAAGTATGAGGCTCAAAAGGCAACTCCCTTCAAAAGAATCTGGAGAATATATATATTCATCAGATTCTTTTTATATATATAAAACTGAATCATATATATCTCTGAAGAATATATATACATATATATATAACTGAATCACTTTGCTATATACCCCAAACTAGAATATATTATATATCTGAATATATATATAAATGAATCTTATATATATATCTGAAGACTATATATAACTGAATCACTTTGCTGTACACCCAGAACAGAACAATGTAAATCAACATATATCAACCAAAAAACAGCAGCCAGACAACCTAGACACATACTATCCTGAGGTGAAGAAAGAGACAGGGGTTTGGAGTTTCTCGGTGGTGGTGGTGAGGAGGTAATTTCTGGAATGGTGAAAGGAAGAAATACATGGTAAATAATGAATACCTTGTTACACAATTAAGCCTGTCAGGTGAAAAAAAGTTATTTCTGGTAGTGATTCTCTTCCTGGTCCAGTTACCCTTTCTAGTGAAAATTTCCTTTACAAATGTAGATTTTCTCCCCCCTCCCCCCACAAATGGGAAAATTTATATTTACTTCTAAGATCCCCTGGAGAAGGAAATGGCAACCCACTCCAGTATTCTTGCTCCGAGAATCCCATGGACAGAACAGCTTGGAGGGCTACAGTTCATGGGGTCGCAAAGAGTTGGACGCGACTAAGCGACTAACACTTTCACTTTCTTTTGGTAGCTTTTGGGGAGAAGAGTGTTGAATAGCTTTTCTTTTCCTGAGATTTCTGGGCCTTCAGCTAAAAACAACCTGCATGTCAAAGTGGCATACTTTGAGGTTACATGTTTCAACACCTTCACTCTCCTGGGCTGTCCAAAGTCTGTGTCTAACCACTTTGTTTCTTTTCAACCAGGAAACATTTACCCTAGTAACCAAGTTACTAATTCACTCAATTAACTTCCTCCTTCATCATTTTGGTTTAAGTGACTTAATTGGTTTAAGTGACTTCTTTGCTAAATCCTATAGTTTTACAACCCATTCTGGCTAAACTGCATCGTCAAAAATACTTTTTAGCTTACTCAAAACACTTTAAATATTATACTTCTTAACAGAATAGAACCGTTTAAAATTATCTATGAAGAAGGTATGGGCTTTCTAGGTAGCATGGTGGTAAAGAAATCACCTGCCAATGCAGGAGATGCAAGACATGAGTCTTTGATCCCTGGGTTGGGAAGATCCCCTAGAGTAGAAAATGGCAACCCACTCCAGTATTCTTGTTTGGAGTATCCCAGGGACAGAGGAATCTGGCAGGCTACAGTCCATGGGGTCACAAAGAGTCGGACACAACTGAGTGACATAGGCATACTTAGTCCATACACCTCACTTGATTCATATTCTCAAAAATGGTGCTATTTATAGAATTGTAAGTTGACTCTGACTTTCTCCTTGAAAGTCATAGGAAGGAGATGAAGCATCTAGGGACTGAAGCCCATGATTTAATGAAAGTGGAGAGTGAAAAAGTTGGCTTAAAGCTCAACATTCAGAAAACTAAGATCATGGCATCTGGTCCCATCACTTCATGGAAAATAGATGGGGAAACAGTGGAAACTGTGTCAGACTTTATTTTTGGGGGTTCCAAAATCACTGCAGATGGTGATTGTAGCCATGAAATTAAAAGACGCTTACTCCTTGGAAGGAACGTTATAACCAACCTAGATAGCATATTAAAAAGCAGAGACATTACTTTGCCAACAAAGGTCTGTCTAGTCAAACCTATGGTTTTTCCTGTGGTCATGTATGGACGTGAAAGTTGGACCATGAAGAAAACTGAGTGCTGAAGAATTGATGCTTTTGAACTGTGGTGTTGGAGAAGACTCTTGAGAGTCCCATGGACTGCAAGGAGATTCATCCAATCCATTCTGAAGGAGATCAGCCCTGGGATTTCTTTGGAGGGAATGATGCTGAAGCTGAAACTTCAGTACTTTGGCCACCTCATGCGAAGAGCTGACTCATTGGAAAAGATTCTGATGCTGGGAGGGATTGGAGGCGGGAGGAGAAGGGGACGACAGAGGATGAGATGGCTGGATGGCATCACTGACTCAATGGACGTGAGTCTGGATGAACTCCGGGAGTTGGTGATGGACTGGGAGGCCTGGCGTGCTGCGATTCATGGGGTTGCAAAGAGTCGGACACGACTGAGCGACTGAACTGACTGACTGGGCTTCCCAGGTGGTGCTAGTGGTAAAGGACTTGCCTGCAAATGTAGAAGATGTAAGAGATGTGGGTTTGATTGCTGGGTCAGGAAGATCCCCTGGAGGAGGACATGGCAATCTACTCCAGTATTCTTGCCTGGAGAATCTCATGGACAGAGGATCCTGGTGGGCTATGGTCTGTAGGGTCACATAGAGTTAGACATAACTGAAGCAACTTAAAATGCACTCATGCACACACACAGTGAAACTGCACAACTCAGATTGGGACTTGGACCCACTGTCTTTTCACTGAAATCACACACCTGGTCTCAGAACTTAATGAAGCTTAGGCTGTTTATGTCTTGTCACAGGAAGAATTCAGTGAGATACAAAGTAATAGGTGAGAAGTGGATTTATTTAGAGAGATACATATTCCATAGACAGAATGCAGTCTGTTTCAAAAGATGAGTACAGCCCTGGGAGAAACATACTCTATAGAGAGAGTGTGGGCTATCTCAGAAGATGAGAGACCCCAGAATATGGGGTGGTTAGTTTTTATGGGGGCTTCCCTGATAGCTCAGTTGGTAAAGAATCTACCTGCAATGCAAGGGACCCTGGTTTGAATCCTGGGTCAGAAGATCCACTGGAGTAGGGATAGGCTACCCACTCCAGTATTCTGGCCTGCAATTTCTATGNGATATTTGTTCTGTCTCTTATACACATCTAGATGTGTATAAGAGACAGCTCTATAGAGAGAGTGTGGGCTATCTCAGAAGATGAGAGACCCCAGAATATGGGGTGGTTAGTTTTTATGGGGGCTTCCCTGATAGCTCAGTTGGTAAAGAATCTACCTGCAATGCAAGGGACCCTGGTTTGAATCCTGGGTCAGAAGATCCACTGGAGTAGGGATAGGCTACCCACTCCAGTATTCTGGCCTGCAATTTCTATGGGCTTGGTAATTTCACATGCTAACAAGTGGGAGGAATGTTCCAACTATTTCACGGCAGGGGCAGGGATTCCCAGAAATCGACCCACCATCCACTTTTTTATCTTTTATGGTCAGCTTTGAAACACTCGTGGTGCCTGTGGGTGTGTCATTTAGCATGCTAATGCATTATAATGAATGTACAATGAGGCTCAAGGTCCACTGGAAGTGAAGTCTTCTGCCATCTTGAGCCTTATGGGTTCTAACCAGTTATGCCTTAACCTCAATGGCTGTGTTATTCTTTTAAAGATTGTGCCCTGCTCCCTTCCCTCCTGTTTCATTAGGAATTCATTAAAAAGAAATAGGTGTGAAACTAAAAGAAAGCTTAAAAATCAATTAGAGACTCCATTTCTTCTATCTTACAAATATGGATAGCAAGCTCACACTTCACAATCAGTAAATTATATATTTAATGCTTAATACTGTATAGTTTTCAAAAATACATATAATCCAAATATCAACAGTAATTCATGACATCCAACTTCAATTTTCATAACAACATATAAACACACTATAAAAAGTCTTTTTAAATGTATCTCATAATTTGTTCCCTATTTTTACTGTAGCAAAGCAAAAATTGAAGGATCATTACACCTGGAGCCAAATAAATGATTTCTAAAAGAGATTTTGAGAAAGGTTCTTGGGAAAGCAACTGTAAGGAATATCTTGGGGAGAGTTTTGTGTACCTGGCTCAGGAAATTTGTTTCATTGTCCAACTTCCTACTTTTATAAATCAAATTAATGGTGTTGGATTGTGGTATAATAAAAATGTATGTTTGGACTTTGTCCCGAGTTTCTGGCACAGAGCTCCTAAAATGCTGGGAAATTTCCTGAATGATAGGAGTGTTGTTATTCATAAGGTGCCCCTTTCACACATATCAGAGTTTATACTAATGAGATGATTCAGGGTTGGGTATTAGAGGGTTGGAACTTTCAGCAAACTCTCCCCTCCAGGGAGGGGGTCGGGGCTGGAGATTGAGTTCAATCACCAGTGGCCAATGATTTAATTACTCTAGCCTATTTAATGAAACTTCAATAAAAACTCTTAAACACTGAAATTCAGAAGTTCTGGGTTGGTGCCTTTGATGTGTTAGGGAGGAAGGCATGAAAACTCTGCACCCTCACCTCCAATACCTTCCCCTTTGGATCACTTACATTTGGCTCTTCCTGACTTGTATTCTTTACAATAAAGCAGTAAATAAAAGTAAAGCCTTTTCTGAAGTTCTATGAATTGCTCTAGCAAATTATCATACCTGAAACAGGGTAATGGGCTTCCCTGCTGGCTCAGATAGCGAAGAATTGGTCAGCAATGCAGGAGACCTGGGTTTGATCCCCGGCTTGGGAAGATCCCTTGGAGGAGGGCATGGCAACCCACTTCAGTGTTCTTGCCTGGAGAATCCCCATGGACAGAGGAGCCTGGTGGGCTGCAGTCCATGTGATCACAAAGAGTCAGACATGACTGAGCAACTAAGCACAGCACAGAGAGAGGGTAACGGGAACCGCTGAGTTTGTAGCAAATTGCAGGTAGTCTGGAGACCAAGGACTTTTGACTGGCATCTGAAGTGGGGATGGTCTTTTGGAACTGAGCCTTTTACTTGGGTCTGCACTAACTCTGGATAGTTAGTGTCAGAATTGAGTGGAATTCCAGGACACTGGGTTCATGTGGGAGAATTAGAGAATGGTATTGGAATGACAACAATTTGTTGTTGGAAAGAAACCATACATTTGTCGTCAGAAAAAAACACACATGGATATATGCAAAGTTTGTGTCCCCTTAGAGTTCAAATGTTGAAATTCTAATGCCCCAATGCGACGGCATTTGGAGACGAGGCCTTTGGGAAGTCATTAGCTGTTGAGGGTGTTGCTCTCATGAATGGGATTATAGTAACCTTATAAGAAAATGAAAGGACCAGAGCTGCCTCTCTGCAACCCAGGAAAGTGTTCTTACTAGAACTTGGCGGTGCTGGCACCCTAATATTAGACTTCCAGCCACCTGAACTGTGAGAAATAAATTTCTGTTCTTTATAAACTGCCCAGTTTACAGTACTCTGTTACAGAAGTAAGACAGGATCCATTCCCTCCCAATTGATCAGATGATGCCACCTTGTAGCACTTGTATCACTATAATGAACTGTTTTCCTGTCCATCTGACCCACTGTGAGTACTTGGAAGACTGAATTGGGCTTTAATGCATCTGCATTCCCAAAGCCACATATCATAGACAATTCTAAGTCCTGTGGGCCTACAGCATATACAATTTGGGGAAGAGAGGATTTTTCAAAGGAATATAAAATTCAGTGAGAAGAAATCACAACACATTACAAATATAAAAAGCTGAAAAATACCATCAAATTTCTAAAAATGAAATATTTTATTTATTAACTGCTCGACACATCTCTTTAATACATTTTTTTCCTACTTTTTTGACTCTTATTCTTTGATCACCTCCTGTGACAATGGTTTATAAGTGCATTTTCTACAGTGATTAGAAGTATAGTTTATGCTTTTCCCTAGTGTGGTTGATCAACATATTTTCTATTCTTGATCATTTCAAAAGCCTTCTTTTGTGACTTCCCTGGTGGTCTAGTGGCTAAGACTCAGTGCTTCCAATGTAGGGGCCCCAGGTTCAATTCCTGGTCAGGGAACCAGATCCCACATGCTGAAACTAAGAGCTTACATGCCGCAACTAAAGATCCTGAATGATGATGAGTGAGTGATAGTTACTCAGTCATGTCTAACTCTTTGTGACTCCAAGTGAGACTGCAGCTACACGACTGTAGGCTCCTCGGTCCATGGAATTCTCCAGGCAAAAACACTGGAGTGGGTTGCCATCTCCTTCTCCAGGGAATCTTCCCAACCCAGGGATTGAACACAAGTCTCCTCCATTGCAGGCAGACTCTTTACCATCTCAGCCACCAGGGAAGCTTCAAAGATCCTGAATACACAAGTAAAGATCCCATGTGCCACAACTAAGGCCCGGTACAGCCAAATAAATAAATATTCTTTTAAAAAGAGTTTCTTTCAGTTTTTCAACTCATTATTGATAATTTATATATATGTGCATATGTACTTTTATAAGAATGTGGTTGAATTTGGGAAAACCTCTACAAACTTTCTTTCATATGTGGGTTGTAATGTCTCAGGGCATTTCAAGTTATGCTGTGCAGTGAATAGTCTTAAATATTCTTCAAATTGACCATACTTGTATTAATCAGTGTATTATGAATGCCTCTGCACCTTCAGGATGCAATAGAAGGTGAGCTGGCACAAAGAAGGGAAAGGTATTCCTACCAGCCATTTGTAAGAGGAGATGGCCCGCTATAACTTAACTGTTCACTACATGTACTTATCCCACTAAATTAAAACAAAATATGTTCCTATCTTCCCTTAGTTGAATTTCTGTAATGACCACAGACTCTCCAGGGTCATCAGACACAAGAAAAACTTGTGACAATAGGGATGTCAGATTGGAAAGAGATAATAGTCTTAACTAATTGTGGCTAAAATATTTTATTTCTGCAAATTTCGTAAAAATTTATGATCAATGAATATATTGCTAGCTGTAGCCTGGAAGAGGTCCCTGAAATTTCAGGTCCCTGAAGATCAAGCTTTTTTCGCTTCATATCAAATTCTCTATTCCCTAACATGGTGCCAGGCACAAAACAGGTGCCTAACAAGTACCTTAAGAATGCGTGAGTGAATGAGAGAGCTCATCTCTGTGCAGCCTGTGGAAGGGCAGTAATAATAACACAGGAAGGAAAGGAACGCTTCACTTAAGTGCTTTGAGTTAATTATTCTAAGTCAGGGATTGTCTTATCTTTCCTTTTAAACATTTATTCCAATGTAGTAAGAGAAATGAAAGGTTCCTCTAGTTAAAAACAGTGAAGTGATTAAATCCTAACAGCTCTGAAAATAACTTTTACAGCACATACCTCAGAGTTTCTTCTTGTTGCGTAAAAGCAGAGCTGACTGGCAAATCCACTGAGAGATAAGGAGGCCTTCCAATTCCTTGCTGAGCTGATTCTGAATATCCCACTAGTCACTTAGCCTTATCACCTTGGTGAGTATCTCTATAACTGGGGGCATTCTTTAAAAATTTATATATGATAAGGGCTTTCTCATCTTGAGGTCGGTTTAAGTTTTATGTTCATCAAATTCAAATGTGAAAAGAAGCTTTTTAAAAATTTAATTGGCACTCCTAGGCACCATCAAGAAAATGCCTTCACAAATTGATTAAGGAACATTTCTGATCATGAAAATAACCAACGTTTCCAAAGCCTGAAAGAATAACTTTAAGAGTTCATATAAAAGCACACCCCATCCTAATAATTTAAACCACTACATCCTAGCTGAAAAATGAGCTATTTGTTAATGTTATAGAGTATGGTATACATATATATATAGTTATATACATATATGTTATAGAGTATATATATATACTCTCTATATATACATACATATATATGTTATAGAGCATGGTGTGTGATATATATATATATATAGTTGTGTGGTTTACTTTTTCTCTTACAGGCTCAGTTCTGGGTTATGTCACAACTTGTGACTTAGGGAGCAAGTGGTTGTTACCTCGTTGGAAGTCAGAAGTGGGTTTTGGAGTTGACTAGCAAGAACAGGCTCAAAATTTGAGAAAACTAAAGCTAATAAAAGTAGGCTATTTACATGGCCAATAAGCACATGAAAATATGCTCAACTTCACTAATTATTAGAGAAAAGCAAAACAAAACTACAGTGAGGTATCACCTCACACCAGTTAGAATGGCCATCATTAAAATGTCCACAAATAATAAATGCTGGAGAGGGTGTGGAGAAAAGGGAATCCTCCTACAGTGTTGGTGAGAATATAAATTGATGTAGCCACTGTGGAAACAGTATGGAGGTTCCTCAAAATCTAGAGTTGTTATATAATCCAACAATCACACTCCTGGGCATATATCCAGAGAAAACTCTAATTCAAAAATATACATGCAGCCCAATATTCATAGCAGCACTATTTACAATAGCCAAGACATGAAGCAACCTAAATATTCAACCTAAATGTCCACTGACAGATGAATGAATAAAGAAGATGTACAGCTATTTTTTATCCATCCTCTCTCTCTCTACACACACACATACATATATACACAATGGAATATTACTTGGCCATAAAAAAGGATGAAATAATGCCATTTGCAGCAACATGGATGGATCTAGAGATTATCATACTATGTGATATGATATCACTCATGTGGAATCTAAAATATGATATGAGTCAACTTATTTACAAATAGAAACAGGCTCACAGATAAAAAAACAAACATATGGTTACCACAAGAGAATGTTGGGGGTAGGGAGGGATAAAATAGGATTTGAGGATTGGCAGATGCGAGCTACAATGTATAAAACAAATAACAAGGTTCTACTGTATGGCATAGAAACTATATTCAATATCTTATAATAAGCTATAAGGAATATGAAAAAGAAAATATGTATAACTGAGTCTGTTAGCTTGCTGTACACCAGAAACTAACACAACATTGTAAATTAACTACACATAAATGAAAAGAAATAGAATAGGCTATTTAAAAAATAAGAAGTCATAAATAGGCACCGTGGGAACATACACCCAGGTTAGAGGCCAGTTCTGCTTTGGGTATTTGTAGTTTCTCCAATATCAGGTAGTCGGTCACCCCTCCTTAAAAATCTCACATGGGCGATGTTTATTGTCATTGATGTTTATACTCAGCATCTGAAACTCTCTTCTACTTTGGGGAACAAATGTTATGTTATGAGTCTCAATAGGAAACAGTGCCTATTTCTCACTTTAGAGGCAGAAAAATGCCAGATGCTTATTCCCCAGCTTCCTTATTGGAACGGTATGCCACAATATGGGTAAAGCCAATGAGAAATACCTGCCTCGGGGACCCAAGGAGATATATATTGCAGAGAGTCCCCCTTGATAGTGGCATCAGCAGCAGCATCAAGTGGGGAGCAGCTTTAGGTGATGTGGTTTCGGCCATGGTCCCAGCTGCTTCCTGCCCTCCCCATTCTTATCTGTTTTACATTTGTGGGAATTACCAAATATTGTTTCAAAAAATTTCTTTCTCACACACTCCCTTAATTTTTTTTTCTCTGAAATCAGCCAGAATTAGTTTTTGTTGTGTGAAACGTGTGAGCAAATTGTAGCTCTGACATCCCAGTCACATGTAAACTGCTATTTTAGGGGGCCTGAAGGGCACTTTGAAATTTTGAGTAGTTTTCTTAAGCATTAAATATGACTCTATCCTGCATTTAAACCTTAGAAAGGATGGCGACATCTATTTTGATCATTGATCCTCATTGTAACACTTACATAATTGGTGCACATATTATAAATCCAATTTTACATCTTAGAAAACTGAGGCACAGTGAACCAGAGTGCTCTGCCCAAGTAGCAAGTCCACTTGATGGCAAAGCTGAGAATGTTGAAACCCAGCCCCAGATCTTCCTCTCCTTTCTTTGCTAAATCTTTACGGTGAAAGCCAAAGAAAAGCAGAGAAAAGTCCAGGATCGGAAGTCGATTCATATAGAGAGCAGAAAGGTAAAACTAGCATCAAAATGACTTGAGGCATTGTCAAGGCAGCCCCTCAGCTCAAAACGGGACCTGAATGCAGCACAAAGGGTTTTCAGTTTCCTCACTTGTTTTGCTGCAAAAAAGACAAATCAAGAGATTCCGCCTTTTTCTATGGCCAACTTAGACTGTGACCAATTGTGAAGAGCAGTGATGAAACAGTCAATCATCAATTCTCTGTGTTTAAGAATAACCTCTGTCAGATTATCTTAAGGGGAACAATCACTGCTAAAAACACAGTCACGGAGTAGTAATCAGAAAGGCTTTCTCTAATACAATTCCCAAAGAAGATATTTGTACTGAATAACATCCTTAAAGCAAACCTACTTCGCAGAGTTCATTGCAGTTTCCTTCTAATGCTTCTGCTTTTATAAAACTCAACTCTGTAAAAAGTAACTTGAGCAATCATGGCTCCCAGGATATCAACCCCCAAACAGTCATATGCATTTAATGAGAACTTCAAGGAACGTTCCTTAATTTGGAAGAGGTACTGTCTATAGGCAATGACTGTAGTTATTGCAGGCAACCACTGAGAATTCAGCTGTTGTGTTAAAAACAAAAGGTCGGATTCCATCTTGGAGTTTCTCACAGATTATGTTCTATTCACACACACAAATAGCAAAATGGTTTGGGAGGTTGTTTTTTTCGTGTGTGTACTGCTTTAACTCCAGTTTTTCTCTGCTTAATTCCATTTTTTCTCTAAATTAGTTTACAGATGTGTGGCTGATACTTTATATCCTCCATCACCCCACCGCAGATAATAAACTGCAGAATGAGTGCAACGCAGAAAGCGACCGCTGCCTCTGGTTGTCTGTGGAAAGCTAGGGAATAAGTCTAGCAAAAGGGAAAATCTATTTTTTTTTCTTTTTAATAAAGCTTTTACTTTAAAAGTTTTGGAGTCACAGAATTATTGTGAAGATGATAGTGCTATCAAAAGGTGTGGGGGGTCTGGCTGCTCACCACCCAGAAGCCAATAAATAGGCCTGGTTGGTGGAAATGAAAGCTTGCTTTATTTCAGATGCCAGCAACTAGGTGGGGGAGGGATGACATCTGTCCAAAGGTTGACCCCATTTACTGACAACCAGTGGGGCAAGAGTTTTATATACAGAAGGAGGGGGCTACATGCAGAAATAGCACAGTTAGCTCTGACTGTCGTCTTGAAATTGGTCACTGGTGGTCTGACATGGGGTGCGGGGCAAGGACTGTAGGGTCCTACTTCAATAGTGCAGAGTTCCCAAATACCCAACACTCAGTTTCCCCTATGTTTAGCATCTTACATTGGTTATAATTAATAAATCAATATTCATATGTTATTATAAACCAAAGGCCACCGTTTATTCTGCTTTCCCCAGTTTTTCTCCTGTCCTTTTCTGTTCCAGGATCCCATCCAGGATACCACGCTATATTCAGTTCTTATGTCTCCTTAGACTCTTCTTGGCTCTGACAGTTTCTCAGACTTGCCTCACTTTTAAGGGTTTCTGAGGAGGACTGGTCAGGCATTTTATAGAATGTTCCTCAAATGGGATTCGCCCACTATTTTTCTCATGATTAGACTGGGGTTACGGGTTTTGAGGGGGCTTCCCGGGTGGTGCTAGTGGTAAAGATCACACCTGCCAATACAGAAGATGTAAGAGACACTGGTTTGATCCCTGGGTTTGGAAGTTCCCCTGGAGGAGGGTATGGCAACCCATTCCAGTATTCTTACCTGGAAAACCCCATGGACAGAGGAGTCTGGTGGGTTACCATCCATAGGGTCATAAAGAGTCAGACATGACTGAAGAGACTTAGCACACACGCAAGAATGGGTTTGGGGGAGGAAAACCACAGAGGTAGAGTCTCATTCTCATTGCACCATACGATCAACATCGCCTGTTACTGCTGAAGTTCAGAGAGTCCATTTATTCTCTCACTCTTAGGTACCCTTTTCCAGGCCCCCAAATAACACTGACTTGCTTTCTTTTCCAACTACTGAATTATTGTAATTTCAAAAGTAAAATTGAAGATCTAATATTCAAAGGGAGAGAGAGTCCCTAAGGTAGGCAGGAATTCTATAAATTCCAAACCTGTAACAGAGGAGAAGCCAGCAAGAGAGAAGCCTTCTTGTCTAAGCTCCTGCCTTTTCATTGTTCCCCTGACAAATCAAATCACCTCAGACTGAGGAGGTTCTTCCACATCAGCGTATAAACCAGGTGATACTGTCAGTAAAGGACAAGAGGAATTGCCAATTGTGTCAATCACACTGTCCAGTATATTTTTATACAGATTTTATTTGGCTAAATATAGTTGTACTTCATTTCTGTTGCTAAGCATCATATTTTTATTAGGCGAGGTACTCTGTTTGAAAATCCAAACAGTCTGTCTTGTAGCAAAGGGCCTGGAAAAAAAAAGAGACAGACTCTAAATGTCAGTGACCTTGGTCAGTTTGAGCTTCCAGACAAGTGTGGTACCGTTTCCTAAATCCACCTTACAGACGAGTCCGGGGAATGACCTGTTTTCATCTCGCAGCCTCCCCAATTTTATTGCCATCTCTGCATGTCTTATTTCATAGATCTTTCCTGTCAGCTACCGAGAAGCTGAGCTACGACTGCGGCTGCTGAGCTGTGTCTCCACAGTCATGCGGTTCAGGTGACGACAAAACAAATGGCTCACTCAGATGAGAGAGGGCTCTCCAGAGCAGGGTGATCTGTAGGAGAGGGGAGATCGAAAACTGTTTAAAATCCTTCCTTGTGAGGAGATTCTGGGAATGTATTATCAGTGCAAGGAGTCTATGGGTTGCTAAAATTGCAGCAGGTGACCCATGGACGTTTACGTAGAAAATTCTTCTCTGGCAGTTGAAGAAAAGCAGAATGGATGTTTGTCTATCTTGGTGGCTTAAGAATAAACTTTTCTTGAAACAGGCATTGGCTAAATGTATTAGTCAGGGTTCCTAGATGAACATCAGACACCTCCAGTTGGTCCTTTGAACACAAAAGGAATGTTTTTGCAGAGGTCAGTGGTTGTGACCAGCCACTTACTTTTACATGGCCTGAAAGCCAAGGATAATTGTATACTTTAAAATAGCTGGATAGAAAAAGTTTTTAAAGAATAGTTCCTGACACACAAACATTATATGAAATTCAGACTTTTTCAGTGTCCATAATACAATGCCATTGGAACCCAACCATGCTCATTTGTTTACATACTGTCTTCCAGCTGCGTTCATTGCTACAGTAGAAGAATTCGGTATTTGTGAAAAAGACTATGTGGCCCACAAAGCCTAAAATATTTACTAATATCTTTTAGTTTATGCAATAAAATACCATAGACTGAGTATCTCAAACAACAGAAATTCATTTTCTCGGAGTCCTGGAGACTAGAAGTTCTAGACCAAGGTGTCAGTGATGGTTGGCTTCTGGCAAGAGCTCTCCCCTTGGGCTGCAGACGGCTGCCTTCCTGCTGTGTCCTTGCATGGTGGAAAGAGATGGCAAGCTCTCTGGTGTCTCTTCCTATAGGACACTATGCCCATCACGAGGGCCCTATTCTCATAACCTCCTCTGAGCCTAATTACTTCCCAAAGCTCTATCTTCACATAGCATCACATTGTGCGTTAGGAATCCAACATATGGGTTTTGGAAGAACACAATTCCATCTATAGTAACTAATAATTCTTTTACAGAAAATGTTTGCTAATCTCTGTACTAAAGGATATTAGGACACACAGACTCTCCCAAGAATGCCAGAGAACCAGGCTATACAGTGTGTTGGAGGTAACACAGCCAGGAAAGTCATAAACACCCTGCAAATCGGTTCAGGGAGATTCCACCTCTACCATCCCAAGGTGCTGCCAATATTCCCAGCACCCAGCACTGGACAGGACTGCTAGGAACATTGGCACTGCTGTCTCTGTAAACTGGAGGGTTACTCTTGGTATCTCACCAGAATGCATTCAGCCACTGACTGCTACTTGTATATAAGATACTTTTTTAAAATTAATTTTATTTTGGGGTGGGCTGGGTCTTTCTTAGGAGAAGGCAATGGCACCCCACTCCAGTACTCTTGCCTGCATAATCCCATGGGCAGAGGAGGCTGGTAGGCTGCAGTCCATAGGGTCGCTAAGAGTCGAACACGATTGAGCAACTTCACTTTCAACTTTCACTTTCATGCATTGGAGAAGGAAATGGCAACCCACTCCAGTGTTCTTGCCTGGAGAATCCCAGGGACGGGGGAGCCTGGTGGGCTGCTGTCTGTGGGGCTGCACAGAGTCGGACACGACTGAAGCGACTTCGCAGCAGCAGGGTCTTTCTTGCTGCATACAGACTTTCTCTCTTTGCGGAGAACAGGGGCTACTTTCTAGCTGTGGTGCACGGGCATCTCACTGCGGTGGCTTCTCTTGTTAGGGAGCACAGGCTCTTGGGTGCACCAGCTCAGTAGTGGTGCAAGGGCTTAGCTGCCCTGCATCATGTGGGTCTTCCTGGACCAAGGATGGAGCCTGTGTCCCCTGCATTGGCAGGTGGATTCTTAAACACTGGCACCCAGGGAAGTCTGCATGTAAGCATAACTTTGATTCAAAGTTTTCTGTGGGTGAGTCTGATTGGTGGATCCAAGAACACATATCTGTGTTACCTACAGCGGCAAGAGGTGCTGAGACAATGACCTCTGCAGGAATAGGGATGGGAAACCCGTAAAACGGCAACTTCCCTAAAAGGTCGGTTGTTCAGTTGTTAAGTGATGTCTGATTCTTTGTGACCCCGTGGACTGCAGCACACCAGGCTCCTCTGTTCTTTACTGTCTCCCGGAGTTTGCTCATATTCAAGTCTCTCGATTTGCTGATGGTATCTAATCATCTCATCCTCTGCTGCCCCCTTCTCTTCTTGCCTTCAAACGGGACTGTGTATGTGCTCGGTCGCTTCAGTCGTGTCTGACTCTTTGCAGCCCCGTGGACTGTAGCCTGCCAGGCTCCTCTGTCCATGGGGCTCTCCAGGCAAGAATACTGGAGTTGGGTTGCCATGCCCTTCTCCAGGGGATCTTCCTGACCCAGAGATCAAACCCACATCTCTTGTGTCTCCTGCACTGCAGGAGGTTCTTTACCGCTGAGCCACCAGGGAAGCCCTCATAAGGGACTACCTGACAGCAAATCACAACGTTAAAATGCCTCTTCCAACATTGCTTGTCCTCTACCACTTCCCCTGAGGATTGTTACCTCTTGAATAAACCCCTCTTCTCCTTGGGAAATATCCCCATGTTGCATCCCAATATTTGACAATTTATTTGACCCAGTTTCTTGGATCCAGAGATTGTTTCTAACAAAATTCCCATTTTGGGGAAAAGTGGGTCTCAGAGATGAAAAACTGCTCTGCAGTGACATGACGTGCTTGTGTCTTTTCCTTCTTACCTTGTTACATTCTCTGTACCAGAGATGAGTTGCTATCACTGCTCCCTACTTTGTAATTAGGATGTGTCTCCTCTATCTTGGTCAAAATTTAATTCTTTCTGATTATAGCACCATGAGAACTTTGGGAGAACTAGAACGAAAAAATTCAGTCTCATGTTCCCCTTATTCTCTTTAAAGTACCATGTCAGGAGAACCTCTACTTTTAGCCAAGATAGGGTAACAGAAACCACATTCACCTTCTATTTGAGAACAACGAGATTTTCCCCTTTCCACCACCTCCACCTCCACCCCAATCCTACAAAAAATCAACCCAAAATATATTTTTAAATGGGTTTCTAAAAGCACTGGACATCAGGCATTGAAAGATAAAAATGTGGGACTTCCCTGGTGGTCCAGTGGCTAAGACTCAGTGCTCCCAATACAGGGGGCCTGGGTTCGACCCTGGTCAGGGAACTAGATCCCACATGCCCCAACTATAGGTTGCTTGTGTCACAACTAAGACCTGGCACAGCCAAGTAAAGACTACTAATAAAAGAAAGATACAGGATAAGCCCTATGACTGACCTTGAGAGAAGTTCTAGATAATAGCACATGGAGGAGGAACCCAGAAAGTATGTGTTTGTGTACACTGGTAACACAAGACCTTGAATACTGACTGTTCCCACCAGCTAGATTGGTAAACCTCAAAATTCACAGGGCATTTAGGAAAGTATTAAGTATTAATAAGATCTTAGTGGGGAATTGGCCTCACATAACAAATCTTAAAAGCAAGGTGCAAAATATTCAATCTGTTTTCAAATATTGCAAATAATTTTATTGCACCCCAGAACAAAATCCAAGAATATTTATAAGAAAACAAAAATATCCATCACCCAATAGAGTAAAATTCACAATATTTGCATCCAGCAAAAGCTTACCAGCATGCAAAGACACAGGAAATGAGGAGAAAAACTAACCACTTGAAACTGATAGGAAACAGACACAGATACGGGAATTAGTGGCAAGGACATTAAAACGGTTATTATTATTGTATCCTAAATGTTCAAAACAATTAGTAGAAACATGGGGGAAAATCAGACTTCTAAAGATAAATACTGTAGTATCTGAGAGGAAAATTACATTGATGAGACCAATGGCAGAAGAAACGATTAATGAATTTTAATATGTAGCAACAGAAATGATCTGAAAATGAAACACAAAAAAAGGACTTAAAGAAGGGAAAGACCATCAGTGAGACTTAGGACAACTTCAAGCATCCTAAAAAACATGTAATTGTGTATTCAAGCTGGAAGAGGGACAGAAAAACTATTTGAAGAAATGATAGCTGACACCCGTGGTAGATTCATGTTGATGTATGGCAAAACCAATACAATATTGTAGCGTAAAAAAAAAAAAAAAAAGAAATGATAGCTGAAAATATTCCATTTTTGATGAAAACTATAAACTCACAGATCCAAGAAGCTCAATGAATTCTAAGCACAAGAAAAATGAAGAAAACTACACTAAAGCACATCAGAACAAAATTCCTCAAAATCAATGATGAATAAAAATTCTTAAAAGCAGCCACAGAAAAAAGATGCATTATATACAAAAAATCTAAGATAAGGACAACAGAAAATTCTTCATAGAAAACAATGCAAAGATAAGATAGCGGAGCAACATTTTTAAATAATTGAGAGAAAACAAAGTGTCACATAGAAATTTATATCCAGTGAAATATCTTTCAAATAAGAAGTTAGAACAAAGCCTATTTCAGACATACAAAAACTGAAAGAACTCATTACTAATGGACCTGCAGTATAAGAAATGTTAAAGGAAATCTTTCAGGCAGAGGGAAAATATCACCAGACAAAAATATCTTAGAGATACTGTGGGCCCAGTTCCAGAACACTGCACTAAAGTGAATATCACAATAAAGTGAGTCACACACATTTTTTTATTTCGTGGTGCACACTAAAGTTATGTTTACACTATAATGTAGTCTATTAAGTGTGTGATAGTATGTCTAAAAAAACATTGTGGTTATCTTATTTAAAAAATACTTTTTGCTAAAAATTAATAACTGACATCTGAGCCTTCAGTGAGTTACAATAGTAATATCAATGATTACTGATCACAGATCACTGTAATAAATATAACAATACAAAAATGTGCGAAATATCGTGAGATTTACCGAAATGTGACACAGAGACATGATGTGAGAAAATGCATTTGGAAAAATGATGCCAATAGGCTTGAGAGGTGCAGGATAGTCACAAACCTTAAGTTTGTAAGGAAACCAGAAATATCTGTAAAGCACAATAAAGGAGAATATAACTTTATGGATATACACAAGAACAGAGAGCAACAAAGATGGTAACTCCATGACCAATATGTAAAACTTATTTTTCTTATAAGTTGAATATCTTTTAAAAGATAATTGATGGTTTTAAAAAATAGTAACAATATATTGTAGGGCTTATAACATATGCATAAGTAAAACACAAGAAAATACTAGCATAAGTGTGGGCTACAGTAGCCAAGACATCCTGGAAACAATCTCAATGTCCATCAACAAATGAGTGATAAAGAAGATGTGCTACATATATACAATGGAATATTATTCAGCCATAAAATGAATGAAATAATGCCATTTGCAGCAACCTGGTTGAACCTAGAGATTCTTATACTAAGTGAAGTAAGTCAGAAAGAGAAACACAAATACCATATGATAGCACTTATATGTAGAGTCTCAAATATGACACAAATGAATTTACCTACAAAACAGAAACTGACTCACATAGAGAACAGACTTGTGGCTGTCAAAGGGGAGGAGGGTCAGCCATCTTTTTCGTTTTCTGCATACTGGGAGTGTGTGAGGGAAATCCTCACAGCGGAGTTACTCATATGAAAATAAAAAAGGGAATCTCATTTAAATTGGAGTTAAGAAGGCCAGAAGGGGGAATTCTCATGCCCTACCATGCAGTGATAGCTGCAGACCCCAAGTATTAATAGGAACAGACTACCCTGCTTACTCCATGGAAGGAAAGTTATGACCAACCTAGATAGCATATTGAAAAGCAGAGACATTAGTTTGCCAACAAAGGTCCGTCTAGCCAAGGCTATGGTTTTTCCAGTGGTCATGTATGGATGTGAGAGTTGGACTGTGAAGAAAGCTGAGCGCCAAAGAATTGATGCTTTTGAACTGTGGTGTTGGAGAAGACTCTTGAGAGTCCCTTGGACTGCAAGGAGATCCAACCAGTCCATTCTAAAGGAGATCAGTCCTGGGTGTTCTTTTAAGGACTGATGCTAAAGCTGAAACTCCAGTACTTTGGCCACCTCATGCGAAGAGCTGACTCATTGGAAAAGACTCTGATGCTGGGAGGGACTAGGGGCAGGAGGAGAAGGAGATGACAGAGGATGAGATGGCTGGATGGCATCACCGACTCAATGGACATGAGTCTGGGTGAACTCTGGGAGTTGGTGATGGAAAGGGAGGCCTGGCGTGCTGTGATTCATGGGGTTGCCAAAAGTCAGACACAACTGAGTGACTGAACTGAACTGAACCCTGCATCTCCAACAGGAAGAACATTCGTACTTTACTACCCTAGAAGTAGGAAAGAAGATTTTCTCCTGGCCTGTCAACAACCTAGCCAATGAGAGACTGACACAACTCAACGAATGAAAAGCCACTTCACTTTGAGCTTCCAGTTTCCTCCAATGGACTCTTCATTTGTAACAGTCCAGCTTCCTCTTTTTTCTACTAGAAAAATGTTCCACTCCTTTATTTCACAAGACTTGTCCATAGCTTTTGCTGCAGCATGCTTACCTGATCTGCAATTTTCTGTTATTCCTGAATAAACCATTTTGTGGTAAAATAACTGGTTACTTTAGTTTTAAGATCAACACTTCCCTACTCCTGGTAAGTTTCCCTGCCAAGGAATGGGGCTTTGGCCTCAATCAGCTGGATGGGGCTGGAATGTATTTTGTATATCCAGGTTCCCAAGATATTTGTTCCTGCTTCACGAGAGTATGAAACTGAAGATCAGCTATATAGCTTGGGAGGTGTGTGAAAAATAGTGTGAGCATTTCATGTTATGCCTGAAAATTACTATAGAACTCTAGGGAGAGCTTCAAAAGAGCATAAAAGTAAAACTTATCCTCTGATAATGTAGTTTCTCCTCATAGGACCTCAGAGAATATTTTCTAACAGAGCTAAGATCTGAATAAAATGAAAAGTGTTACTTTTATCCCCATTACTTGATGGGCAATGTTAGGCTACTCTGTTCTTTAGGGACTGGTCACTAGTCCCAGAAATCTTCTCAGTATAGGAAAATTTTGTGTGGACATTAAAATAAACCATATTGACTAACCTTGAGTGAAACCCAACTCTATGCTCTGCCCCCCCCAAAAGTACCTAGTGAATTAGTTTGAAAAAAAATGAAACCAAAATGTAATTTGAAAATAAATATATAAAACATGAAAAACATTCAACAATAAAAATGGGAAATAGTAATTCCTCATCTAATCTCTGCCCCTTGTTCTCCTCCAGAAAGTGTTGTTAACAATTACTTAATCTATACATGGTATTGACATTTATGTGTATATTATATATATTCAGACACATACAGAGAGAACAGATGGATTGATAAGTATATAAATATAGATAAATATAGTTTTTCGTGTATTCTTTTTTAGATTGTAAATTTCTTCATATATACAAAAGATTATAATGTATAAACGATGGATAAAGATTATGATTAACATGAACACTATTGTATCAGTCTTGGTCCTAGAAACAGATGGCATGCTTAAACTGGGAAATCGAGGCAAGCTGAATAAAAGAACTACTTTTAAAGTTGTAAGCAGGTTTAGAGGAACCAATAAGGGTAATGGAGTACTCGATGGTTTATCCAGGTTTTGTGGCATTCTAAAGTTCTATTCTGTTTTTAAAACCTTCTTTAAGGAAAAGAAGGTCAAATGTTTGATATAAAAGAAGGTATATAAATGAATTTAGAATGAGAAAGAAAGCATCAAATCACAAACAGATAAAGCTATAAATACCACAAATACTACAAAATCACAAATATCATCATCATATTACTAGTAAATTTGTTATATTTCTTTAATAGTTTTCCCTACATTTTTTGTTGTTGTTGTTGTTGTTTTTTGTTACATGGTCTTTGCTCTTCACATGACATTGACTTCATCCTCCAGAGAAAGAAGAGAAGCTAATTCAGACTTCCCCCATGCGTAGTCTCTTCTGGGTTCCCTATTCTGTCCAATTGACCCATGAGTTCCTCCCTACAAGAGAATGAGAGTAGCCCAGTATCACAGTTAGAACAAATGGTAGCGCTTATCCTGTTGAGCACGGGTCAGAGGTACCATTTGTAAGAGTTAAGGCCAGAGCATTTTACAAAGCTAAGGAAGCTCTCAGTACACCTTCTATGCTTAAGAATGCTTTGGCCAGGAGAAAAGGCACAGGTTGCTGTCGGAAGTCCCCCTTTGGTTCCCCTTCTGTTCTTCCTAACGACTTCCGCAAAAAAAAAAAAAAAAAAAAAAAGAATGCTTTGGCCACTGCCTTTGCCAGAACTTCTGTGGCTCCTTAGCCCTTCAAGACAAAGTCTCAACTTTTGCACATGGCAAATGAAGCTCTTCACCCTTCTGTTCCTTCTCACTGGTCTGAGCTTGCAGTAGAACTTTCCTTCAAGTATTTCCGCCTGTTCCATACAGTTTATACTCCAGAAACACTCGATTGAACTGGGGTCTCCTGCACTGCAGGTGGATTCTTTACTAGTTAAGCTACCAGGGAAGTCCCCACGAACACTCAGCCACTTACTATCCAGAACATCCTAGTTCAGTCCCATTCCTGAGCCTTTCCACATGATGTTCTCTGCTTGGAATACTCTCCCCAGTTTTTCCAGCAAACCCACCCTGTGCCTTCAAGTCACAGATGAAATGCTAGCTCTCCTGCAAAGCTTTCTTTCACTCCCTTAGACACACTTCAGGTTTTCTTTAGCACTCCTTTGTTACTTACTGACACAATAATCTTACACTAATGCAACTGTTTGCTTATCTCCTCACTGTGAGTGTGTGCTAAGTTGCTTCAGTCAAGTCCTACTTTGTGAACCTATGGACCCTAGGCTGCCAGGTTCCTCTGTCCATGGGATTCTCCAGGCAAGAATACTGGAGTGGGTTGCCATTTCCTCCTCCAGGGGATCTTCCCAACCCAGGGACTGAATCCATGTCTCCTTCATTGGCAGGTGGGTTCTTTATACTAGCCCACCTGAGAAGTCCTTATTTCCTCACTAGCCTGTAACTTTCTGGAGATCACAGACTGAGCCTTCCCATCCTTGGATCATAGACACCTGCACAGGGCCTGGCACACAGTAGGAATTCAATACATGTGTTTTCAATGAATGAGCATTGAATAGACTTATATAGGCCTAGCACTGTCTGCTTACATTCATACATCCAACCAACTACTTGATATCACTACTTGATTGTTTCACTGGAATGCCGTCAATTTTCATTGGTATCTTTTAATTTCTCCCCTCTCCCAGTGCCCCAGTTATTATAGCTATGTTACAAACCTCCTTGATTTTTTAAAATTGATGTATAGTTGATTTATAATGTTGTGTTAGTTAGTTTCAGGTGTATAGTAAAGTGACCCATATATATATATTTCAGATTCTTTTCCATTTTAGGTTATTACAAGATATTGAATATAGTTCCCTGTTTATACAGCAGGTCTTTGTTGTTTATTTTGCATATAGTAATGTGTATTTGCTAATCCTATCAGTTCAGTTCCATTGCTCAGTCACGTCCAACTCTTTGCTAACCCCATGGACTACAGATGCCAGGCTTCCCTGTCCATCACCAACCCTGGAGCTTGCTCAAACTTAGGTCCACTGAGTCAGTGATGCCATCCAACCATCTCATCTTTGTCGTCCCCTTCTCCTCCTGCCTTCAGTCTTTCCCAGCAGCAGGGTCTTTTTCAATGAGTCAGTTCTTCACATAAGGTGGCCAAAGTATTGGAGTTTCAGCTTCAGCATCAGTCCTTCCAATGAATACTCAGGACTGATCTCCTTTAGGATGGACTGGTTTGATCTTCTTGGTGTCCAAGGGCCTCTCAAGAGTCTTCTCCAACACCACAGTTCAAAAGCATCAATTCTTTGGTGCTCATCTTTCTTTATGGTCCAACTCTCACATCCATACATCACCACTGGAAAAACCATAGCCTTGACTAGACAGAACTTTGTTGGCAAAGTAATGTCTCTGCTTTTTAATATGCTATCTAGGTTGGTCATAACTTTCCTTCCAAGGAGTAAGCCTCTTTTAATTTCATGGCTGCAATCACCATCTGCAGTGATTTTGGAGCCCCCAAAAATAAAGTCTGACACTGTTTCCACTGTTTCCCCATCTATTTCCCATGAAGTGATGGGACCGGATGCCATGATCTTCGTTTTCTGAATGTTGAGCTTTAAGCCAACTTTTNTTTATTTTGGGGGGCTCCAAAATCACTGCAGATGGTGACAGCAGCCATGAAATTAAAAGACACATGATCCCTGGAAGAAAGGCTATGACCAACCTAGACACTGTCTCTTATACACATCTAGATGTGTATAAGAGACAGGGGTGGTATCATCTGCATATCTGAGGCTATTGATATTTCTCCCAGAAATCTTGATTCCAGCTTGTGCTTCATCCAGCCCAGCATTTCTCATGATGTACTCTGCATATAAGTTAAATAAACACAATGACAATATACAGCCTTGACATACTCCTTTTCCTATTTGGAACAAGTCTGTTGTTCCATGTCCAGTTCTAACTGTTGCATCCTGACCTGCATACAGGTTTCTCAGGAGGCCGGTCAGGTGGTTTGGTATTCCCATCTCTTGAAGAATTTTCCACAGTTTCTTGTGATCCATACAGTCAAAGGCTTTGGCATAGTCAATAAAGCATAAATAGATGTTTTTCTGGAACTCTCTTGCTTTTTTGATGATCCAGCGGATGTTGGCAATTTGATCTCTGGTTCCCCTGCCTTTTCTAAAACCAGCTTAAACATCTGGAAGTTCACGGTTCACATAATCAATTAAAAAAGTATATAACACCCTTGTTTAGACTAGTGAGGGGGGCACTCTCCATCCCCCTTCTGATGTCTATGTCAGAAGCTTTCTCTGTCCCTTTTTTACTTTAATAAAACCCTGCTACACAAAAGCTCTCCAAAAGTCTGTTTCCTCAGTCCTGTGTACGTTCTGGTGGCTCTATGGTGGGGTTAATGGCGACCTCCTCCAAGAGGGCTTATGCCATACCCAGGTCTACTGTATTAACCCCACTATAGAGCCACCAGAACTTACAAAGGACTGGGGAAACAGACTCTTGGAGGGTACAAACAAAAGCTTGTGTGTACCAGGACCCAGGAGAAGGGAGCAGTGATCCCAAAGAGACTGACCCAGACTTGCCCATGAGTGTCCAGGAGTCTCCAGCTGAAGCCAGTGGGTCAGCAGTGGCCTGCCCAGGGTTGGGGCATTGCATGCAGCAGTGTGTACATGGGACCTTTTGAACCTTTTGAAGGAGGTCACCATTATTTTCATTACCTCCACCGTAGTTTGGCCTCAAGTCAAACAACAGGGAGGGAACACAGCATCAACAGAAAATTGCATTAAAGATTTACTGGGCATGGCCCCACCCATTAGAACAAGACCCAGTTTCCTCCTCAGTCAGTCTCTCCCATCAGGAAGCTTCCATAAGCCTCTTATCCTTCTCCATCAGAGGGCAGACAGAATGAAAATCACAATCCCAGAAAACTAACCTATCTGATCACATGGACCACAGCCCTGTCTAACTCAATGAAACTATTGAGAGGGTAACAGGCAGGA
>SJYX01020243.1:278494-328121 GCA_006410675.1 Oreotragus oreotragus
GTATGTTATACTCTGATATTGTTCCTCTAATCTATGTAAATGAAACTATTTGTATGGTGATCTGCCCTTCTTCAAGATTCAAGTTAATCATTTTATGGCCTGAGATAAACCATTTGGAGCCAAGGTTATCCCAAAATACATCTTATGGGTGAGGGGCCTGGTGCCATTCTAAGTTTTGAGACATTCCTTTCTTTCATTAACAGACTGCTGGTGACTATATAACATCCAGCTAAAGACTAGCAGGGGGGTACTCTTTCTGCCCCCTTCTGATGCCTATGTCAGAAGCTTTCTCTATCTCCTTTATACTTTAATAAAACTTTATTACACAAAACTCTGAGCGATCGAGCCTCGTCTCTGGCCCCGGATTGAATTCTTCTCCTCCAGGGGCCAAGAATCCCGGCGTTGTAATTCAACAACAACCTTTCACTGAGTTATGCCATGTAGAGCCACCCAAGACAGACAGGTCATGGTGGAGAGTTCTGACCAAACATGGTCCACTGGAGAAGGGAATAGCAAACCACTTCAGCATTCCTGCCTTGAGAAAACCATGAACAGTATTAAAAGGCAAAAAGATAGGACACTGAAAGATGAACTCCCTAGGTTGGTAGGTGCCCAATATGCCAAAAGATGAACTCCCTAGGTTGGTAGGTGCCCAATATGCTACTGGAGATCAGTGGAGAAATGACTCCAGAAAGAATGAAGAGACGGAGCCAAAGCAAAAACAACACCGAGTTGTGGATGTGACAGGTGATGGAAGTAAAGTCTGAAGCTGTAAAGAACAATATTGCATAGGAACCTGGAATGTCAGGTCCATGAATCAAGGCAAATTGGAAGTGGTCAAACAGAAGACGGCAAGAGTGAACATCAATATTTTAGGAATCTGTGAACTAAAATGGACTTGAATGGGTGAATTTAACTCAGATGACCCTTATATCTACTACATGGGCAAGAATCCTTTAGAAGAAATGGAGTAGCCCTCATAGTCAACAAGAGTCCAAAATGCAGTACTTGGATGTGATCTCAAAAATGACAGAATTATCTCTGTTCATTTCCAAGGCAAACCATTCAATATCACAGTAATCAAATCAAGTCTATGCCCTGACCACTAATGCTGAAGAAACTGAAGTTGAATGGTTCTATGAAGACCTACAAGACCTTCTAGAATGAATACCCCAAAAAAGATATCCTTTTCATTATAGGGGAGTGGAATGCAAAAGTAGGAAGTCAAGAGATACTTGGAGTAACAGGCAAATCTGGCTTGGGAGTACAAAACAAAGCAGGTCAAAGGCTAACAGACTTTTGCTAAGAGAATGCACTGGTCATAGCAAACACCTGCTTCCAACAACATAAGAGAAGACCACACATGGATATCACCAGGTGGTCAATGCTGAAACCAGACTGATTATATTCTTTGCAGCCAAAGATGGAGAATCTCTATATAGTCAGCAAAAACAAGACCAGGAGCTGACTGTGGCTGAGATCATGAACTCATTATTGCCAAATTCAGATGAACTGAAGTAAGCAGGGAAAACCACTAGACTATTCAAGTATGACATAAATCAAATCCTTAATGATTATACAGTGGAAGTGAGAAACAGATTCAAGGGATTAGATCTAATAGACAGAGTGCCTGTAGAACTATGGACAGAGGTTTGTGACATTGTACAGGAGGCAGGGATCAAGAACATCCCCAAGGCCCCCTCACGGGGGACACATCAGTGCGTCGGTCTACACCTACTCGCTCAGGCAGGTCCTCTGGCCACTCCCTTGCTCCTTGGAGGCTGGGTGCAGCAGCTTCTCTTACATTCCTGCTCCAAGCACGGGACCAAGGAGGCCAGATCCTGTCGCTGGAAACCAGGGCAAAGCCATGAGCTCCTGGGGTGCATGTGTATAGTTGAAGCTGCCTGTCTGCATGTATCCTCTGGCTCTAATGCGGTCTGTCGGCTCTGCAGCACAATATGTAACCAATAAAGCTCCCTAGTTTACAAAAAAAAAAAAAGAACATCCCCAAGAAAAGGAAATGCAAAAAGGCAAAATGGCCTTACAATAGCTGAAAAAAGAAAAGATGCAAAAGGCAAAGGAGAAAAGGAAAGACATACCCGTTTGCATGCAGAGTTACAAAGAATAACAAGGAGAGATAAGAAAGCCTTCCTCAGTGATCAATGCAAAGAAATAGAGGTCCCCACCAGAGCTCTCAGCACTGACGCTGCCTCACCCACGCATGTGCACACTCACACAGACTGAGCCCCATCAGAGCTCTTGGCACTGACGCTGCCTCACCCACGCATGTGCACACTTCCACAGACTCATCCCCACCAGAGCTCTCAGCACTGACTCCTGCATCACCACGGAAGGGCCTGAGGCTGCCCCGGCCCTCTGACCTCAGTCAGCACAGCAGAAGGGTACAGCTGCAGAGTGAGGGCCCATGGCTCAGCCCCGGGAGCCACAGGGGCTGTGGGGGGGTGGTGAGCATGGGGCTGGAGGCAAGACTGGAGGCTCCAGGTGGACTCAGTCTGGCCCCAACCCTCCTGTGCTCTCTTGCGGTCACTTCATGACCAGACATGGGGCCAGACTTTCCTGCCTCCTCCCCGGGGGCCAACCTCCCCGGGGGCCACTGCAGCTTTTGGCCCTGGGCTGGGTACTCTGCCCCAACTCTGAAGTCCATAGCACAGCAGCGGTGCTCCTGCAACATGCCTGGAGGCTCCACAGAAGTCTCAGCCCCACCTGACCTCCTCTCATCAGAGAGGCCACCTCTTGACCTCTGTCCCAACACCAAAAACTCAAAGATACTTTGGGAAACTGTGTTAAGACTCTTGGGCTGCTGAAGTACCATGTTGAATCTTTCGCCTCACAAAACACATTTATGAAAAACTGAGCCTAAGTCAGACAGACTAATTCCTTGGAGCCGCCCAAGACTGTCCAGGGGGACCGCCTTCAGCAGGCCACTTCCACCCACAGCACTGCCAACACTTGGCTCNGTACCATGTTGAATCTTTCGCCTCACAAAACACATTTATGAAAAACTGAGCCTAAGTCAGACAGACTAATTCCTTGGAGCCGCCCAAGACTGTCCAGGGGGACCGCCTTCAGCAGGCCACTTCCACCCACAGCACTGCCAACACTTGGCTCTCATCCCAGCAGGGAGAAGCCAGAGGCTCTGCCTGGTGGTCTCTTTGCTCAAAGGCCCTGCCGGGGAGGAGAGCCACTGCCCCCATCCCAGCTCCTGGGGAGGGCTGGGTCCTGAGAGGCTCCAGTCAAGCAAGGGCCCCTCTCTAGAAGCCGCAGGAGGGGCTGGGCTCTGCAGCAGCCCTGCCACCACCCGGGGCCCACTCCTGGAGCCTTACGCGGCGATGGAGATGTTCGCGGCAGACATGGGGCTGACTTCCGCCACTTCCTTCGCCTTTTGCAGAGCAAGCTTCTGGTTGGCCGCCTCTTCCATCTCCTCTTCGTCCTGTTTGGCCAGACAGAGAAGCATAGCTAGCTGAGAGTGCTGTGTCCACTCTGAGACTCCACAGAAGCCTCAGCGCCCCCTGACCTCCTCTCGTGCCACCAGCTCTTCCTCCTAGAGCCTCTGAGTCCTTCCTGTCCCCCGAGCCGCAGGCAGACAGCTGGCTCCTGCCTCAGCACGACCCACCCAGGCTCCAGACACCCCTGCCATGCCCATGCGACAGTTCCCAGTCAGCACCCTTCCCCGCAGGCTCACCACTGACAGTACCGCTCTGGAACTCCTACCCAGGAACACATTCCTGCGTGTCAGTCTCATTCTGGTGACATGCAAACCCACCTCTCTATGCCCGCCTGCTCTCCCTCCTGCCTACCCCCAGCAGCTGTCTCACTGGAATGAAGTCCGTCTCTGCCCCAGAGCAGTGAGCCAGCGCCAGGGGCAGCCGGCCGCCCTGAGCCCGGGTGCCCCTCAGCACCGCCCACGGGAGCCCTCCCCAGGAGTGTCTAGCAGGGCCACCCCAAAGCCTCAGAGCTCCTCCACCCGGACCTACCGGGTCACATCCGACCACCTATCCCCCGGCTGTGACTGTGCCTAATCATGGGCTCCATTCCTCACTGAGCTCCTGGAGAAGAGCCCCGAGGCTCCCTCCCTCCGGGCCGGCATGTGACGCCTGAGCAGATGCCTTGGCCCACCTCTGCCCACTCCACACGGAGGAGGACGGACCCTCCAGCCCCGAGCCCACGTCACCAGGCAAAACCAAAATGTGCTGCTCCTCAGATCTCTAGGCTGAGAGCTCTAGGCTGAGTCTACAGGCCCACCAGTCTCCATGTGGTCCAGCTACATCACTGGGACCACCCTTATTTCCCTCGTGACCCCAACCCCAGGCCCACCTGGCTCCTCTGGAAGCTGGCATTCCCAACACATCCCAAACGCCCTTGAATTTGCTTTTAGGGGCACAGTAATGCCAACTAAGCCCCCATGAGCTGCCTGTACATTTCCCACCATAGAGAAGAGAGCTTCTGGCCTCAGGCCCCAGAGGGCAGCAGAACTGGGCCCACCACGAGGACCCTGAGGGACGCCACTCCTCCAGCTCCAGCTCCACCCTGACTCATGGCCCTCAGGTCTCTCCAGTGGCTGTTCCACAAACTCAGCGTGAGTTCATTTCCACTTCAAAACACAAGTGACTCCCGTGTATTAGTGGGAGCACCAAGCCCCACTCTTTGGGACCCTTGGCCAGCCCAGGAGTGCCCAGAGCCTGACTCGAACAGGCCTCCTCTTCCGCCTCCGAAAGGGAGAGGACCCCTGAGTTAGGGTGGTCTGTCCAAAGGGGCCACTACCCAGGGTGTCCAGGCACGGACACAGGGCCCCAGGACACGGCCTGTCAGTATGTCCTCCCACTGACAACCGTGAAGGGGCAGCGAAAGCTTTGACCTCAAGCTCAGGACAGCTGGGGCCAGATCACCAAGGCTGCTGAGCACCCCTGGTTCACGGGGCTCCCGAAATCCTGATGCCAGAAGTGCTCTGTGGCTGCACCAGTCCCCCCAGCCAGGGGCTTGGGCTACTCTCCAGCCGCTCCTGGATTGTGAGATTCAGTCCAACTGACAGCCCTAATAGGCAGGCCGGGGGATTCCCGACCCTCAGAGGAAGGGAGGAATCCAGACCCACAGGCACAGCCCAGCCCAGTCGAGCGGAGGCAGAGGCAGGCATACCCATGAGCCCCTGGGGGAAACATTCTTCCCAGGGGGCCAGGTGGGGAGGCAGGGCAGGAGCACATGGACACCAGAGTCTCTGTGGCCTGCAGAGACGTCCAGAGCCCAGCTTCCCCAGGGGAGACCCCAGTCAAGCCCCAGAGTAGGGACAGTGTTAAGAGTCTTGGGACGTGCAGGACTGAGTGGGTGGCTGTCAGGGACAGTGGGGGCGAGCGCACAGACAGACACACAGGTGTGCACCCAGGCACATGCACACTGACAGCAGGCGTGTGCCTGTGAGGGTCAGAGCGTCCTCAGGCCTCCGGACCACAGCCCCTTCGCGCCAGCAGCCAGGCTTGTCAAAGCGCCAGCCTGAGGCTGAAACGGCGGGTGGCCTGCACCATCCAGGACAGACAGTGTGAGAGTAAGCTCATCACCCGGAGGGACGCCATGGGGAGACGTGTGTGATCACATCCGCCACAGGCTCAGGGATGCGAGATGACTATTAGCTGGCTCCCGCGGGGCACAGCCTGGAGAGAAAGCCATCCCGCTGGGTGTGGACGTGCTGGGAACAGACACCAGCTGCTCCTCCGGCCACCAGCCTGGCCCAGAATCCAAGGGCAGCACCACCCAAGGACCACTTGAGCTCAGCCATTCACACAGGAGACCAAACACAGGGGTGCCCTCCCCTCCCAGAGTCACAGGGTCCCCTCACCATCTGGGGATGGACATAAGGGCCCCTCCCCTCCTGGGGATGACCACAGGGTCCCCTCACTGCCCTCGCGGGTGTTCAGACCGGAGGCCCCCTCAGGCCCACCTCACAATGGCTCTTGAGAGGACACAGCCCCACTTCACACACCGAGGCCACCGTGCCCTTCAGTCCTGAGCCCAGGGCACCGCACCCCCACCATCCAGGCCTGCCTCTGGGCTGCGTCCCCATGGGCCACCTCCTGCTCCCACACCGCCTCCTGTTTTGCTGGCCATCCTTCTTAGGTCTTGACTTCCCAGAAGGGGCCCTCACGGTCACCCCCCTTCCTGGCACAGTGTCCCCTGCCTCTTCAGTGTCCCCACATCCCTGCATATCCAGGACTTGAGGGGAGCCCCTGGACAGCAGCCACATGTTCCTAAAGCAGGACCTGGCCCCCCCTCATGACGCCGCAGCCTCTCCAGAGTGACATGGATTGACCTCCATCCACCCACCCCTGGGCTGCAGGTGTATACCCATCCACATACCTTGGTCAGCTCCTGAGCATTGGCGAGGTTGTCCACAGCAATGGCCAGGAAGACATTCAGCAGGGTGTCTGGTGGCTCCAGCTAAGGAAGGACGTCTACGCCCCAGCCTCCCCATGGAGAGGCCACGGCTTCCTCCATGCAACACAGGGGCCCATCTCCCCAGGTCCTGGCCAGCCTTGCCTCCTTCCTGGGTCTCCCCCGATCCCCCAACCCTCCAGCCACGTCAGCCCCCGTCAGACTCAGCCCAGCCCAGCTGCTTGGCAGCAGCCCCCTAGCCTCCTTGACGCAATCTCTGGGTAGGTGACCTTGTAGCTCAGCCCCCTCCTGTCTGGCAAGAAGGTATTAATACCCTGGGACTTGAGGGGAACCGCGCCCCAGGGCTCCGCCTTATGGATAAACCTATGCAGGGCTGCAGCAGGCCCAGGAGAGAGCACACTGAGGTCAGCTGCTGCCTCCTGGCATTGACCAAAGCCACGGGCAACCCAGAAGCCTTGCCCTGCATAGAGAGCAGGATGAAGGTCGTGCCCCTTGGGGTCCAGCCGCAGGGAAACATTCCAGTCAGGCAGGATGGGGGCACCCGCTGCAGAGCCTCCCCAGCTGGGCTTGCCCTGACCCTGCAGAGCCCCCTCCCGACTCCAGACAGAAGCCTGAGGAGCGTCCTCCACACAAGACCTTCCCCTGTGCTTCCCTGCAGATTCGTTTCTACCAGGAGGAGGCCTTTTAAAAGCTTGGTGCCAAAACCTAATTATTAATTTAAAGTGAAAACAAAACAAACAGCTGCCCTCAGGCTCAAAGCCCACGTCTTTCCCCGAGTCCTCGCTTCCCACCCTACCATGGTGGGGGAGGAGGAGAGGGACCCAGGAGGCACCTACCCCCTTGCGCAGCCCACAGAGGATACAGTTCCCAAACAGCGTCAGGACAATGAAGTACACGGACGAGAACATGCCCTTGCTGACTCCACCTTGTGACTCGATCCCATGGTACATCACCGCATTCCAGTCCTCCCCAGTCAGGATCTGCGGAGGAAGGCGGGTAGAGCACCCAGGCGCACCCCATAGCCCCCAGCGCCCATACACATGCCCAGGGAGAGACAGCTGAGCCCAGGGCACATGTGTGTGCACACACAGGGTCCTGGATGACATGCAAGGCAGCCCAGGGGCCTCCAAAGAAACTTCCAGAAGGGCCACGGCTGCTGGGCTGTCTCTGCCGAGAATGGAAAAGGAGCTCTAGGGAGAGAAGGTGAGCAAAGGCGAGGAGGCCAGCGCTGGGCGGCGTGGTGTCAGCCCAGCGGGGTCCGCCTGGCGGGCTCCCCGCGTCCCCAGCTGCCAGGTCGCTGCCACGCAGGTGAGGAGCCCAGGGCTCAGGGGCGGCACGAGCTCTCAAGGCCAGGAAGCAGCTACGGCTTCTGACCTTCCAGGTCGCTACCTTCTCAGTCCAGAGGGTCCAGGCTATGAGGGCGGCTACACACAATCCTTGCCCCATCAGGAAACGGGTTTCGTTTTCATTTGTATTTTGGAAAAGTGCAAGGGGATAAGATAACAGACTTTCATGCATCCACCACTCAAGACGGAGACAGCTGATATTTTGTCATATTTGCATCAGGTCCCATCGCCCATGATCACCCTTGACAAGCAACCACAATCACGAATCTGGGGTACATTCCCATCTACACCACACACATGTACACACACAATATACCATGTGTGCTCCAAACGTGCAGAGAAAAGCACCAGACTACACACACGGTTCTGTTCATTTGCCGTTGCCCCCCTGAGGTCGACCCATGTGGACACGTAAGCCCACCGTCCCTGGAAAGCGCTGCACAGGCCCTTCCACACATCCACCTGTCTTCCTGATCTTCACTGCGGTAGCTTCATAGTGAGCCTTGAATCTCCATCATGGTAGCTTCATAGTGAGCCTTGAATCTCCATCATGGTAGCTTCATAGTGAGCCTTGAATCTCCATCATGGTAGCTTCATAGTGAGCCTTGAATCATCATGGTAGCTTCATAGTGAGCCTTGAATCTCCATCATGGTAGCTTCATAGTGAGCCCTGATACACAGTGGGGATGATCACTCCACCCTGAGCTGCCTTTGCTATTCTTTGGACATTTACTGTCCCACAGAATCGACATGCTGAATGCCAAAAGAAGTTCTGCTGGGATTTGAATCACTGATTAAATTAGGGTGAACTGATCCCTTTACAACAATAAGGCTTCCCATTTGAAAACATTTGTTTTCAGTTCTTCAGGTCTTTTAATAACAAGTTATAATTTCACATATAAAAGTCTTACATATTTCTTGTGGATTTATTTCTGGGTAATTCATAGCTTTTTTAACTACTGTAAATGAAATCTTTCATTTTAATTGAATATTCTAATTTAGCTATACAGGTATAGAGAAAAGCTCTATCTTTCGAATGCTTGTTTTGTGTTCAGCAGCACTGGTGAATTCTCATATTATTTCTAACTGATTCTCTGGGTTTCTATGTAATCACATCATTTGTCTATTCCTTTCCAGGCCTCCTACCTCTTCCTTTTTCTTATTACATTGACTTCAACTGCCTGAATACTAGCTACCCTTGGTTTTTCTTTAGTCATAATGTTTTCAACCTGTATTAGTCTGAGTTCTCCAGAGAAACAAAAGCAACAGGAGATGTCTAGGTATATCTTATCTTGTGATTATGGAGAGTAAGTCCCAAGACCCACAGCTGACTGGGAAAGATGACGGTGTAAGTTTCAGCCCAAATCTGAGTCCAAGAGCAAGAGAAACCAAATGTCCCAGCTCAAACATATTTGGGCAGCAAGAGTGGACTCTCCCTTACTCAGCCCTTTGCTCTACTCATGCCTTCAGTGGACTAGATGAGGCTCCCACATCTGCTTTCTCAGTCCTCCAATTCAAATGTTCATGTCACCCAGAAACACACCAGAAATAGTGTTCAGTCTAGGCACCCCACGGCCCAGTCAAGTTGCACATGAAATTCACCGTCAGCAATCTTTTATCTGCAATGTTTGCTATGGTCATTCTAAAATAAGTTTTATTTAGATATAGTTCATTCAGTCACTCAGTCATGTCCAACTCTTTGCGGCCCCTTGGACTGCAGCATGCCTGTCCATCACCAACTCTGAGAGCTCACTCAAACTAATGTCCATCGAGTCAGTGATGCCATCCAACTATCTCATCCATGGTATCCCCTTCCCCTCCTGCCTTCAATCTTTCCCAGCACCAGGGTCTTTTCCAACGAGTCACTTCTTCACATCAGATGGCCAAAATATTGGAGCTTCAGCTTCAGTCCTTCCAGTGAATATTCAGGACTGATTTCCTTTAGGATGGACCAGTTGGATACCCTTGCAGTCCAAGGGACTCTCAAGAGTCTTCTCCAACACCACAGCTCAAAAGCATCAGTTCTTCAGCACTCAGCCTTCATTATGGTCCAACTCTCATATCCATATAGGACTACTGGAAAAACCATAGCTTTGTCTAGATGGACCTTTGGAGGCTAGGTAATGTCTCTGCTTTTTAATATGCTGTCTAGGCTGGTCATAGCTTTCTTCCAAGGAGCAAGTGTCTTTTAATTTCATGGCTTTAGTCACCGTCTGCAGTGATTTTGGAGCCCAAGAAAATAGAGGCTGTTTGCATTGTTACCCCATCTATTTGCCACGAAGTGATGGGACCGGATGCCATGATCTTTGTTTTTTGAATATTGAGTTTTAAGCCAACTTTTTTCACTCTCCTCTTTCACTTTGGACTTCCCTGGTGGCTCAGATGGTAAAGCGTCTGTCTACACTGTGGGAGACCTGGGTTCGATCCCTGGGTCAGGAAGATTCCCTGGAGAAGGAAATGGCAACCCACTCCAGTACTCTTGCCTAGAAAATCCCATGGATGGAGTAGCCTGGTGTCCATGGGGTCACAAAGAGTCGGACATGACCTAGCAACTTCACTTTCACTTTTCACTTTCATCAAGAGGCTCTTTAGTTCCTCTTTGCTTTCTGCCATAAGGATGGTGTCATGTGCATGTCTGAGGTTATTGATATTTTTCCAAGCAAACTCGATTCCAGCTGGTGCTTCATCCAGCCCAGCATTTCCCATGATGTGCTCTGCATAGAAGTGAAATAAGCAGGGTGACGACATACAGCCCTGATGTACTGCTTTCCCAACCTGGACCCTTCCATTGTTCCATTTCCATTTCTAACTGTTGCTCCTTGACCTGCATGCAGATTTCTCAGGAGGCAGGTAAGCCGGTCTGGTATTCCCATCTCTTGAAGAATGTTCCACAGTTTCTTGTGATCCGCACAATCAAAGGCTTTGGTGTAGTCAAGAAAGCAGATGTTTTTCTGGAATTCTGCTTTTTGAATGATCCACCGGATGTCGGCAATTTGATCTCTGGTTCCTCTGCCTTTTCTAAATCCAACTTGAACATCTGGAAGTTTACGGTTCACGTACTCTTGAAGCCTGGCTGGGAGAATTTTGAGCATTATTTTGCTAATGTGTGAGATGAGTGCAATTGTGTGGTAGTTAGAACATTCTTTGGCATTCCCTTTCTTTGGGATTGGAATGAAAACTGACCTTTTTCAGTCCTGTGGACACTGCTAAATTTCCCAAATTTACTGGCATATTGAGTGAAGCACTTTAACAGCATCATCTCTTAGGACTTCGAATAGTTCAGCTGGAATTCTATCACTTCCACTAGCTTTGTTCGTAGTGATGCTTCCTAAGGCCCACTTGACTTTGGACTCCAGGATGTCTGGCTCTAGCTGAGTGATCACACCATCGTGGTCATCTGAGTCTTGAAGATACTTTTTTGTACAGTTCTTCTGTGTATTCCTGCCACCTCTTCTTAACATCTTCTGCTTCCGTTAGGTCCATATCATTTCTGTCCTTCATTGTGCCTATCTTTGCATGAAATGTTCCCTTGGTATCTCTAATTTTCTTGAAGAGATCTCTAGTCTTTCCCATTCTATTGTTTTATTCTATTTCTTTGCATTGATCGCTGAGGAAGGCTTTCTTATTTCTCCTTGCTATTCTTTGGAACTCTGCATTCAGATGAATATATCTTTACTTTTCTCTTTTGCCTTTCACTTTTCTTCTTTTCTCAGTTATTTGTAAGGCTTCCTCAGACAACCATTTTGCCTTTTTGTATTTCTTTTCCTTGGGGATGGTCTTGATCACGGACGGCCTCCTGTACAATGTCACGAACCTCTGTTCAAGGTTCTTCAGGCACTCCGTCTATCAGATCTAATCCCTTGAATCTATTTGTTACTCCCACTTTGATTTAGGTCATATATGAATGGTCTACTGGTTTTCCCTACTTTCTTCATTTAAGTCTGCATTTGGCAACAGGAGTTCATGATCTGAGCCACAGTCATCTCCCAGTCTTGTTTTTGCTCACTGTGTAGAACTTTTCCATCTTCAGCTGTGAAGAATATAATCAATCTGTTTTTGGTGTTGGCCATCTGGTGATGTCCATGTGTAGAGTCATCTCAGGTGTGGTTGGAAGAAGGTGTTTTCTGTGACCAGTGTGTTCTCTTGGCAAAACTCTGTTAGCCTTTGTCCTGCTTCATTTTGTACTCCAAGCCCAAACTTGCCTGTTACTCCAGGTATCTCTTGACTTCCTACTTTTGCATTCCAGNAAGGTGTTTTCTGTGACCAGTGTGTTCTCTTGGCAAAACTCTGTTAGCCTTTGTCCTGCTTCATTTTGTACTCCAAGCCCAAACTTGCCTGTTACTCCAGGTATCTCTTGACTTCCTACTTTTGCATTCCAGTCTCTTATGATGAAAAGGACATCTTTTATTGGTGTTAGTTCTAGAAGGTCTTGTAAGTCATCACAGAAATGTTCAACTTCAGCTTCTTCGGCAGTAGGGACTGGGCATAGACTTGGATTACTGTGATATTGAATGGTTTGCCTTGGAAACGGACAGAGATCATTCTGGCATTTTTGAGATAGCATCCAAGTACTGCATTTTGGACTCTTGTTGACTATGAGGGCTACTTCATTTCTTCTAAGGGATTCTTAGAAGAAATTAAGAGATAGAGTTAGCACATCATATAAATCAGTCATTTACAGTGTGCAGCTCCGTGGTTTTCAGTGCCTTCACACACAGGCAACCGCTGCCACAGTCAGTGTTAGAACATCTCTGTCCCTTCAGAAAGGAGCTCATCCACATTAGCTGCCCCACCTAGCTGTGGGTTTGTTAGGGGTTGCTTTTTTGTTTTTTAGTCCTTAGTATTTTAAGTTCTTTGTAGAACGTGTTTTTCATCATAATGTTGATGTTTTACTTTCTACATCTATTGATATGCTTATTTTTCTCTTTAACACGTGGTGGTCAGGAAATTACACTGACAAATTACTATATTACTGAGATAAGTGCAGTTTAGCTATGAGGTTCTGCTTTATACAGAACTGGATTTGACTTCTCAATACTTTATTTCAGACTACTTGCGTCTACCTTCACTGAGCAAGCAGAGTGCCTGTTGTGTGCCAGGCAACCTGCAGGCACGTATGCTCATCAGTGGACAAAACAAAGCCCCTGCCTGACAGAGCTATGGAGGGAGAGAGCTCTGAAGTGGAGCCAGGAGGCTCAGATGGTATCTGAATTCTGACACTTACTGTCCTGACACAGGCCTCCAGGACATCTGTCACACACTCAAGACACTGTGAGACACCAACCCAGAAATGCCTGGTGCTGCCATCCCTGAAGGAGACACATCTGTACACATCTGTAGCCCTCAGGGGGCTACAGTCCAATGGGCTGCAGAGTCAGACATGACCGAACGCCCATGCACTTACTGATAATGAACCTTTTCTGATTTGGTCATCTTGCTATGCCAGTTTTCTGTTTCACTAACATCTGCTCTTAGCATTATTTTTTCCTGCTTTCAGTTTCTCTTTGGTTTACTCTATTATTCTTTTTTTTTTTTTTTTTTTTTTTTGTTTTAAGATGAGTATTTCACATTTCTTTTATTCTTTTTTTTTTTTTTTTTTTTTTTAGTTTTAAGATGAGTATTTCACATATTTATTTCCAGCCATTCTCTTATTTTTAGTCATTTTCTTATTTTGATAGTTGCTTCTAAGATTCTAAATTTTTCTCTAAGCCTTGCTTCAAACTCATCCTCTAAGTTTTGAGTCTGAGTGAACTCCGGGAGCTGGTGATGGACTTACTCAGCTCTAAGTATTCTGTAGTATCCGCCGTGATGTCTTCTTCAACACAACCCTTCAGCTTTCAAATATGGGGCTGAGTCTATATGATTGTTTCCTGGTGAAAGTGAAGTAGCTCAGTCGTGTCCAACTCTTTGCGACCCTGTGGACTGTAGCCCACCAAGCTCCTCCGTCCATGGGATTCTCCAGGCAAGAGTACTGGATTATCAACACAACCCTTCAGCTTTCAAATATGGGGCTGAGTCTATATGATTGTTTCCTGGTGAAAGTGAAGTAGCTCAGTCGTGTCCAACTCTTTGCGACCCTGTGGACTGTAGCCCACCAAGCTCCTCCGTCCATGGGATTCTCCAGGCAAGAGTACTGGATTAGGTTGCCATTTCCTTCTCCAGGGGATCTTCCCGACCCAGGGATCGAACCCGGGTCTCCTGCATTGCAGGCAGACGCTTTAACCTCTGAGCCACCAGGGAAGCCTTGGTCTCTATTTAAGTAATGCCAAGGATGTGGCCCTGGGACTTCCCTGGTGGTGCAGTGGCTAAGACGCCACGTTCCAATCCAGGGGGTGCAGATTCGGTCCCTGGACAGGGAAATATGATCCCACATGTCACAGAGCATGGTCAAATTTTAAATAAATAAGTAAAACTTGTTTTTTGTAAGAAGCATGCTCACTGTAGGAGAGCAGTTCTTTAACACTTGTAGGGATTTCCTGAGTGACTTAACAAGTGATCAGCTTCTGTAGAAGTTCTCTGTGCCCCCGAATGAGCGTTTTATCCACTACAGTTGTGCAAGTTCTGTAGGCATCAGCTGATATCCCTTCTAATCTCATCAGCTTCGTCTTTCAGTTTGCTGGACATATATATCCCTGAAAAGAGAGTGAACTTTTTATTTCTCTTTGTAATTCTGTCAGTCTTTGCTTTGGGGAGCCATGTTCTTACACTGAATCTTCCCTTTCAGTTCAGTTGCTCAGTCATGTCCGACTCTTTGCGACCCCATGGATCGCAGCACGCCAGGCCTCCCTGTCCATCACCATCTCCCGGAGTTCACTCAGACTCACGTCCATCGAGTCCATGATGCCATCCAGCCATCTCATCCTCGGTCGTCCCCTTCTCCTCCTGCCCCCAATCCCTCCCAGCATCAGAGTCTTTTCCAATGAGTCAACTCTTCACATGAGGTGGCCAAAGTACTGGAGTTTCAGCTTCAGCATCATTCCCTCCAAAGAAATCCCAGGGATGATCTCCTTCAGAATGGACTGGTTGGATCTCCTTGCAGTCCAAGGGACTCTCAAGAGTCTTCTCCAACACCACAGTTCAAAAGCATCAATTCTTCGGCTCTCAGCCTTCTTCACAGTCCAGCTCTCACATCCATACATGACCACTGGAAAAACCATAGCCTTGACTAGATGGACCTTAGTCAGCAAAGTAATGTCTCTGCTTTTTAATATTCTATCTAGGTCGGTCATAACTTTTTTCCAAGGAGTGAGCATCTTCTAATTTCATGGCTGCCCTTTATTGTTATGCAAATGTAGTCTCTTCTTTTTACTGAAGCTTTTCTCACCTTCTATTTTGACTGATGTTACTATTACACCAGCTTTCTCTTGGTTAATGTTAACTTAGTTTATCTTTTCAGAGAAGGCGATGGCACCCCATTCCAGGACTCTTGCCTGGAGAATCCCATGGATGGAGAAGCCTGGTGGGCTGCAGTCCATGGGGTCATGAAGAGTTGGACACAACTGAGTGACTTCACCTTCACTTTTCACTTTCATGCATCGGAGAAGGAAATGGCAGCCCACTCCAGTGTTCTTGCCTGGAGAATCCCAGGGACTGGGGAGCCTGGTGGGCTGCCGTCTATGGGGTCGCACAGAGTCAGACACGACTGAAGTGACTTAGCAACAGCAGCAGCAGTTTATCTTTTTGTATTCACTTAATTTTAAAGTATGTATTATTTCACATATTCAGAAAGGTACAATGAATAATATTTAAAGCTCTGTGTACCTACTCCCAGCTTAATAAATAAAACATTAAAATGTAGCTGAAGGGGAAGGGGATTCAAGAGGGAAGGGACATATGTACACCAATGGCTAATTCATGCTGAGGTATAGCAGAAATCAAACCATTATTGTAAAGCAATTTAGCCTTAAATTAAAATTAATAAAATTTTAAAAATACAAAAAAGTTTTAAAAAATAAAAGCATTCAATATTTGCTTTGTGTCACCTCATGGCTAACAGCAATGTATAAGGTAATATGGGAAAAAATTTTAAAAGCTAATATTAAAAAAAATGTACCTGAAGGTCCTTGAGTAGAAATCCTTAGTCTCACTCCTCCTCTCCCCACACCCACCTAGCCCTGACTTTGGTGTTAATCATTCCCATGCAGGCTTTTATATTTCTACTTGTATATAAACCATAAACAATATTGTTACACAGTATGTTTGGAAACAAGATGTTTTCATCCTTATTTAAATAGTAGCATATGCTAAACCATAATGGGAAAGAATGGAAAAAAAGAATATATATATGTGTATGTACAACTGAGTCACTTTCCTATACAGCAGAAATTAACATGACACTGTAAATCAACTCTGCTTCAATTTTTAAAGTTAATTAAAAAGTATCATATGATTTGCATTATTCTGAATCTTGCTTTTTTTAGGTTAACATTGCTTCTGATCCATGTTAATATAATTAATTCTAGGTCATTCATTCATGGTCCTGCTGCCCAGACAGAATACACTCTTCTTATCACTCTCCTGAGGATGAACAATGAAGAGGTTTCCAGGGTTTCACTACCGAATATGATGCTGCCTCGATGGTCTCGCAGGCCTCTGTGCATTTGGCCAGGGACCTTCCAGAGCATGTACCCGCAACAGGAACCACTTTGGTGTGAGTGTCAGTGGGTTAGATACCTGACATTAGTTTCCAAAGTGATTTGTATTTCAAATTTTTATCAACCCACCAACAGCACAGGGAATCCTCACTTCTCCACATCCTCTCTAAAACTTGGGGCTTCCCTTGTGGCTCAGCTGGTAAAGAATCTGTCTGCAATGTGGGAGACCTAGGTTCAGTCCCTGGGTTGGGAAGATCCCCTGGAGAAGGGAAAGGCTACCTGCAGCAGTATTCCGGCCTGGAGAGTTCTATGGACTGTACAGTCCGTGGAGGTCACAGAGTCAGACACGACTGAGCGACCTTCACGTCCACGTTCTCTAAAACTTGAGACTGTTAGGGTTCTTAATCTCAGCTGCACTGAGAGGTGGGTTTCATTTGCATTTCCCTGACTACAGGTGATAGCTGACGGCTTTCACCCACTTTCCTGGCCGGAGTTCCTTCTCACACACTTTGCCCTTTCCTGCTGCGTGCTCCTGCTGCTGTTTTCCCTTTTTGATTTGTGGAAGTTTTTATTTATTTTGATTACTCTGCTCAGTTGTTCAGTCATATCTGACTTCTTTTAGCCCCATGGACTGTAGCCCGCCACACTCCTCTGCCCGTGGAATTTTCCAGCAAGAATACTGAAGCGGGTTGCCGTTTCCTACTCCAGGAGGTCTTCCCAACCAACAGATGGAACTGTCCCTCTTGAGTCTCCTGCATTGTAGCGCCACCTGGGAAGCCCTCATTCTGGTTGCTGGTTATTTATTCTGGTCGCTGTTTATTGGCTGATGCTGTGGAAATATCTGCTTCAGCCGATGACTTTTCTGACATTCTATGATAATTTTTGGATGCAGAAATTTGTATTTCAATAGTCAAATTTTCCAAAGGTTTCATTTATAATCTGTGCATTTTTATCTCCTCCTTAAGAAGGCCCTCAGTTAGGAACAGTGCTCTCCTTTACATTCTAAAATTTGAAATTTGCTTTTCACATTTATGTCTTAATTCATCTGAGCTGATTTTCAAATCTGCTACGAGGTGGAAATCCAACTTCCTTTTTTTCTCTGTGGGTTACCAAACTGTCCCATACCATCTGCAGTGACAACAGAAGTGTTCTGAATACATAAATATTTCATCTGTGAATAATGACATTTTTATTTCTTCCTTTGCAATCCTGAGAAATTTTATTTCATCTTTTTCTTATTCTAGTGCACCAAGACCACTGATACTGGCATAGTCTGCTAAGAGCTTCTGTCTGGAAGAGTGCTGGGTTTTATCAAACACACACAGAGTACAGGGTGTGATGCAGCCCCACACACTCATCACCCAGCTTCCACAATTAACACAGTTTGCTCATCTTATTCCATCTGCTCCTCACTCTGGTGCTTGGTTGTGCTTTTGCTGGAGCTCAGATGCTCTTTCTGATCATACATTCTGGAGCTCAGATGCTCTTTCTGATGGTACATTCTGGAGCTCAGATGCTCTTTCTGATGGTACATTCTGGAGCTCAGATGCTCTTTCTGATGGTACATTCTGGAGCTCAGATGCTCTTTCTGATGGTACATTCTGGAGCTCAGATGCTCTTTCTGATGGTACATTCTGGAGCTCAGATGCTCTTTCTGATGGTACATTCTGGAGCTCAGATGCTCTTTCTGATGGTACATTCTGGAGCTCAGATGCTCTTTCTGATGGTACATTCTGGAGCTCAGATGCTCTTTCTGATGGTACATTCTGGAGCTCAGATGCTCTTTCTGATGGTACATTCTGGAGCTCAGATGCTCTTTCTGATGGTACATTCTGGAGCTCAGATGCTCTTTCTGATGGTACATTCTGGAGCTCAGATGCTCTTTCTGATGGTACATTCTGGAGCTCAGATGCTCTTTCTGATGGTACATTCTGGAGCTCAGATGCTCTTTCTGATGGTACATTCTGGAGCTCAGATGCTCTTTCTGATGGTACATTCTGGAGCTCAGATGCTCTTTCTGATGGTACATTCTGGAGCTCAGATGCTCTTTCTGATGGTACATTCTGGAGCTCAGATGCTCTTTCTGATGGTACATTCTGGAGCTCAGATGCTCTTTCTGATGGTACATTCTGGAGCTCAGATGCTCTTTCTGATGGTACATTCTGGAGCTCAGATGCTCTTTCTGATGGTACATTCTGGAGCTCAGATGCTCTTTCTGATGGTACATTCTGGAGCTCAGATGCTCTTTCTGATGGTACATTCTGGAGCTCAGATGCTCTTTCTGATGGTACATTCTGGAGCTCAGATGCTCTTTCTGATGGTACATTCTGGAGCTCAGATGCTCTTTCTGATGGTACATTCTGGAGCTCAGATGCTCTTTCTGATGGTACATTCTGGAGCTCAGATGCTCTTTCTGATGGTACATTCTGGAGCTCAGATGCTCTTTCTGATGGTACATTCTGGAGCTCAGATGCTCTTTCTGATGGTACATTCTGGAGCTCAGATGCTCTTTCTGATGGTACATTCTGGAGCTCAGATGCTCTTTCTGATGGTACATTCTGGAGCTCAGATGCTCTTTCTGATGGTACATTCTGGAGCTCAGATGCTCTTTCTGATGGTACATTCTGGAGCTCAGATGCTCTTTCTGATGGTACATTCTGGAGCTCAGATGCTCTTTCTGATGGTACATTCTGGAGCTCAGATGCTCTTTCTGATGGTACATTCTGGAGCTCAGATGCTCTTTCTGATGGTACATTCTGGAGCTCAGATGCTCTTTCTGATGGTACATTCTGGAGCTCAGATGCTCTTTCTGATGGTACATTCTGGAGCTCAGATGCTCTTTCTGATGGTACATTCTGGAGCTCAGATGCTCTTTCTGATGGTACATTCTGGAGCTCAGATGCTCTTTCTGATGGTACATTCTGGAGCTCAGATGCTCTTTCTGATGGTACATTCTGGAGCTCAGATGCTCTTTCTGATGGTACATTCTGGAGCTCAGATGCTCTTTCTGATGGTACATTCTGGAGCTCAGATGCTCTTTCTGATCGTACACTCTTTTCCTTCTTCAGTCTGTTAGGATGATGAGTTACAGTAATGGACTTTCCAATGTTAAGTCATCATGCGTTTCTAGGGGAAATTCTAGCTGATCATAAAGATAATCTTTAAGGACAGCCAGCTTGGATTGGTTCTTGTTTCCCTCAGGATGTCTTGTCTCTCTCTGTGTGGTGGTACATATATATTTTTTTCTTCCCTCATATTGTCTTTGTCTGGCATTTTCACATCAGAATTAGTCCAGTTTCATGAGGGTGGGCATCTCCTTTTTGTCTTCTCTGGAGTCACCTGTATAAAACTGGAGCGACCGTTCTTGAACAGCTGGCAGGAGCCACGTGTTACACTGGCAGCACGGCGGCCAGGACGACAGACCCTTCGGCTGCTGTTCATGGATCGTCCCCTTTCTGAAGCCGTCGGGGTTCCCGCTGCTCCCTGGGTGGCTGCACCCCGCCTGCATGGCGCCGGCAGCGCTCCCAGCAGCCGCCCGCGGCCGCCAGCTCCTCCTGGGTGTGCCACCTCCACTCAGATGGCACCCTCTTCCAGAGCGACAGGGGCTGGCCTTCAGCAGTTTAGCTGCTTTTCCCCAACCTCCTGCCATCAGACGGGCACTCTTCACAGGAAATCCTTCTTTCTACAACGGATTTTAAGATTTTCTCTTGACTGGGCCGTGTCCAGGTCTCGGCTCTTTCTGGAAGGTGGCCGGCGCCTTCCCCGCGCCGCTGAGCCGCAGTGGGCGCGGGCCCCCCGCGCCTGCCGGCTCCCCCGTCCGCAGGGACCCCAGCAGCGTGCGGCTCACGCTGCTGATTTCAACAGCTGTATTCTCGCTTCCAGGACTCAGCTATCTGTCAGGGTAACCCGATATTCTTGGTTCCGAGGCGCCTCTCCTCCTGAAACCCTTGGCCATCTGAGGGCTGAAGGCGCCCGCCTTCGCCTGCTTCCGAGTCTCAGGACGCAGACCACCTGCGGGCGCGGGGGGCCTCTCCCACGGGGTCAGCCTCCCGGAGCGGAGTCCCAGCCGTCCTCCCGCTCTGCCCCAGCCCGGCACGTGCCTCCCTGGGCGCCCAGGCCGTTGGCCAGTGCCATCCTGAGGGCGCCACGTGCCCGTCCCTGGCGACCTACTCGGCCTCCTCCAGCCCCAACTCCTCTCTCGGCCACAGCTAGACAGTCATCTGTGCCATCTGTGGACGCCTTGACAGACTTAGGCAAGAACGGCAGCGTGCTCACAGGCACCCCAGCCCTTTGAGCTCAGAGGACTTGGGGTGGGTCAGGTGGGAGTGGGCGGTGGCAGTGCAGGATCTGGAGTCCTGTCAGGCCGGGAGAGGACGACCCTCTGGAAGGAGAGGGCTCTACCCACTGTCCCTGGGAGCGGAGGAGCTGCAGGGCTCCCCCATGTCGGAGGGCTCAGGGGGTGAAATCACCACACTGAGTCACTCCATCAGCAAGTGGTTCAAACCGTTGGCTGGCAAGTCCCCTTCCTTTGAGAGAGGGGCCACAAGGTCCCCGCTCCTCACACTCGTGGCTCCAGCGGTGGCTGAGGGTAGGCAGGCCCCTGGCCAGAGTGCCTGTGGTATGGGGGCTTCTCTAAGCTCCATCATGGGCGCCCACCCCCGCCTTGGTCCTGCTTGGTCTCAGACGTGGCCAAGGGCACTGTGTGGGACAGAGATGTTTGCCTTATGGAGGAGGCCCATCGTGGAGGCGCAAAGGAGCCATAGCTCTGTGATGAGGAGAGAGCTCCACCAAGAGAGTTCTCAGGAGGGAACACAGAATCCACCAAGAATGGGGCCCCGACCTACGTGCCCCCAGGGGCTGCGGGGTGTGTGTGTTCAGATACAAGGAGAGGTAAGGGACTGCTGGGCCAAGCCCCTGGAGGGAGAAGCCTGGGGACAGCTTTCTGCTGTGTTTGCAAAGGACAGAGACAGCTGTGATCTGTTCCAGGTCTCCGGCAGAGAGCTAAGCGACGACTGAAGCCAGGGCCTCCCGGGGCATCCACCTGCCCCTGGCAGGCTCGCTCCCAAGCCGGGTCTCAACTGGGGCCTGACATCAGAGGCCCGCTGTGCCTGTGTCCTTGCGGGCACTGAGGGGCTGACGGCAGGCTGCCTCCCCCGTGCCCAGAAAGCCCCGCGGCCGCAACTTAGTCCAGAGCCGGGAGCCTTACCTGGAAGACAGTGAGGATGGCGGCAGGGAAGGTGTCAAAGTTGGTTGTCGGAGTCTCATCCTGAAAGTTGAACCTGAGAAGAACAAGGGTCTTGGACAGACAGAGGCAGGTCCACTGGGCCCAGGAGGGCTGGCTGCTACTGCTAAGTCACTTCAGTCGTGTCCGACTCTGTGCGACCCCATAGACGGCAGCCCACCAGGCTCCCCGTCCCTGGGATTCTCCAGGCAAGAACACTGGAGTGGGTTGCCATTTCCTTCTTCAATGCATGCAAGTGAAAGGTGAAAGTGAAGTCGCTCAGCCGTATCCGACTCTGTGCGACCCCATGGACTGCAGCCTTCCAGGCTCCCCCGTCCCCGGGATTCTCCAGGCAAGAGCACTGGAGTGGGGGCCGTTGCCTTCTCCAGGAGGGCTGGCACCTGGAGGCTGTGTCTGGGCCAGCAGCCCTTCCTGGGGCCTTTGTGGGGGAGGCAGAGTGGGAGCCCAGCAGCACTGCCCCCTGGCCCTGCCCCTAGGGGGCCCGGCCTCACTTACTGTCCCCCAAAGAGCTGCATGCCCAGCAGAGCGAAGACCACGATGAAGAGGAAGAGCAGGAAGAGCAGGCTGATGATGGACTTCATGGAGTTGAGCAGGGACACCACCAGGTTCCGCAGGGAGCTCCAGTGCCTGTGCGGGAAGCCTGGTCAGCGCGCCGGGACGCCGGGACTCCGAGGGCCGCGCCTGCAGCTTCTGGCACCTCCTGCCCTGAGGGCCCCACACGCACTTTCTCCAGGGGCCCACACCCGCTCGGCACTGCAGCCTACCACCCAGCCCAGGGTGACGGCAGAGACTGCACGTTCAGAGCTGGGCTCATGCGCGCCTCCCACACCGGCTCTCGATCTCCCTCCTCTGCAGCTGCACCTGCCTGCATCCCTCAGCTCCCCTAGGCCAGCACGCAGGAAGTGAGGGCCACAGCTGTGTGTCCTAGCTGTGCAGGAGAAGGGGCCGCACTGGCGCGCCCACCAGCACCACCACCCTCAGCAAGGCAGGCTGGGCTTGGGTGTCCCCCAGGGCCCGAGCCACATCACACAGAGCAGCCCTCCAGGCTCAACACCCCTCCAGCTCACCCCCCAAATGCTCCTGGGGCCCAGAGACCATGGCCCTCTCACTCAGCGGAACCCCCTGCAGTCTGCGGGTAAGTCTTGCTGTGGGCTTGCTAGGTAATGGGTCCCTCCAGCTGCAACCCCAGGACAGCCCAAGCCCCAGGGAGACACGCCACGTGCCTCTCTGCCTTAGCACTTGCTGTCCTCTGCCCTGGCCTGGGGAGAGGTCTGGGACATCCCTGCGCCCTCGTACCCAGGGCTGTGTCCCAAAGACCCACTACTCTCTTACTGGGTGCATGAGAGTTAATAAGAGATGGGCTAGAAGACTCCAGAAAGCCTTCTCCTGATGGGCAGGGTCTAGGTCAGGACAAGAGTCACCCACTTTCCAGGAGGAAATAGAGCTGCTAAGACGCCTACAGCCAAGGTGCAGGCAGCACCGCACCACCTCCGGGAGCCCTGCTCCCGCGGAAGTAGTGGAGGATGCAGGGCAGGTGGCGGGAGCACCCAGGAGCATCTGTGGGCCAAGCCAGACAGGAGTCCAAAGCTCCTCCACATTGTCCCACCCTGACTTTGAACGGCCTCAGGTGTGGATTTAAAACAGACTAGAAAAGATCTAGACCAGCCTCCCCAGGAGACTAAGGAAGTCACTGGAGGTGCTTGGAAGCAGGCTGCCTGCACAGGCTCAGTCTGGAGCATCCCGCAGCTGTCATGAGCTGGGCATGTGTGGCCACATGCTCCAGGCGCCCTGGACTGGGAGCCTCAGAGCCTCAGGGGCTCAGGACCCACGGTGGAGTCACTATGCCCATGGCCAGCAGGGGTGGACAGCAGCCCCCTCCCACCGCCGCTCCAGCAGAGATGGGGAGGCTCAGCCCCCTCATGGGCAGAAAGGAGCAACCTTCCTCCAGGGCTGTGGAGCCAAGTGGGATGAACCTGAACACACGCGTCCCGTCACTGAGGATGGCTGGCAGGGTCAGCCCTGAGTGGAAAAGGCAGGCCTGGGAGTTCAGGTCGGAAGGTCAGAGTCCTGCTGGGGCCAGGACAGCAGCTGCAAGGCAGGTAAGCAAACTTGGGGGCAGCAAGATGGGAAACCTCTATCTGGTAACCTCTGTTTTCCCCATTAACTAGGGAACAGTCACCCTTTGAGGCTGAAAGATGGGCTCACGGGTTTCAAGACAGGAGCCAGTGTGAAACTGTAGGGAACAAGCTAATGAGAAAGCCAGAAATGCTGGGGCAGTGCTGAGGCTGAAAACAGCCCCGCGGATAGACCCCCGGAGCACAGGGAATCCCCCCACAACCCCGAAGCACACGGACGACAGGAACCCCCTCCCCCGACTCCAGAGCACACGGCAGGAACCACCGCCCCCACTAGCACACAGACAACATACTTGGTGACTTTGAAGATTCTCAGCAGCCGCAGCGCCCGCAGCACACTGATGCCGAAGGAGGTTCCTGGCTTGATGGCCGCCCAGACCACTTCAAAAATGCTGCCCACAATGACCTGCAACAGAGACAGGGGCGGCCCAGGGCAGGGCTGTGGCCATGTCTCTCTGGAAGCATGGGCCCTGGCTCCCCTGTGCGAAGCTCAAGCCAGATAAGTCAGCATGAGGCGGGGGCCTCACACAGAGCTCCTGCAGCCTCTGGGAGCCATAGGCGGTGCCTGTCCTTCCCCCAGACACACCAGGAGGACACAGGACACAGAGCAGGTCTGGCCTGCAGGTTTCTCGGCAGATCTCGAAGACTCCTTGTGCATGCCTCCCCTGTGGTTTATCACAGCCAGGTGACCCCTCTGGGCCAGCAAACCGCTCAGACAGCCTTGAGTGTTAGGCTATGTACACACAGACCAGCAGACTCAGCTTCCTTCTAACATCCTGTTTGGTCTTGTTCCCGCCAAGATGTTCCAGTTCATAACTGTATATTGTCTTCCCCTGAATATTAGGAGCCAGCAAGTGCCACCAAGGACAGACAGAGACTAGCCTGCCCTCTTGCTTCACCAAGGGTCATCCCCATCCCTGACCACAGTGGTGGACTGGGACTTGTGGGCAAGAGGCCTGCCCCCGCTTCCAGGCACTCCCAGCATCCGTGTGTCTGGTGCAAGGGACTCATAAAGGACAGAGCAGTGGGGCTGGAGCACAGCAGGTCCCTTGCCAACGGTGCCCAGACGGAGTTCCCTCCCTGGCACTGTGCCTTGCTGGGCACACCATGGTCAGTGTGAGTGCTGTGTGCTCTTCATGTGTGTGGTTAATCCTTACTCCTGCTAACCTGGCTTCTGCAGCTAGAGTGGAGAACTCCCCTGTGAACATCAGTCTCCTAAATTCCACTTTTCTGTGTAGCTCACTAATCACCCAAGGTTTGAGTCACTTCCACCCATTTCATACCGACTACAAACACAATAGGCTTGACATCAACATCCTCACCAAGCCTGACAAACAGTGACTGATCAGGGGCAGTGGCCTCTGTGGGTAACACTGGTCCACGCCCTGCGCACCTGCTGTGCTGGCTGCACCAGCTCCAAGTTACCCAAACGCACAGCCCTCCGCTGCCTGCCTCCCCAGCTTGGATACAGCACACCACTCGGAGGACTTCAGACCTGCCCACAGCTGCCACGCCACTTTGACGCTACGAAGCAGCAAATGGGATGAGCTTGTCACGTCTGCCCTTGGCACTCCAACCACCACCACCAATCTTTCTCAGCACCACACGTCCCCAGGGTTGGACGCTGTCATTTTCTAAATCTCCTTTCTTCCCATTGTCAGTCTCCCAGTACATCTCCTATTTTACATTAACCCTCAAAATTTGCTCACATTGGTTTATACTTAAGGTGGGCTTTCAGATAGTCCCCAACGGTCCCACTGCCTGGGGTTCACCCCCTTGTCCACCCCTGTCCCTGGAAGGTAGCTTGGACCTAGTGAGCCACTTTAGCAAACAGAATCCAACAAACGTGATGGGATGACACCTCCGAGAGGAGTTACAGGAAGACCGGGGCTTTGCCTTGGTGCCCTCAGCCCTCTGAGGACAGGGGGCACAGCCTGAGCAGAGGACCCCGTGACCAGCAGCCACCAGAGTGGGCCTGGAGAATGCCTGCCAGCAGCCACGAGCACAAGCTTGGGAGGAGCTCTCATGGAGCCTAACGAGGGACCCAGTGAGCCACCGCCCAACTGCGAGTCCGCCAGAATGAGAGGACAGACACCGGCTGCTTTAAGGCACCAAACCCTGGGGTGAACGGGCACCCAGAAAGGGGAGTCAGCACCGACTCTGGAAGCAGGCTCACAGAGCCGCTGAACCAGAAAGCCCGAGACGGGAGTGGCTCTGGAGTCAGGGAGCGGCTCGGAGCAGCACGTGAGTGAGCGCCTCGCCCACCCTGAGCACACTCCTTCAAGGGTTCCGGACCCTGAAGACTCCCAGGCAAGGTCCGCAGAGGGCGCGGGGAGTCATGGGAGACTAGCAGGGGAGCAGGCAGAGAGCCCGGGGGCCCGCAGCCGCACGGACAGCAGGGGCCGCGCCCCCGCGCTGGAGCTCTGGCCGGGATGCGTCCACGCAGCACGCGCTGCTGCCCCGGCCCACCCAGCCAAGAGGAGCGGCCACACGTGGCTAGTTTGGAAACTGCTCAGCCTCTCCAGAACAAACGAGGCCTCGTCTAGAGATGGCATGCCATTTGAGTCAGTGCTAATGAGGTGGATGAATCGAGAGCCTATTATACGGAATGCAGTCAGTCAGAAAGAGAGAGGAAAATACCCTCTACTGATACAAGCATAAACAGGGTCTCGAGAGCTGGCACTGATGAGCCTGTCTGCCGGGCAGCAGCCGCGATGCAGACAGGAAACAGACGTAAGGGCGCTGTGCCATCCGCACATCTGGGGCTGTTGGTTTCCCTGGTAAGCGTCATTCCAGCCTCTGATTCACCCAGCCCAGCACTCTGCACGATGTCCTCTACACGTAAGGAGAAGGAAATGGCAACCACTCCAGTGTTCTTGCCTGGGAAACCCCATGAACAGAGGAGCCTGGTGGGCGACAGTCCATGGGGTCACAAAAGAGTGAGACACGACTTGGTGACTGAACCACCAGCCCTCCTCATATACGCTAAATAAGCAGAGTAACAATATACGGCCTTGATGCAGCCCTTTCCCAACTTTGAAACAGTCTGTTTTTCCATGTCTGATTCTAACTGTTGCTTCTTGATCTGCATACAGATTTCTCAGGAGGCAGGTAAAGTGGTCTGATATTCCCATCTCTTTAAGATGTTTCCACAGTTTGTTGTAATCCACACAGTCAAAGGCTTTACCATAGTCAATGACCAACCTAGACAGCATATTATAAAGCAGAACCATTACTTTGCCAACAAAGGTCTGTCTAGTTAAAGCTATGGTTTTTCCAGTAGTCATGTATGGATGTGAGAGTTGAACCATCAGGAAAGCTGAGAGCCGAAGAATTGATGCTTTTGAACTGTGGTGTTGAAGAAGACTCTTGAGGGTCCCTTGGACTGCAAGGAGATCCAACCAGTCCATCCTAAAGGAGATCAGTTCTGAATCTTCATTGGAAGGACTGATGCTGATGCTGAAACTCAAATACTTTGGTCACTTGATGTGAAGAACTGACTCACTGGAAAAGACTCTAATGCTGGGAGAGACTGAAGGCAGAAAGAGAAGGGGATGACAGAGGACGAGATGGTTGGATGTCATCACCAACTCTATGGACATGAGTTTGAGTAAGCTCCAAGAACTGGTGAAGGGCAGGGAAGCCTGGGGTGCTACAGCCCATGGGGTTGCAAAGAGCTGGACACGACTGGGCAAGTAAACTGAACTGAACTGATAGTCAGTGAAGCAGATATTTTTCTGATCCAGTGGATGTTGCCAGTTTGATCTCTGGTTCCTCTGCCTGTTCTAAATTCAGCTTGTACATTTAGAAGTTCTTGGTTCACATACTATTGAAGCCTAGCTTGAAGGATTTTGAGCATTATCTTGCCAGCATGTGAAATGAGCACAAATGACAGAAAGGGAAGAGGAACTAAAGAGCCTTGTGATGAAAGTGAAAGAGAGGAGTGAAAAGCTAGCTTAAAACTCAACATTCAAAAGGCAGAGATCATGGGATCCAGTCCTATCACTTCATGACAAACAGATGGGGGAAAACATGCAAACAGTGACAGACTTTTCCTCTTGGGCTCCAAAGTCACTGCAGATGGTGCAAGTCGAAGTTGCTCAGTCATGCTCAACTCTTTGCAACCCCACGAACTATACAGTCCATGGAATTCTCCAGGCCAGAATATGGAGTGGGCAACCTTTCCCTTACTCAGGGGATCTTCCAAACCCAGGGCTCAAACCCAGGTTTCCCACATTGCAGGCAGACTCTTTACCAGCTGAGTCACAAGGGAAGCCCAAGAAAGCTGGAGTGAGTAGCTTATCCCTTCTCCAGCAGATCTTCCTAACCCAGGAATCGAACCAGGGTCTCCTGCATTGCAGATGGATTCTTTACTAACTGAGCTATCACAGAAGTTCTGCCGATGGTGACTGCAGCCATTAAATTTAAAAGACGCTTGCTCCCTGGAAGAAAAGCTATGACAAACCTAGACAGCATATTAAAACGCAGAGGCGTCACTTGCCAACAAACCCAAAGCTATGGTTTTTCCAGTAGTCATGTATGGATGTGAGAACTGAACCATAAAGAAGGCTGAGCTTTGAATAATTGATGCTTTTCAACTCTGGTGCTGGAGAAGACTCTTGAGAGCCCCTTGGACAGCAAGGAGATCAAACCAGTCAATCCTAAAGGAGATCAACCCTGAATATTCATTGGAAGGANAGTAGTCATGTATGGATGTGAGAACTGAACCATAAAGAAGGCTGAGCTTTGAATAATTGATGCTTTTCAACTCTGGTGCTGGAGAAGACTCTTGAGAGCCCCTTGGACAGCAAGGAGATCAAACCAGTCAATCCTAAAGGAGATCAACCCTGAATATTCATTGGAAGGACTGATGCTGAAGCTGAAGCTTTAATACTTTGGCCACCTGATGTGAAGAGCTGAATCGTTGGAAAAGATCCTGATTCTGGGAAAGATCAAGGGCAGAAGGGGGAAACAGAGGATGAGATGGTTGGATGTTATCATCAACTCAATGGACATGAGTTTTAGAAAACTCTGGGAGATAGTGAAGGACAGGGAAGCCTGGTGTGCTGGAGTCCATGGGGTCACAGAGTCGGACATGACTGAGTGGCTGAACAACGACACGGACGTGGGGCAGGGTGGCGGGAAGAAGATGTCCTGTACGGAGAGAGCAGAATGGCAACATATACACTCCCATATGGAAAACAGGTAGCCAGTGGGGATTTGCTGTACGACTCAGGGAACTCAGACGGGGGCTCTGTGACAACCAGAGGGGCGGGACAGGGTGGGAGGTGGGACGGAGGTGCAAGAGGAAGGGGACACATGTATACTTATGGCTGATTCGTGTTGATGTGTGGAAGAAACAAACACAATATTGTAAAACAATTACCCTTCAATTAAAAATAAATAAACTTTTTAAAAAGAGAGAGATGACATGGTCTAAAACTGAAGCCAAGGGCACAACAGTGTCAGGTGTGCGACATCCCAAAAGGTGACAGGTGGGTCTCGGAGCACATTCTGCGACTTTCTAGCCTTTCAAGGGGATATAAGGTGAGACTCCAAATGGGCCCCACAAGTCCTTTCCTCTCCAGGACGTGGAAGGGTGTTGACCTTGGCCATCTCAGCAGCAGCTCAGGCCAAGGAGGCTGATCTCTAAGAGCGCTGTAGGCACGGCTTCCGTCCAACAGGGGGAAACACAGGAAGACATGCCCCACTGCTCACAGAAGCACCACCAGCTAGGGCCAGAGTGCAGAGAACAGGATGGGCTTTTGGATTCCCCGAATTCCACGAAATGTGAAGCAGGTCGAGAAACCTCAGCTAGAACGCTTACCACTTTTAAGGAAGACCAGGGGCTCCCAGACCTAAAACTAGGAAAGGGGACCAGGGGCTCCCAGATCTGGAACCAGGAAAGGGGACCAGGGGCGCCCAGATCTAGAGCTAAGAAAGAAGACTCAGAGGGCTCCCAGTCCAGGAAGCAGGAAAGAGGCCCCAGGGGGCGCCTGGGCCTAGAACTAGGAAAGAGGACTCAGGGAGCTCCTAGAACTAGGAAAGGGGACCCAGGGGGTTCCTAGACCTGAGAACTGATCAGGGGCTTTCCCAGTGTTTCTTCTGTGTGCCCAGTGACCCCATTTTGGACAGGGAGGTGTAGAACAGCTACCCCTGCCCACCCTCCACTATATGCAGGGCACGGGGCCGGATACCTTGTCTCTCGCGTTTCGTGGCTCTAAGATCTAGAGAAACTGTGGCGCCTCAACCAGACCTGGGTCCAATTCGGATGATGAGATTCTGCCTCTGAGCTGATGCTGCAGTAGGGTGAGGTGGGGCGCAGGGAGTGCGGGTGAGCATATATTACACAGGAAGAAGCTGGATCAGCAGGCCATGGCAGGCAGCCCCGAGGACGGCCCACACAGACCCCCGGGTCCGGGTAACATTCTCCCCCATGAAAGGTGGGCTGGCCTGTTGACTCCCTCCTGACAGATACAGTAGCACAGCTGCCAGCTCTTTCCCCTGCGACTGCTTTCTGCAGCGTCTGTCTGGCACTCACGCCGTGAGTTACGGTGTAGTGAGGACACGTGAGCAGCCCACGGAGAGGCTGCAGCTCTGGGGGCACAGCCAGTCACCCGTCACAAGCCAGTCTTTTCAACAGTCACTAGTGGGCCTGAATGCAACCCTCCAGTCCTAATCAAGCCTCAGGCTAGCTGCACCCCTGGCTTCAGCTGGACTGTGACCTCGTGAGGGACCCCAGGCCACAGGCACCCTGTCAAGCCACACCTGGACACCTGACCCTTAGGAACTGTGAGATAACAGATCCTTGTTTTAAGCTGATAAGTTCTGGAGTGATTGTTAGCTTATATGCAAATTATTCCCTGTCCTGGGACCTAGCTGGTTCCCAGATGACCATCACTCTGAAGGCTCCTCCCCGACTGGGTCCCCTCTGCGTACACATGCCAAGCTTTCTCTTTTCCTTTGTAACCAAGAAGGCAAGGGAGCAGAAGCGTTGGCTTGCTCCCAACCGTCCACCAAAGTCGCAGGTGCCGTGTCCCGAGAGCGTGGAGGCGGTCGCTGCCTTCCCCGCCCAAGCGCAGGCACTGTGGCAGGCGTGCGACCACCGCCCTGGGCTCCAGTGCGGACCGTCCTGCACACAAGGTGGGCAGCCCTGGGCCCATCGCACAGTGTCCCCAGTCACTCACGTGTGAAGTGAGTCGTGAGGACCCGACATGCTCACGAACCATGTCTGTCGGCTGCGCCGCATCGCGGAGACGGAAAGGCAAACTCCATTTCAGGCCGAAGCTTCCCTTTGCCCAAGGTCCAGCCTCCCTGCCTGGCTACTGAGAAGGCTGCAGAAGGGCAAGGCCTCCCTGGGCTGGGCGTGGCCGCTTCTACCAGGTCAGAGCCCCGCCACGCCCAGGTGTCAACAGTGCCGACCCTCGGGCTCTGGGGCCAGCACGGGGCAGCACCCTGCACAACTGCAGGGCCCAGGAAGGGGCTTCCGCAGGGCCCAGGGCCTGTGCTCATCCACGGTGAGCCTCAGAAGCACCTGCCTTCCAGGTCTCCCACACTGCAGAGGCTGCTGAAGGGACCCGGGACCACTGCTCCCCTCTGGCCTCCCGGGAAAATCTGGTACATGTGTTCAGGCCTGCCCAGGCAAGACCTGCAGGATGGGGTCAGGACCACAGCCTCCTTGAGCCTCCATGGGATAGCAGCAGCACATTTAAAAGATCATCTACCAAGCACAGAGGAGGCCACAGAGGCTTGAGCTGATCTTGGGACGACAGACAGGTCAGGACGGGAATGAGGCTGCCCCGTGGCCGACACCCGCACCGGTAAGGACCGGACCAGGACAGGCCTCCCCTGTTGGCAGGCTGCCTTTCCGACCCGGGGGCATCAATCCAACCCAGGGACTGTGCTCCAGACCCCAGCTCACACTGGATATGGCATCGTGGGGGCGCACTGCGTGTGCTCTCAGGCCAGGACACGGTGGGCCCACCTGGACCCACAGCAGGCATCCCTGATGAGGCGGCTTACCCCAAAATCGAAGCAGTTGAAGGAGGACCGAAAGTAGCTCCTGGGCCCCAGGCCATACATCTTCAGGGACATCTCTGTGAGGAAGAGACCCAGGAAAACAAACTCTGCAAAGTCTAGGAGAAGCCGGAGAAGAGGGGGATTAGCTCGCGGCCTCCTCCTGCCTGGCTCAGTCCAGACCGGAGGACACCAGACCTCTGGGCAGATCCAGGGGGCAGCTTCCAGGCCTGGTCTGCGGCTCTGAGCTCCAGCCTCAAGCCAGGACAAAGCAGCAAGCAGAGAGGACGTGACACAGAAAGGTGCTCCTTCCGGCTCCCAGGACCAGGTTCAGGAGTGAGCTCTGGGTCAAGGGCCCAAGTCTCCCAGGGGACTTAGGGGGTCCGGCAGGAGGCGCCCAACCCCCCAGAGATGCTGGACGGCCTCGGACCCTTCCTTCTTTCAGTCTCATTCCCTGATCCACACACCGACTGCAACTGGAGTCCCTCTGCGAGGACCCTGGGCCAGAACGCCAGTTTCTCTGCAAGGACCTCCCTGACCCTCTTGGACTCACAGCACCATGTTTGGTTTTAACTCTGTTCACAGGCTCACCCCACTAAAGGTAAGCATCCTTGCCACCTAACAGCCCCAGACCCCCACAGTACGAGTCTCCCAGGAGGCACCCACACTTGCTAGGGGCCCTGGGGAGTCACATAGAGACCCCTGTGGGTGTGGTGCCTTCAGCTTCCTGCAGGCTGGGCCCGGCAGGTGGCAGTGGTGAGCAGGGCCTGCTTCAGCCCAGGGATCCTGCCACTGGCGGTGCTGACCCTGCTGCAGGACTGAAAGGAGGCCACACTGGACCTGAGGGTCATCCTGGGAATTCAAGGCACAGAGACACTACTCCAACCCAGCCTGAGGGGAGAACAAGCAGGGTCAGAACAAGAAGAACAGTCCAGAAGCTGTATGAGACTGCAGACTGCAGGAGACAGCCAAGCTTAGCCGCTGACTGGCTGGCCAAACCAGGAATTCCAGGGATCAGAACAAGGTCGCTGTTTTTCATCCTCCGCCCAAAGCTGGGACCCAGGCATCATTTCAGACAGTGAGCCAAAGGCACTGTGGCCTCTGACCCCAGAGCATGGGGCCAGGGAAGCAGTGGAGCATGAAGGGCAGAGCCCCCACAGAGGGCCAGGGACACAGGGATCCAGTCACCAGGTAGTCACCCGCTCGGTGGCCCCAGGGCCTCTGGCATCCAGACTGGTTGGGAGACTGGCCCTCAAGCAGCTTCTGTTCAAACAGAAGGTGGAAGAGAGGGTCACACACGTCCTGACCTCCGTGCACACCCTGAAACTGTTCTCCCCCATGTGCTGCACAGACACACAGGCCTCCCCAGGCAGCTCTGTAGCAGCTAAGAGCCCAGATGAGCAAAGACTCCAGTTCCACTGCCCACTGGGCAGCGTGCCTCACGGAAGTGTGATGGTTCATACGGCCCAAGAAGGTCTCAGGTAGGCGACCCAGGTACATGGACAATCACCACCTGCCTGGCCTCTGAAGCCAGCCCAAATGCCAGCAGGGTGCCCGAGCCGTGCCCAGGATGAGTAAGGCGATGGCACAGCGACCCCCCTGGAGAAGCCATGTGAAGGCTGTGCCCTGAGTCCAGCTTGGAACACGAGCCCCTCGGCCCCTGCACTCCAGGGCCTCACGAGGGGAGCTCAGGTCTTGGAAGGAGAGACCGCAGAGACAGGGCCCCTAGCTGCCCCACCCAGACCTTGGAGCTGAAGCTACCCAGTGGCCCATCTTGCTCCCAGGAGATCAAAGTGGGAGCCCTTTATTGGAACCAGCCCAGGAAGTGCTGAAAGGGAAGCTTTCCGAGAAAGGAGACACCTGGAACACAGCCTCCCCAACATGCCCACTCTTTTCCTCAACTTCATATGCTCAGCCTCCCCTCAGAGGCCAAGAAAGGGTGTCCACATGCTCCTTCCTAAAGTACTCATTCAGCTTGCAGGCCCTTGCGCTGCCCTGAGCTGGCCCCAGAGGCAGCTGATCCCTCCCTCCAGGAGATCATGGGCTAGGGGAGCAGAGCAACTACATTACACAGTGTCTGCGCTGTAACAGGAAGACAGCAACTGTGGGGACAAAGGGACAGAGGAGAGGGTGGCCAGGTCCATCCTGCCAGGCCCAGGGGTTCAGGGCATGACAGCACCCACTCTCAGGCCCCCTTCACCATCTGGGCATCAGTCTCGGGGCCCTTAGTGCCTTGCAGGGGGGCGGCGCATTTGGCAGGTGGACAGCAAGGCGCATGGCCAGCCTCGGGCCAGGGCCCCATAGTGAGCTCTGATGAAGCTGTTCCTAAAGGGAGCCCCGACTTCTGCCTCTGCCTCCTGCAAGGCCTGCCCTCCCAGGCTGGGTCAGCCCACCTCAGCTTCAGCCCAGCACTGAGCAGAGGCCTCCAGACCCAACAGAGGCCACCCTTCCCTCCAGCCATTTTCCCTGGGGGATGCTGATGAATGCAGGCGTTTCCAGGAAACCACAGAGGAGATGAGGCAGTGAGGGGGCATATTTGCAGCCAGGGACGCCTGTGGCCCGGCCAGCACCTAGGCACTTCCAGCCTCATGCTCCTGACATCAGACACGCAACCAGGCCGTGCAGGCCCCCTCCAGCCCACTCGCTGGGCAAATCTCCAGGGAACAGGAGCAACCACAAGACAGACTGGGTACCACCGGCTTCCTGTAGGAAGAAAAGGCCCAGCTAGGAAGCCCCAGGGAGCAGCCACACCACTGCCCGAGTGAGGAGGAAGCCCTGTCTCCCCAGCCCCTGCCCAGCCCCCAAAGGTGGGACATCGCAGCCTGAGGACTCAAGGAGACACTGAATTCAGTCCCAAGCCAGGTAGATCCCACACCAAACCATGGGCCCAGGACACGTGAATCAGCGGCAGGGCGCCCGGCTGAGTGCACACACTTTGGTTCCTTAGCCCGCCCTCCCCACTGGGGAGCGAGCCGAGGCCCCTCCTGCTTCTCCTCTCTCTGCCCTTTCCCATCACGCCAGCAATGGATTGCAATCGAAGTCTGGGAAACAGCCTGGAGCCAGCCTCCAACACAGCCCTCCCCACCCACATTTTCAAGTGACCCGGGGAGCCATCCATCCAGAGCCCAAAGGAACCCAGCAGCAGCAGCCCAGACTCCTGGTGAGAGCTGCCTAGGCTCCGTGTGGCTGGCCTGCTGGGGGCCAGAACCGGGAGCCAGGAGGGTTCCCTGGAGAAAGGCTCTCTTGGGCATCCAGGTGGCTGCACGTACACAGGGAGAGGGAGACGGAAAGGAAGAGAGGGAGGCACGTGTGGAAGCCCAGAGCAGGCTGCTTCCAGATCAGCCACTAACATGAGCAGGCTGAAGGTGGCTGACCCGGGGGAAGGGGCAGGACGGGCCCCCGCCCGCAGGACAGAAATCATTCATACAGCGTCTCTGGAGCTCTCGAGAGGCAAAACGAGCAAGCAAGACCTTTGGTGGCACCTGCCCTGCCGGGCCCTTGGGTGTGAGGGAACCTGGTCCCTGGGAAGGGGCCTCAGCTCTTCACTTCCTTGAAGCTGCAACCAGGGCCAGACAGGTCACGACCCAGAGCCCCTGCTGTGTCCTGAGGCTCACGGACCCGTTTGCAAGTAATCCCTGGTCGAGGACACGTCCAGACTCACCCAACCAAGAAGACAAACAGAAACAGCCAGAAGAGCCCTGGGAGCCCCCTGGGAGCCAAGACTCTTTCTCCTCTTTCTCCCTTAGTCCCTGGGTCGAAAGCCCTTAGGGCAGGAGACATCCCGGTTCCCCAGACCCCTCACTAGTTTCCCGCTACACTGACGGACGGGGTCTAACCAGACCAGCCCAGCCTCCTGGAACCTGGGCCCAGGCCTGGGCAGAGTCAGGCCTCCAGCAGAGACCCCCAGGGCGCTGTGGTCGGCACAGGGGTCCTACCCGGGGTACCCCACCGCCACAGGCTGAGGGCTGGAGGCGTCCCGGGGGGGCGGGCCCCGCCACATACACAGAGCCGCGGTGAGCCGCTGGGGCTGCTGGTAGTGCACCACGGCCACGCACAGCGTGTTCAGGGCCACCACGCACAGCACCGCCCAGTAGAAGCTCTGCGCCTTCACCAGGCGCCGGACGAAGAACCGGAACATCTTCTCCTTCCTGCGGAAGTACGACGAGCTCTCCGTCTTCCCACTCTTGAGGCTGGCTCGGGCGAAGGGGGACCCTGCAGGGACAGGGGGCTCGCTGAGGGTGTGGGGGACCAGTGGGCCCCAGGACACACTCTCCCTCCGCCAGTGTGAGGCCTGCAGACGCACCCCCCAGGACTGGTGTCCCCCCTCCCACAAGGACACTTGCTCTGGCCTGGCTCAAGGCACCAGTTTCCATCACAGGCGCCGTGTGGGTCAGATCCACGACCAACATTGTGCTAAAGGCCCCTGCGGCCCCTGGAGTGGCTCCTGGCCACACCCCTGCTTCACAAATGAGGGAACCAAGAGCCTGGGTGGTCTTCATAGCTGCTAGGCCCTGGCTGGGAGGCCTGCACTGAAACAGGCCGATGGTCCCCAGCGCCCCAGCCACCTTACAGTAGGGCAGTCCCCACGCTCCCAGGCCACTCTGATTTCTGGCGTCACCTGGGGAGTCCTGCTGCTTCTGGCCCTTCCTCCCTCCGTAGCTCTGAGGCCAAAAGCCACTGACCACCTGCTTTTCTAGGAGTTGTCTTGGAACACAGCCAAGTTCCTTCATCTGTGTCTGGCCTGGCTGCAGACTCTGGCCCACAGAGCCCAGAAAGTCTGCCCAGGAAGCTGCTCCTCTGCCCCGACTCACCCGCCAGACCCAACTGCCCTCTCCCGCTCCCATGCCCACAGCCCCTACACTGCCCCCCAAAGGGAGTGCCTCCCCCCGGCTCCTTCTCAGCTCCGAGGTCACCCTTCTCTAGGCTCCAGTAACAGGCCTCAGCGCCCCAACAATCACACCCTTGTACCAACTGCACTGCGTGGGCTTACCAGTCTGTTATTTGCCCAAGCCCCAGATCAGACTGAGCTCTGGGGGGCAGGGCTTCCCTCTGCACCCCTAACCCCTTGTGCCATGTGAAACTGAGGCTCTGAGTGCCCCCGAGCACTCAAACACAGGCGGCTGTAGACGCCTGGCCTGGCCGCAGTCCCTGGGGAAGAAGCATAGGAGCATGCTACACAATGGTGGGCGTGTTTCCACAGGGGCGTGTGTGTGTGTGCGGACTCAAGAGCATTTTCAGGCTGGTGTTTTCTTGGACTCACTAAATGAAGATGGGCCGAGGCCTCTGGAGCAGCTACGTCACACAGAGAGACACTGTGCGCCAGACACAAGGCGGGTCCTGAGGAGCACCTGTCAGTCAGCCCTTGTGGGGGTGAGCAGGACCCTAATGGGGAATTCCCAGCACTCTAGATGCCACACCCACACCCCATCCTCACCTGCGGAAGGCACTGTTCCATCACAGCCTCTGGCTGAGTCAGGACACAGCTCCCAGTCCATGACCTGACACCAGCCAGCGCCGAGTCCTCATGACTGGCTCATTCAACAAAATCTCTTGGCCAACCTTGCCAAGTGTTGCAAAATGCCAAGGCCACAGCCAGACATACCCACTCCCTCCTCCAAGAGGAGGCAAAGAGGGAAAACAGGGGCAAAGAGGGAAAACAGGGACCAGTGCAGACAAGGAGAAGCCTGCACACAGGCAGAGCCCGCACAGACCCACTGGGGAACCCACACACTCAAAATCCCCAGACACTGCCATTTAGAAAGTCACACACATGTGCTGCCCAGCACACCCCAATGCTGACCACACCCCCAAAGACACACTCAGATTCACACAAGTGCACACCTGCGATCACACACAGGCCCACTCTGGGAAGGCAGGTCAAGAGAACATGCGACTCAGAAAGGCACTTTGTGCACACGTGTGGCCGGTAGGACGAGCAACACACCCTCCAGGGGACTCCCTGCTGGACAAGCCCCAAAAGGCCAGCTGGCCCCGCCCAAAGAGGGCCTCAGGGCTGCTGTCCTCTCACACCCCGGGGCCACGGGGCCTCAGGGTGTCCTGGGCTGGGTCCCTGAGGACAGGCGGCACTTCCCACGAGCAGCGCCCGCATGCTCACAGCAGCACTGGTGAAAGGAAGGGTCTGCAGTAGAACTGAAAATGTGTCACAGTCAGAATCCCTGCTTTGGGTGGAAACCTGCAACGTCAGGACTTGTAGGCTCTGCGCGTTTTCCAGGTTCCACTTAATCAGTACGTATTCTTCATGATAAAAAGGCTTTTTTCACAAAAGATATACATCTTCCAACTAGGGGGCAGTTGAGAAAGAAAGAACTACGGATGACGGCAGAATCAAGCCCCAGTTAGAATGGCGTGGGTGCCTGTGCACATGTGGGGCCTGTGCGCTGTGCCCAGGCAGGGTCTCATTAGTCAACATAATGTCTGCGCCAGCCCTGCTTAGCACCATCCCTTCGACGACTGCCCTGAGTCGGGCACAGAAACACCGGGCAACCGTGACCTACCCCTGCCCCCACCATCCTACCAGGGCACAGGCCACAGATCACAGGTGACAGGCAGGCAGTGCAGGATGCCTTCCTGCTTAGTGGCTGCATTCCTTGGTATGGGAGGCAGAAGTGATGTGGACTGGACACCAGGCATGTGGACATGCACCCTGTCCACCCAACAGGCACATGGCTGGCACATCCTGGCAGCTGAAGAGTCCTCACTGAAAACAGATATGGGGTCTCATGGGGTTCTGGGGGTTATGGAAAACGATGCAGGCTGACCCATCAGGCCTCAACCAGCAGCCAGCATGGCGCTGGGGGGACCCAGGAGGTGCCAGGCCCTATATCCAGACCCGAGGGAAGCAGAGCACCTGCAGAGCCTGAGGCCCCAAGTGCAAGGAGGCCCTTGGGCTCTGCTGGGGACTTGGAGCAAAGTCTGCAGGGTCCCAGATATGGCACAGAGCCAGAGCAACCAAAATGAAACCAAGAGGAAAATGAAACTCCTCCCAAGTCATTCAGCAGATGAAAGGAGAGAAGTTCACTCTTAAAAACGCAAACTAGGAGCCTGAAGATGCAGCAAAGCAATGTCTTAGATAAACATGCACAGGAAATATAAGGAGGAAGAAATCAAAGGAAAAGGCAGAGAGACACAAAGAAGCAAAGGAAGAGGTAACACAAAGTAACAGGAATTCCAGGAGCAAAGAGAAAAAGGGAAGGAGGTTAAATAACTGAACAAATGGAAAAAAACATTCCTCGAGTAGGAAGACCTGAGCTGCAGGCCAAGAGGCCCCCTGGGCTTCAGACCCCAGGCAGAGGGCATTCCAGGAGGGGCCGTATCTGCAACCAGGACACTAGGAACAGGACAGTGACCCCCGCAGAACAGGAGAGAACAACCACAGCAGCAAAAGCTCTCTTGTCAGGAGAACAACAAAGCACGCCTGAGCATGTGCAGAAGCCAGTCACTCACCTACACGCCGCCTAGCGGAACACTAAGAGACAGCAGAGCAAAGCCCTGTGGGACACAGTGGCGGCAGAGGAGAGAGCGCCCACGCGACCGCGCGGTGGGAAGGCAAGGCAGGCCTATGCCTGCCCGCGGTGACCACAGGGCCGCATGACACCGAGAACTAAATCCCCAAGGCACCTCCCACCAGGAGCGGGGAACAAGGAGGGAAATGCTGCGAATACTTACTGGGCTGAGGGTGGGGCAGAGAAATGGGAAATACAGCAATTCAGTTATGGAAATACATCTTGGTGGTAGAGGGTAGAAAACCATGAAAATAGTAAAGAAAATGTTTCTAATTCTGGGAGCAGGGACGGAAGGTCATCATTTGTGGAACAGAAGCAGGAAGAATCGGAAATTAGCAGAGGGAAGAGCATGATGAGCAGCAACCTGGTCAAAGAGCAAAGCAGGAAAGATAGAGACCACAGTATCAAACACTGACACCAAACAGCAAAGGGGGAGGAGGAGGACGCCTCGGAGGCCGGCCCTTACACTAAGCAGAGACAGGCTGCACGCCCCCGTTAGGAGCACAGACCACAAGGCCGGGTTAAAGAAAAAGCAAAACTCAGTTAAATGTTGTTTGTAAGAAGAACATTTAAAATACTTAATATCATAGAGAGTTGAAAATGAAAGGAAGAGCAAAGATACCAAGCAATGAGAACTAAAACCCAAAAATAATGGTAGTAATGAAAAGTAAGACATTTGCCGTTAGACAAGGAATTGTCCAGTGGAGGAAGTAAACGGACAAAGAAGGTATTGTGTCATGATGAAACACATGATTCACAAAGATGTAACAGCCATAAAAATATACAGCAGCCAAGTGTATAAACAGAAGCCACGAGAAATACACAAGCGGGCATCAAGAAAATGCAGCTCAAAACCACACGACTTATCACCTCACATGTGTCAGGATGGCTACTTCCAAAAAGACAAAAGACAATGTTGGTGAGAACATGGAAGAATTAGATCTTTGTGCTCTGTCGACGGGAGCGAAAATGGAGAGCAGTGCTGTGGCTCCTCAGAGTGCAGCTCAGCTCAGCTCAGCCGTGTCCCACTCTCCGCGACCCCACGAATCGCAGCACGCAGGCCTCCCTGTCCATCACCAGCTCCCGGAGTTCACCCAGACTCACGTCCATCGAGTCCGTGATGCCATCCAGCCATCTCATCCTCGGTCGTCCCCTTCTCCTCCGGCCCCCAATCCCTCCCAGCATCAGAGTCTTTTCCAATGAGTCAACTCTTCGCATGAGGTGGCCAAAGTACTGGAGTTTCAGCTTCAGCATCATTCCCTCCAAAGAAATCCCAGGGCTGATCTCCTTCACAATGGACTGGTTGGATCTCCTTGCAGTCCAAGGGACTCTCAAGAGTCTTCTCCAACACCACAGTTCAAAAGCATCCATTCTTCGGCGCTCAGCTTTCTTCACAGTCCAACTCTCACATCCATACATGACCACAGGAAAAACCATAGCCTTGACTAGACGGACCTTAGTCAGCAAAGTAATGTCTCTGCTTTTGAATATGCTATCTAGGTTGGTCATAACTTTTCTTCCAAGGAGTAAGTGTCTTTTAATTTCATGGCTGCAGTCACCATCTGCAGTGATTTTGGAGCCCAAAAAAATAAAGTCTGACACTGTTTCCACTGTTTCCCCATCTATTTCCCATGAAGTGATGGGACCGGATGCCATGATCTTCGTTTTCTGAATGTTGAGCTTTAAGCCAACTTTTTCGCTCTCCTCCTTCACTTTCATCAAGAGGCTTTTTAGCTCCTCCTCACTTTCTGCCATAAGGGTGGTGTCATCAGCATATCTGAGGTTATTGATATTTCTCCCGGCAATCTTGATTGCAGCTGGTGTTTCTTCCAGTCCAGTGTTTCTCATGATGTACTCTGCATATAAGTTAAATAAGCAGGGAGACAATATACAGCCTTGACGTACTCCTTTTCCTATTTGGAACCAGTCTGTTGTTCCATGTGCAGTTCTAACTGTTGCTTCCTGACCTGCATACAGATTTCTCAAGAGGCAGGTTAGGCGCGGGCCGCTTCAGAGAGCCGGGCCGGCGCACTCAGCGCGGGCCGCTTGCGAGAGCCGGGCCGGCGCACTCAGCGCGGGCCGCTTGCGAGAGCCGGGCCGGCGCACTCAGCGCGGGCCGCTTGCGAGAGCCGGGCCGGCGCACTCAGCGCGGGCCGCTTGCGAGAGCCGGGCCGGCGCACTCAGCGCGGGCCGCTTGCGAGAGCCGGGCCGGCGCACTCAGCGCGGGCCGCTTGCGAGAGCCGGGCCGGCGCACTCAGCGCGGGCCGCTTGCGAGAGCCGGGCCGGCGCACTCAGCGCGGGCCGCTTGCGAGAGCCGGGCCGGCGCACTCAGCGCGGGCCGCTTGCGAGAGCCGGGCCGGCGCACTCAGCGCGGGCCGCTTGCGAGAGCCGGGCCGGCGCACTCAGCGCGGGCCGCTTGCGAGAGCCGGGCCGGCGCACTCAGCGCGGGCCGCTTGCGAGAGCCGGGCCGGCGCACTCAGCGCGGGCCGCTTGCGAGAGCCGGGCCGGCGCACTCAGCGCGGGCCGCTTGCGAGAGCCGGGCCGGCGCACTCAGCGCGGGCCGCTTGCGAGAGCCGGGCCGGCGCACTCAGCGCGGGCCGCTTGCGAGAGCCGGGCCGGCGCACTCAGCGCGGGCCGCTTGCGAGAGCCGGGCCGGCGCACTCAGCGCGGGCCGCTTGCGAGAGCCGGGCCGGCGCACTCAGCGCGGGCCGCTTGCGAGAGCCGGGCCGGCGCACTCAGCGCGGGCCGCTTGCGAGAGCCGGGCCGGCGCACTCAGCGCGGGCGAGAGGAGCTACCCCACGTCCGAGGTCAGGGGCAGCAACCTAGAGTGCCAGGCTGCGACGGCGCAGGAACGGCCGAGAGGAGCTACCCTGTGTCTGAGGTCAGTGGCGGCCGGGAGGAGCTACCCCTCATCCGAGGTCAGTGGCGGCCGGGAGGAGACACCCCGCGTCTGAGGTCAGGGCGGCGGCCGGGAGGAGCTACCCCGTGTCCGAGGTCAGGGGCGGCCAGGAAGAGACACCCCACGTCCGAGGCCAGGGGCGGCCGGGAGAAGCCACCTTGCGCCCGAGGCCAGGGGTGGTGACCCGGAGGAGCCACCCTGAGCCCGAGGCCAGGGGCGGCAGCTGGGAGAAGCCACCCACGCCCGAGGCCACGGCCGGCGGCCGGGAGGAGCAACCCGAGGAGCAGGGGCTGCGCAGGCGCAGGAGGGCCTAGAGGAGCTGTCCCACGTTGAAGGTCAGGAACTGCGGCGGTAAGGAGATACCCCTCGTCCAAGGTAAGGAGCAGCCGTGAAGAGACAACCCACGCCCAAGGTAAGAGAAACCCAAGTAAGATGGTAGGTGTTGCAAGAGGGCATCAGAGGGCAGACACACTGAAACCATACTCGCAGAAAACTAGTCAATCTAATCACACTAGGACCAGGGCCTTGTCTAACTCAATGAAACCAAGCCATGCCTGCAGGGCAACCCAAGGCGGGCGGGTCATGGTGGAGAGGTCTGACAGAACGTGGTCCACTGGAGAAGGGAATGGCAAGCCACTTCAGTATTCTTGCCTTGAGAACCCCATGAACAGTATGAAAAGGCAAAATGATAGGATATCAAAAGAGAATCTCCCCAGGTCGTTAGGTGCCCAATATGCTACTGGAGATCAGTGGAGAAATAACTCCAGAAAGAATGAAGGGATGGAGCCAAAGCAAAAACAATACCCAGTTGTGCATGTGACTGGTGATAGAAGCAAGATCCGATGCTGTAAAGAACAATATTGCATAGGAACCTGGAATGTCAGGTCCATGAATCAAGGCAAATTGGAAGTGGTCAAACAAGAGATGGCAAGGGTGAACGTCGACATTCTAGGAATCAGCGAACTAAAATGGACTGGAATGGGTGAATTTAACTCAGATGACCATTATATCTACTACTGCGGGCAGGAATCCCTCAGAAGAAATGGAGTAGCCATCATGGTCAACAAAAGAGTCCGAAATGCAGTACTTGGATGCAATCTCAAAAACGACAGAATGATCTCTGTTCGTTTCCAAGGCAAACCATTCAATATCACAGTTATCCAAGTCTATGCCCCAACCAGTAATGCTGAAGAAGCTGAAGTTGAACGGTTTTATGAAGACCTACAAGACCTTGTAGAACTAACACCCAAAAAAGATGTCCTTTTCATTATAGGGGACTGGAATGCTAAAGTAGGAAGTCAAGAAACACCTGGAGTAACAGGCAAATTTGGCCTTGGAATGCGGAATGAAGCAGGGCAAAGACTAATAGAGTTTTGCCAAGAAAATGCACTGGTCATAGCAAACACCCTCTTCCAGCAACACAAGAGAAGACTCTACACATGGACATCACCAGATGGTCAACACCGAAATCAGATTGATTATATTCTTTGCAGCCAAAGATGGAGAAGCTCTATACAGTCAACAAAAACAAGACCAGGAGCTGACTGTGGCTCAGATCATGAACTCCTTATTTCCAAATTCAGACTTAAATTGAAGAAAGTAGGGAAAACCGCTAGACCATTCAGGTATGACCTAAATCAAATCCCTTATGATTATACAGTGAAAGTGAGGAATAGATTTAAGGGCCTAGATCTGATAGATAGAGTGCCTGATGAACTATGGAATGAGGTTCGTGACATTGTACAGGAGACAGGGATGAAGACCATCCCCATGGAAAAGAAATGCAAAAAAGCAAAATGGCTGTCTGGAAAAGCCTTACAAATAGCACTGAAAAGAAGAGAGGTGAAAAGCAAAGGAGAAAAGGAAAGATATAAGCATCTGAATGCAGAGTTCCAAAGAATAGCAAGAAGAGATAAGAAAGCTTTCTTCAGCGATCAGTGCAAAGAAATAGAGGAAAACAGCAGAATGGGAGAGACTAGAGATCTCTTCAAGAAAATTAGAGATACCAAGGGAACATTTCATGCAAAGATGGGCTCGATAAAGGACAGAAATGGTCTGGACCTAACAGAAGCAGAAGATATTAAGAAGAGGTGGCAAGAACACACAGCAGGACTGTACAGAAAAGATCTTCACGACCCAGATGCTCATGAGGATGTGATCACTAATCTAGAGCCAGGCTCATCAAAAGTGAAACTGAAACCATCTGATGGCCCAGCAAGCCCGCTGCTGGGAGACCAGCTCTGTCTCCGTCTCTCTCTCTTGGGCTTCCCAGGTGGCAGCAGTGGTAAAGAACCCACCTGCCAGCGCAGGGAACACACGAGACGCAGATTCAGTCCCTAGGTTGGGAAAACCCCCTAGAGGAGGGCAGACAAGCCACTCCAGTGTTCTTGCCTGGAAAATCCCACGGACAGAGGAGCTTGCGGGCTACAGTCCACAGGGTCACAAAGAGTCGGACATGACTGAGTGAGCACAGCATGTATTTGTATCTATATCTGCATCTATAGAAAGAAAGGTCTCCAGAATAACTGAAATCAGAATCTTGAAGAGATCTGAGCTCTCCCATGTTAGCTGCAGCACAATTCACAACAGATAAGACATGGAAACAACCCAGCTGCCCACCGACAGCTGAGTGGACAGAGAAAATGTGGTCTATGCACACCACAGGATGCTCTTCAGCCCTAATAAAGAAGGGAATTCGGCAGGACGTACCCACATGGATGGGCCTTGAGGATGTCATGCCAAGGGAAACGAGCTACATTCAGAAAGACAAACACTTCTTGAATGACTGCACACAGATGAGGGATCTAAAATAGTGAAATTCATTAAACCAGAGACAGGACAGTGGTGACCAGGGGCTGCTGGGTGGGGCTGGAGAGTTGTGAACAGGAACAGAGTTCCGGTGAAGCGGGATGGGCAGGCTCTGCAGGCCTGCTGCCCAGCGCAGCACCCGCAGTCAACGGTAATCCACCAAACACCTGAAATGTAAGAGGATGGGTCTCGCGATGTGCTCCGATCACACACACACACACACAACTTTAAGAAAAAAATACAAAAGAAGCTCATTAATAAAAAATGAAGTGGGAATGTTCCAAACACCTCTTTCAGAACTGAACAGATTTAGTAGATAAAACATAAAGACCTAAAGAACTGGAAAACACAATCAACAAACTTGACTTTGTGACACACTTATACCCTGATAACTCTCAAAAGCAGAGCATACACAGAGCATGCTTCTGTCAATGAAACTTTCTAAAGTCAGTCATGAGGTTGGAATCTGAAAACTTCTAAATATAGAGATTTACTGGCCACATTTCCCAATCATTATCTGATAAAATTAGACATAATAAAAAGATAGTCAAAATATTGTTGCTTATAACTCAGAAGCACATTCCAAGATAAACTTTGCCTCAAGAGGAAAGTAAAAAAAATGTTATCTGGAAACCAGTACAGAGGGGACATCATAACAAAGCTCTGTGCAGAGGAAACATGCAGCCTTAACTTTCGCTGTTAAAGAAAGAAAAAAGAACAAGCTATACATTTTAAGAAATTAGAAAAATAATAATAGAATAAATCAAAATAAAGTAGAAAGATAAACCTAATAATGACTAAAAATAACAATAATAAAAATGAAAACAAAAATATAAGGAAATCTACCGGGAGCCAGCGTGAGGAATCCCACCCATGACAAGGTCATGTGGAGACGCCTGATGGGCAAGGCGAGTCAGGCCTCAGGAGTTCCCCCTGAGTTTCCCTGAGTATCTACCCCTCAAAAAAACCAGAATATGCCTGCCTTATTGTATTGTGCTTTTCTACTTTTCTGACACTCTGGAAAAAGTTAATTCAGGGCTTCAGTCTCCTGCAAAAGAATGTCTCGGCTTAAAACCCCCTCTGATAGCTCTCTAACTTGCCTAACAGGTTCCCCCTGACTTTTTACAGCTTGTGAATTGCTTATGGCCCCCCAACCGTGAGAGGCACTAAGCTTAAAGCATCTTAAAGATACAGAGCCTTTTCTAAAGAGCTAAGAATCATATTGGTGACGGGTTTCACTGTTGACTCAATGATTGCTGCCAGACCTCCATATTCTTTATCTTTTAGGCACCTGGGAGGATGTTAATCAATGTAATCGGGATGTAGGAAAAGGTATATAGTAGTTTTTATGCTAGCAACACTAGACTTTTGAGTTAATTACTTTTCTTTTGTTATAAATCACTGTACTCCTTTTACCTGTTATAAATTGCTATATCTTTGGTATGTAAGAATGTAACTTTATTTAGTGTTTTCTGAGAGTGGCACCAGACTTTGGGAAGAACAACACTTTTAACACAAATAAGTCTTCTGATTGACAAACCCTTATCAGAAAAAAGGCTGTAAAATGCTAATTGGCTCTCTGGCCAGAAGATGATGTAAATCACCTAAGACTTGTGTATACAACTAGGTATGCAGAGAGAAAGCCTGGTTTTGATAAAAAGTCAGGGCTGCTGACACTGAGTATCTACCCTTCAATGGGTAATAATTTTATATTACCCATTGATCTCTATGTACAATTGAAAGTATAAAAAGCCTTCTGAACAATAAAGTGTGGACCAGTTTCTCAGACTAGTCTCTCGAACTAGTTTCTTAGAAATCTGTCTCCCCCCGTGTCTCTCTTTCTCTTTCTCCCTCTCCCTCCTTCTCTTTTTCTGGCTGAATTCCCATCTGGAGCGGGGAGGCTCACCACATCTACTTACTTGCCCTGGCTTCTAAGATCCGCGAGAAAGGGAGCCCAAGGCGGGGCACCCTTCGATATTCAAGTGGGCACCGATGGCCTGACGTAGATGGTGCAAACTTCTTGTCTCAAAGTTTTATTGGTTTTCCACATAAACCATGTTATTCAGCCTCTTTTCTCCACTTAATTTTCCTACTACACTATTTCTTCCTAATCTAATCTTATATTAATAAATAAATAAGTTTTTCCTCGCCCACGCCGTCCCTGCTTCAAATTACCCTGGATCCACCGGGGCTGGACCCCAGCAGAAATCTACAATCTGTTTATTTAAAATCATCATTAATACATACTAAGCTTATATGATCCTAATTAAGAAATTAGAAATCGAAGATAAATATACTGACAACCAGAAAAACGCAAAACCAAACTTGACACAATCTATCGCCGTCCCTGCTTCAAATTACCCTGGATCCACCGGGGCTGGACCCCAGCAGAAATCTACAATCTGTTTATTTAAAATCATCATTAATACATACTAAGCTTATATGATCCTAATTAAGAAATTAGAAATCGAAGATAAATATACTGACAACCAGAAAAACGCAAAACCAAACTTGACACAATCTAGTCAGTCTCAGAGCTTTAAATGCCTTCTGCAGCCTTAATGCCAGCCCCTAACATATAGAGTGCCCAGCTGACACCCCATTGCATCTCCAACGTGCATCTCAAACTCAGTACAAACTCGGAACCTAATTCTAGTCATTGTCCCCCAAAACGCATGGGTCTCCAGCCCCACCCTCTTAGGCGGGGCTCCTCTGTGGACACTCCCCGTCTCATCTCCACGTCCGACTCGTCAGAAATCCTGTGGGCTTGTCCTCAAGATAGATCTAGAATCCAGCTGCTTAGTACCCCCGCCCCCAGCACGGGGGTCCTCACAGCAGCCCTGACCTGGTCCTGCCCTGCCCTCTCTGCATGGCGGACAGTCTTCAGCACCCACCCGCAGCCAGATGCCACCCTCCTCTGCAAACCGCCACGGCTGGCAGAGTCCACGCTGGGCTCCAGACCCCCCGGGGCCCTCGTTTCCTCTCCTGCTCCCCCAGGCCTCCACTCTGCTCCAGGCAGACGGGCCTCCTGGACTCTCCTGCCTCAGGGGCCTCTCACCTATCCAGGGATGCTCTGCACCCTGGGGTAAGTTCACCTGCTCATTTCTTCAGCTTTTCACTCAAAGGCGACCTTCTCAGGGCCTGTTGTACCCACTCTATTTAAAATCCCTATATCCTCAGACCCTTTGAGCCCCCTCTTTCTCTACTTTTTTCCTTTTCACACCTAGCACTGGAATGGAAACTCCAAAGATGAAGGCTTCTGAATCTTGCACAATGCCATAGCCCAATGCCTCGAGCACTTCCCAGCACATCTGGGTACTTAGTATCTGTTGACTGAATGGACCAGCAAAGAACTGAATGAAGGAGAGGTGAGAAGAACACAAGAGAACTCTACATGCAGTTCTATAGAAACAAGCTTGAAAGGCAACAAAATGGAATATTTCCTGACAAAACATAACACTGGTCCATACTCTTTTCCCTGGTGGCTCAGACGGTAAAGAATCTGCCTGCAATGTGGAAGACCGAGGTTCAATCCTTGGGTTGGGAGGATCCCCTTGAGAAAGGAATGGTTACCCACTCTAGTATTCTTGCCTGGAGAATTCCATGGACAGAGGAGCCTGGCAGGCTACAGTGCATGGGGTCACAAAGAGNCTTGGGTTGGGAGGATCCCCTTGAGAAAGGAATGGTTACCCACTCTAGTATTCTTGCCTGGAGAATTCCATGGACAGAGGAGCCTGGCAGGCTACAGTGCATGGGGTCACAAAGAGTCGGACACGGCTGAGTGACTAACACATTCTTTTCATTTCTAGATAGATGGATTCACATTTTTATTTTACCTTTAAAGAAAAGATAATTTAGGTGTCATTTAAACTATTCCAAGCTACAGGAAAAGATTTGTTACCTCCCTAATCCATTTTACAAAATCATAGTAAAACCTTTTTTTAAAAAACTTTAGGTAAAATAAGAATAGAGGGACCATTTAAATATTAACACTCACTATAAATCTGAAAAAAATTAAAATTCAGATCCACGGTCTATATTGGTCTCCTATTAACAAACACAAACAACCCAACAGAAATGCATACAGAGCAACACCCAAATTCAAATGGGAAACAAACACTTAAAAAGAGGTTCAGAATCACTAGTAGTGAGTGAAGTGAGAATTAAAATTGCCAGAAAATACCACCTTATAATCATCAAATTCTCCTCAAACCGGGAAAAGTCGAGAGCAGCTGCAACCTCCAGGCAGGATGAGAACAGAGGTGTTCCTACTGGGCTGAATGTGTGGTCACAGATCCTCTGCACCGTGGGCAGCGGCCGCCCTGGGAGGTGTCAGCACACCCTCCCTGCAGCAGCCCTGCTCCTGGGACCCAGCCCAAGGGGGCAAAAGCGCTGCTGAGCAAGAACAGATGTTTAAGCAGCTGATTGTAGGGTAGCGGACACCACACCATGGACGCTGTGAACACCATACAGAAGCAAATTCTAATTAGACCAGCTGATCAGGATAGGGGGTGTTCCAAGAGGCACTGATGGGAAAATTTTGTATAAATCTGTTCGGCCATCAAAGGTCCGTCTAGTCAAGGCTATGGTTTCTCCAGTGGTCACATATGGATGTGAGAGTTGGACTGTGAAGAAAGCTGAGCACTGAAGAATTGATGCTTT